>OX451405.1:5104510-5498317 GCA_949629135.1 Eremobia ochroleuca
AAAACTTAAGATTTTAATCAAGGGAGACCAGACTTGGAAAAACACAGTCTGGACAATTTGAAATAGTAAACAACAAACCAGTTGAGAAAAAATCACATTAAATCTAAGCATTGAATGTTTTCAAAAGAAACGCTTTTATTAGTCAAAAGAGGCCCAAAATTTTTTTTGTGTAGGAACTGTTACAATAGACGATTTGTTCCTTAAATTCTCGGAGGTGCTAAATGAGCGATGATATTTTGGAAAATACGTTTCATAATGTGACTTAAATTGTAAAGTTTGTTTTGGAAGTGTTAAGATGATAATGTCTTTATCATGCTTCAGAAATTCATAATAAATATGAGAATACTTGATTGTTCCACTGTCACATCGCAAACAATATTGGAGTTATGTATTGTTTGAATAATGAACCTTATAATTATTTGATGTTTTACATGGTTTTATATTTGTATGACATTAAGGCAAAACATGACTGTGAATATAATGTTATGAAACATCTTGCATGCCATGTGTGTGATTATTCATGTTCTGAACAAAGGAATGATTTTATTTTATCTTATTTAGGTTTCTATGAAAACTGTACTTAACATGGACATTGTTAAGTCACCATAATTTTGTAAGTTCTGAGTGTACTTTATAAAAGATCTCGTCAATCCAAGTAATCAAGAATATTTGCTTAAAACATTAGGTAAGTGCCTCCACTTACTTACAGGACTCGATAGCAAATTATTATTCCTTACGATACGAACTACGAAATCGTACCGTTTAAGGATTGGCTCCAAAGTCCAAATTTCCATTTCATTTGCAGGCCAAATTTTGCCAAATCTTTCGCCCTCAGCGAGATTAAATCACTTAAAACTTTTAATCCGTTCCCTTTCTGTTTCGAAGTCGGTAATGCCGCCATATTTTGCGATACGCATAGCGCGATACGCTTTATCTGTGCCTTGTTGGCATCTTGACTTACTTACTATTGTAACACGATTACAAATACAATATTTTTTTAGGCTAATGATGATTCAGGCCTGAACAAACTTCAATAATACTTACTAGGATAAAGACTAGAGAGACAAGTAACCGAAGGGTGTTGCCCAAAGCAATCATCTGTCTTTGATTAAATGATAAATATAAGGACATTTTAGTACCCAGTCTAAGAAAATGTCTGAGATACAGCGCAGACAAATTGACCTAATAAATCTCATCCAAGACTAGAGCAATAGAGGAAATTAGATCAATGAAAACTAAATATTACCTCAAACCATGCTGTTTAAAAGAAAAAAAGGTTCATCATTCTAAATTTAACTTCATAACTTTAGTTAGTAGCATCTTTGTTGTTACTACTCGTATCAACGCTGTGGGTGAATGGCACCTCATTAACCATGCTTATGATCACTTTATAAGTTTCATTGTAACTATTATCCTCAACTCCTATTATGCTTCTATTATGGGTTTTAGGTTTTCTTCATCAATATTGAAAACTGTCATTTCATCTAAGATAAAAGCTTCTGAATCGTGATTATTTCAACCTATACATAGAATATTTTTAGATAAAATGCGAACTACTTAAATTATTTTTAACATAATATTATTGACAATATTTTGTTATGATTAATGGAAATCAAAACATGTTTTCTTCGCTTTGTTCCAATTTCGTTTCTATAGTAGGGTCTTGTTCGCAGTCGTTACCGCATGTTTGATATGTAAATCGAGTTTCGATGGCCCTTTCACTTCCTGCGCAGTTGATTTCCTCTTGTGACTACGATTATTTTGGTACTAACTATTCAATGGGTGTCGCGATTTCCTGGTGATTTTGGGTCTTCAAACACAATATTATTTTGAAATACCGATGAATATTTCATGAAGCCTAATGATGTGAAATAAGCCTCATTGTTTAAGATGAAGGGTTAGTATGAGGAAGATAATTTTAGCTTCATTGTGCTCGAATAATTAATGGTTCTATAATATTCAGAATTTCCTACCTATTCAATTCCTGGAGATTATGTGTGCTGAGCCATGTTTGACTATGAAGACAATTCTGAATACAACCTACTAACCTAAATTATATTTCCTTCCAAGTAATTTTCACATAACAACGCCAGCAACAACGTTCATTGGACAAAAACATTTTTCCGAGCCAGAAAATAAACATTTCGGGTTGTCAGAGATACAGAAACAATTACGAAACTATCCGAAATAACATGAAGGGGCGTAATTACATCTTTACTCTATCATTACATAATTATTTCTTCTATTGTAAGAGCTACTAATACCTCATTTCGGAGTTCGAGATTTTTTCCTGAAACCTTTCTACTGATAACATTACACAGTTCACTGTTTCTTTTTAATTTGTATGAAGCAACCGAATTGAACCAAATAATCTGCCTAGCCTTTTTCCAACTATGTTGGGGTCGGCTTTCTGTCTAACCGGATGCAGCTGCTGTGGTGCAGTATTTTATATTGAGCGACTGCCTATCTGACCTCCACAACTCCGTTACTAGGTAACACCCCCCCCCCCCCCTTGAACCCCTTGGTCCCCTTGAACTGCATTTAACTATGTAAAAATAAATAGTAATAAAAGTATCTAAACGAATATGCGTATAAATAATATGAATGTTTTATCCAATATAAAAGTCATGAATTAAATTGAAAAAATGAAAGTGAATCACTAAAAAATGGCTAATCCAACAGCCATTTTTGTCCATTTCAACTAGTGGATGAGTTTGATTGAATTGTGTATTAGGCAATTTACTTCAGTGTGCGGTATACAAAGAAGCTTATAGTATTTGTTTCGCATTTAATTTCACGATTCGTTTATGATACGGTTGCTTTCTTCGACATCACAATCTCTTGAAAGTAATCCTTTTTTGGTGAAAAGGTCCTTTATAATAACAGTCTGATTTAATTTGAAAAAGGAATGAAACAGCGTTTCCACCGTAAGATACCGTGTGTTATATCAATAGGGACAAAATCAGAAAAACGATTAAGTAGATTTTTTCAGTTCATAGGTAGGTATATTGTTGGTTGGTAGGGACCTTGGCTAAATAATAACGGTCGCAAAGAGCGATCGATCAAGTTAAGCTACGCTTGCCATGGTCGGTCTGTGGATGGGTGACCATCTTTACATACCGAGACCCCTATGTGCCTCGGAAAGCACGTTAAGGCGTTGGTCCCGGCTGGCATTCATGGAGCTTTAACAGTCGTTACAGGTCGTCAGTAGCCCGAAAGTCTAACAACCAGTCTTACCAAGGGGTATCGTATTACCCAGTAACTGGGTTGTGGAGGTCAGATAGGCAGACGCTCCATATAAAATACTGGTATTTATCTGCATCCGGTTAGACTGGAAGCCGACCCCAACATAGTTTTTTTCATATGTTTCTGATAGTTACTACGTCTTTATGTCAAAACTAGCTTCTGCCTGCGACTTCGTTAAAGTTAAATTTCTTGTATTACATAAAATATATCCTACAACATTCGGCAATACTGTAGCTTCACATTATTAAAAGAATTTTCGGTAACGAATCAGTCGTTACGAAGGTTACCCTCTACATACAATCTCATAAATTTTACCTCTTTATGTAGAAAATACGACCACATTTATTTTATTTTTATAAAAAATAGCAGTAGAAATATTTGACTGAATTTGCACGCTTATCGTTTCAGCCTCGCTTCTTTTTTTTTTTTTTTCTTTTTTCTAAAATCAGGTACCGAACACCCAGTATTTTATTTCAGACTACAGACCTTTAGAAACAGTTTTTTCAATCCGCTAACGCATTTCTCCTTACAAAAATCCAAGCATTTCTAAAGTAACCAAGATTTTATTACCCAAGCTCGTTGCGAGAAATAAAACATATTAGCCACAAGACAACTGGTGCTGTCGTAAAAACCTTTCCTGTCTCGGGTGACCATAGCTTTGTGAATACCAGAGTTGCCATTCCCGTATTTTTAGGAATTTTTGCATTCTAATCTCTGTCTCAATCTGTCAAAAATACCTCTAGTTTACCTACAATTTTGACAGGTTTTGATTGTCGCTGAAATGAGATTGCGAGTAGATTTTGAACGTTTTAATTACGAGGATTGGCCTTATTATGATGTCTATTAGACATTCCAAATGAAATGAGTATTTGCTCCAGAATATTCTCGGACTATGCTGTTTGAAGGAGCATGCCTTATTTATGAAAATCTGGATTATTTATTAAGGTATAAAGGGATGTTACGGATACATTGGTTAAGCCAGGTTTAAATTTAAGTGTCACAGCGTGTAAGAAAATAAATATCTCCAAATATTAGTAAGGTTACATACTTCACATTCTTTTTGTGAGCGGAGCACACTCGTCACTCGAAATCACCACTATCAGTATTCAGTCACTTAATCTAGTTTATTCTGATGGAAATACCAGAGTACGTAAACTACACGAGATGGGAAAAATATTAAAGACTTAGTAAATACAGTCGGATTGGTTTTGTATCGTGGAATATTCATCACTTGCTGTTTTGCTGTCATCAGCCAGTGTCGCGGGCACATCATAGATTAATTTGTATTGACAATGTTTTTGGTCCCTGCCATCAAGCAATGGACAATATTGACAATTTTTTAAGTGCAAGTACGAGGCTTTTGACTACTTTGTACATATGTGTATATTTTGTCTTTTTTTTTGTAATCTGTGTTTTATTTTTGCAGAAAATAATATTTTTTCTTTCTTTTTCTTTTCTTTTCATTCAACCAGAGACTGGCTGAATAAGTTAATCTTGGAACAAAAACTGTTTTCTTTCGATCAACGAAGGTCGCAAAGAACTAAAATAACCTTAGATTCTCTTTTCAGACCTATTCGGTTTCTAGACCAAAAAAAAAATAACGATTGTTGTCTACCGTACTTGGTAACCCTACTTACACAAAATGTTCCACGTAAAAAACATTGCAAGTACCCACTAATACTCCTTGGCCGAGTTTTGAGGCGGTCGTATTAGGCCTGTATTTTTTATTTACGAATACTGGGACGTCGGAACTTCTTGAATCGTCTGGTAATCGTTGGGGCTATCTAAAGTGATCCCTAACGAGCTTTGGGCCGAGTTAAGAAATATATACATTGGTACGTTTTATTTTCCAGTTTACTTTGGAGTTTGTGAAGATTTGGAAGATATTTGGCAACGAGATTAGATGATAATGACAACCACGTGGAGAGCTTTATGTATCCTAATGGTTAGCAAGCAAGCAGTCTGACTAGACTGAAACTGACAACTTGACCTTGAGTGAGAGACAAGACAGACAGTGAGTGATTTGTAGTGAAAATTGTTGTGAAAATGTAACAAAAACTGCTTTGTCAAAGGTTTAAACTAAAAAAGATAAATCTTAGTTTTTACATTTGCAAAGCAATAAATCTAGAGACCTATGTTTCAATGCAACGAATTGCTGATGTCACAAAAAACATTCCATTGTGTATCGTAGACATTTACATTATTTTATTACATCTGAAAAAAGTGATTCTTTAAAATCTGTATCAGTAATTTCAAGGGCCAAAATTCTTTAGCAAATTTCAAAGAAGAAATACCAAACGTTCTATATAATCCTGGCATCAACAAATCTCGTGAATAAACCTATCCGACCACCGTACAACCTTCCCAAACTGTTGATCAGTTAAGCCCGTTGTCCTTGAAGCCTACAAGAAATCCTTTGTATTTATTCCAAAAGTGGATCGTGTATACACATCTTTATTTACAAGGATTCCACCAAAAGCTTGCTGAGGAAAAATCAACCCTACTATTTGGTTTTTTTTTTAGAAAAAATGAAAATATTGCTATCTTGTTATTTATTTAAGGCTATTTACGTATAATTGTATATGGGCTTTAAAAAAAATTGCTGAGCCAAGAACCGGAAAGTAAGTTGAGGCCTAGGATAACAAGATAGAATAAAATGTTATGAAGTTAACCATTCTAAGAAAAAAAAAAGTCTGGTTTTATTTTGCAGATGCAGCAAAAAATGACAATGAAGATTCACACATCAGAACAGCAAGAGGTACATGATTCTAGAATAACTTGGAAATAGTACGAATTGTTGCAGTTATGAAGATGAATGTGTGAAATTAAATTAAGGAGAGGTGGCGTAGTTTGCGTAGCTAACGAGAATGAGGTTTGAGATTCAATTCTTTGTGTGGAAATTGCATCAATAAGGACTTTGAAATTGTACCTAATATACAGACCAAATACAACACCATGATAATGAAATGGTGAGAAATATTCAAAAAATGATGCGTGGACCATTTAAAAAAAAGCTGAAACTGGTGCTTTAATATTTGAATACTTTTGGACTTAACACTTTCTTTAGTTCGTCGCGACAACGCGACACTATCGGATAGGATCAGAGAGTCTTTCACTCTTTGTAACAAAAATCGCGATTATTTTACGAATGAACATAAAATATGTGAACATAAAACAACTCTGATTATCTTTACGACATTTCCGATCGAGACTTCTAATCAACTTGGAGTCTCGAGTTGTCTATTAATAATTATACGAGTATTTCTCACCAGTCCATTTGTCAGCCTTTCTTTTGAACATAGCTCGTTTTTTCCTCTGCATCTCGCGGTTTCACTCGCATAATTATGTATCGATTCCGTAGGAATATCGGGATAAAAAGTATCCTATGTGTTAATTCCGGTTATAAACTATCTGTGTACCAATTTTCATCAAAATCCGTTCAGCCGTTTGAGCGTGAAGAAGTAATAAACATAAAAACAAACACACTCACAAACTTTCGCCTTTATAATATTAGTGTGATTCAACTAACCATATCTTGATAATATCAATTTCTCTACTAGCGCTGTGCACTTCTGTAAGTGACGAATTCACAAGTCCTAAAACTGTAAGTGATTTTTGTTTGTGTACTCGTATGTCTTAGTGAGTACTGTGGGGCTAGTGGGGACTAGTGGGGCTTGTGGCTAAGTAATAACAGCCGCACGGGTCGATCGATCAGGTTAAGCCACGCTTGCCGTGGTTGGTCCGTGGATGGGTGACCGTCTTCACATACCAAGACCCCTCCATTCGTCGAAAAGCACGTTAAGCCGTTGGTCCCGGCTGTCATTCACAGTCATCTCACAGTTCATCTTTGACAGTCGTAACGGGTCATCAGTAGCCCGAAAGTCTGACAACCAGTCAGACAACCAACTAAGGGTATGGTGTTTACCCAGTAACTGGGTTGTGGAGATCAGATAGGCAGTCGCTCGACATAAAATACTGGTATTCAGCTGCATCCGGTAAGACTGGAAGCCGACACCAAAATAGTTGGGAAAATTGGGAAAAGGCTAGGCAGACGATGATGACTCGTATTTCTTAGTGAATAAGTCGTTGAAGTGCCTTATCAATAAATAAATAAATCTTTTCAAAACACACATTTCATTCATTTGTATTCAGGCTATAACAGCCTACACAAAAGTTAAGAATTCGTCTCAAGTCGTGACCGCATCGCGGATTCCTCTAAGGTAATTCCCCTTTATGGCCTTATTGCCTCGCTGTTGAATTAAATAAAGCCACATGTATCTTTTGAAGCATCTTTCGTTGTATTTTTAGCTGTTTTGGGGAAATATTTTGTTTTGGTCCAACCGGGAATTAATAAATCGTCAAATTCGAATTCATATTCATTTATTCACATTTAAATAGAGTAGGTAAATATAATCGGTGGTTCCACATGTTATATTATTTGATCTTATATTCTATTTAGCCTTAGTATGGCATGTGAAGCTTAGTAATGCAAGATACCTATTAAAGTAATATAAAACATTTAAAAAAATTAAAAAGAAAAAAATGGGCATTTAGTCAAAATCACTACATTTCTTTGAGATTTATAGGACCTAATGTCAAATATTTAGTACCTGGCTAACGACAGTGTCTAGTACCAGTAAATAGTTAGTTTTTTACGTTAACTAATGACGTTACAGTTCAGAAGATTATTAAAAATAAAAAGCTGCGAAGTGGATAAAGAAGGCATTTTTTACAGCAAAGTTTCATTAAAAATCAAAATATACCTGAGAATAATTCTATAAATACCTCTCTGAGGTCCAACAATCTAGGTCGACCGTTTCTCCAGATCTTTTGAACCGGGAATCGAACGAGGTATGCAGTTCGATTAGCGCCCGTTTCATAACTGGATGTCTTGAGTTCCACAAAATGAATGAACGACTTTGTAAAAGCAAAAAGTAAATATGAAGGTTTAAGTGGAAATAGTTGTATTTGGAGTCTGAAGCTAAATTGGATTCAGGGGAACGTTAAAATTAAAAATTGAATTCTGCACGAATTGCCTCATCTTTCCGAGAACCCGCGCGAACACAATGCTACAATTTTATAGATACGTATCAATTTTACACAGAATTTGGAAAAAATAAATTCTCGTATATTTATGATACAAATATTAAGAATTTCTTACGAAAAATTCGCAATGTTCAGGAAAAACTCAATCGGAAAATCGACATAAAGAAAAGCTGTAGGTACTTACAAAAATAACTCAGCGAAAACAAAATGTTTACTGCTAAAAATAACTCAATTTTACCTATCGTACAATATTTTCTGAATTTTCAACTGCAATACAAGTTACCTTTAAAACTTAATTCAAAATCACACAGACTTAATTTTGAACATCCAACCAGCAACTGCATTCAGCATCCTAAAACACTTCCCGTTTGCTCTTTTAACCTACATTGTAACAAATTTTCCTCTGGAAATTCTTATTAGAAAATTCAGACCAACTGAGCATCTTTCTGAAGAGAACCTAAGTCTCGTGTCGTGTTCAATTCAAAAGGAAAATTTAATGTGTATGAAGGAAACATGCGATCCATTCATCATCTTGCAAAATAGGATTTAAATTATATTTTTAGTCAGTCTATTCTTACTTGTCTATAAGCAGGTATAATTTATCTGAACTGGGTATTGTAATAAAGCGTATAGCCAAGAACACCTTCATCATCATCCGCCTAGCCTTTTCCCAACTGTGTTGGGGTCGGCTTCCAGTCTAACCGGATGCAGCTGAATACCTGTATTTTTCATAGAGCGACTGCCTATCTGACCTCCACAAGCCAGTTACTGGTCAATACGATACCCCTTGGTAAGACTGGTTATCAGACTTTCAGGTTACTGACGACCCGTAACGACTGTCAAAGATCCAGGAATGACAGCCGGAACCAACGGCTTAGCGTGCTTTCCGAGGCACGGAGGGGTCTTGGTATGTGAAGATGGTCACCCATACACTTACCAACCGCGGCAAGCGTAGCTTAATCTGATAGATCGACCTGTGCGGCTGTTATTACTTAGCCACAACCCCTCACTTAGCCACAAGCCCCTCAACGTTAAATCCTATAGATGTATGTGTTTATCTCTTTTTACTGTCGCTTTTTCGTTTCATTGAGTTTCAAATCACAACGATGTTAAAGAAGTTTTCACTTCATTAACAAAATATTAGCATAGCATTTAAGTACCACAACGCGTTCAAAGTATTTGCTTACTGTCTAGACTATGTGTATAATCAAAGACTTGTTACTTTGAATAAAAATTAGCATCCGCATCTGGCTGACTTTTCCAGGCTTTTGGCGCAACGCCAAATGACAACAATTTGGCGCAGATATTTTTATAACTCCAATTAACGTAACATTTGAATACTCTAGACTTTATCATTGAGTTCTTGATTACGGCAGTAGGTTTATTTAGAAAACTTTGTACTTTAAGCACCCTGTTTTAGTAATTAAAAGAATCAAACGTGCCTTAGCTTTTCCAAGAAATACAAAATTAGCCTTTTGTTTATATTGTATCTACTTTGGTAAGGTTTGCTTATCCACAGTAAATCTATATACAGTGAGCACACTTACGTTCAAAGTAACATAATATTCATAAAATTAATCTTGAACCTTTGAACATAATAATATTATCCAACTACCTCGGTCCTTTTGTGAAATATTAAGCTTTAAAGTGTTAATTTTTGCTAGTCAAGTGTCGTCGTCGTCATCCCCCCCCCCCCCCCTCCACACCACCTCCTCAGCTAAATGGATATGTGAAAAAATTAAACACGGTAGTAGTGTATATCGTCGACCGTAGGTTCAATTGCTGTAAGGGACAAAATACCCAAAATGAGTTGAGTATACAGTTTTGTTCAGAATTTTTCGCTCTATCGAATGGTGAATATAAAAAAATTCTAGCTTAAAAAAAATGTCCCTTACTCTAATGATTTTTGGATCCAAATTTAGAATCAGCCCCATAATAACAATGTATCTGAAAAACTATGCAATATAGGAACTTAAAATGGTGTAATTATCGCCGCCAATCCACTTCAAATAAAGTAAGGGTCTTCCCAATCAACGAATTACCATTACATGGTTTATTTTTTAAGAAACAATAATAAAACTGGCCTTACACTAATGTCTTTGTTGTCTCAAAAAATAAATATCATCCATACTTTAAATGGATTGCACGAGTTTTGACATAGTTGTCCCTTACCCCAATTTGCATTGTCATACTTTAAGCAGTGTCAACGTTACACCTATTTGAATCGAATTATTGCACTATTACCATCCTTTTCTATCTCACAACGTCTTTCTGTGTGCAAAAGAGAGGATAGTACCAATGTGAAAGCAGCGCGCGGGCATGAAAAAGTGGTATCAGTGCGAGTTCATCTGTCGTTAAAAACAACAAAAATAATGGCTTTTTGGGAAAACGAAGTGCTCTGGCCCCTTGAAACTTTGTAGTAGGGTAGTAGGTTTCAAGGAGCCAGTGTACTTAATTTAGCTAAAAACCATTATTTTTATAAATAAATGATAGAAGGGTTAATTTACGGACGATAAATATTTTCGAAGTTCATTGGGCACTTTTTAGTTGATTTATCAGAAATTTTTTACAAAGTTTCAAGGGGCCAGAGCACCAAAAAGCCATTACTTTTGTTATATTTTATAAATAAACAATAGAAGGGGTAGTTTCCGGATGATAAATGTTTTCGAAAATCATTCGACACTCTTTAGTTGATTTATCAGAATTTTTTTACAAAGTTTCAAGGGACCAGAGCACTTAGTTTTGCCAAAAAGCCGTTATTTTTTATAAATAAACAATAGAAGGGGTGGTATCCGCATGAAAAATTTTTTCGAAAATTGTTCGGCTCTATGTAGTTGATTTTCCAGAATTTTTTCACATGGTTTCAAGGGGCCAGAGCACTTAATTTTGCTAAAAACCATTATTTTTGTTGTTTTTTATAAAATAAGTAATAGAAGTGGTAGTTTCCGGATGATAAATGTTTTCGAAAATAATTCGGCACTCTTTAGTTGATTTATCAGAAATTTTTTACAAAGTTTCAAGGGGCCAGAGAACTTAATTTTGCTAAAAAACCATTATTTTTTTTGTTTTTTTATAAATAAACAATAGAAGGGGTAGTTGCCGGATGATAAATAGTTTCGAAAATCATTCGGCACTCTTTAGTTGATTTTCCAGAAATTTTTCAAAAAGTTTCAAGGGGCCAGACAACTTAAATTTGCCAAAAAGCCATTATTTTTGTTGTTTTTTATAAAATGTAATCTGATTAAATTGTTCCCTTTTTATTATTTAGATAATCACTCTATATTTTTTTTTCTAATGCAATAATAACAATATGTTACAATGATATGTCTTATTAATCGTAATTAAGGTTTATTATTCAATATATCTTTCATTATTTCGATTTTTTGCATATAAGAAAGTAGTAGAAAAGGCTGCTCCTTTTCTACTTTTGGAATTCAAACGTTTGGAATTTCAGCTACATGTTTGGTCGGGATTGTGCGCGATTTTTGCAGCTACTCTTTTATTTGAATAAGAATTCGAAGTAAGTATAGGTAAAATTGTTACCATTTTTTTAATAATTTGATTTTAATAAGATGTTTATTAAAATCAAATTATTAAAAAAATGGTAACATAAATAAAACAATTATTAATAAAACAATTTTTATACAATAAAATAAAAATTGTTTTACAAACTAATACAAATTTGCTATTACAATGTACAAACATTGCATGTAAGCGACATACAAAAAAGCACACACACGGTTCTAATACATTTTCATGTCTTTTAAATGATTTCTTATAACGATTTCCAAATTTAAGATATCCGTACGTCAAAAGTGTGTACTTCATTTTCTGCCAAAAATCTCTTTACATTGTATTTTTTTCATAAATTTGTTCAACATGTCCTTTACACTATTTTTTCATTAATAGATTGGATCCAACGTAGAGGTCAATTTAATGTAAGGGACGGGACTACAAGATACTTGGGCAGTAAGGGACATTACTAACAAAATACGTTGTTGTAAGGGACATCTATTTTCTTAAATAGCTAACTCATTTAAATAAATGTTACACATGTAGATAGAGCACTAAAATACAAGTTTATGTGTGAAATCAGACCCGAAAAAGGTTAATAACAAAAAAAGTTATGGGCGATTTAGTCCGAAAAAAAACTTTGTCGGCCTCTCCTGAAAAATCGTATTTTGTCCCTTACAGCAATTGAACCTACGGTCGACGATATAACGAAATTAAAAGCAAAACTAACACAGCTGAGTAGGTTTTACAAGTTTACGAGTAATAGTCGACCAACATACATTTGCAGTTGCAATGTATGGGAGACATGATTTTCAACTATAATGTTAAGTATGTTCTTGGGATAAATTCATTCCAACTACGGAATAGCGTTGAAAAGAAAAAAGCAGGGAAAATTGCCGTTTCTTTCCAATTCCGTTGTTTTTTTCAATTTTTCATTCGAAAACTTCAAAAAAATTTGCCAGTATATATCGTCGACCGTAGGTTCAATTGATGTAAGGGACAAAATACCCAAAATGAGTTGAGTATACAGTTTTGTTCAGAATTTTTCGCTCTATCGAATGGTGAAAATAAAAAAAATCTAGCTTAAAAAAAATGTCCCTTACACTAATGATTTTTGGATCCAAATTTCGAATCAGCCCCACAATAACAATGTATCTGAAAAATTATGCAATATAGGAACTTGAAATGGTGTAATTATCGCCGCCAATCCACTTCAAATGAGGCAAGGGTCTTCCCAATCAACGAATTACCATTACATGGTTTATTTTTTAAGAAACAAGAATAAAACTGGCCTTACACTAATGTCTTTGTTGTCTCAAAAAACAAATATCATCCATACTTTAAATGGATTGCACGAGTTTTGACATAGTTGTCCCTTACCCCAATTTGCATTGTCATACTTTAAGCAGTGTCAACGTTACACCTATTTGAATCGAATTATTGCACTATTACCATCCCTTTCTATCTCACAACGTCTTTCTGTGTGCAAAAGAGAGGATAGTACCAATGCGAAAGCAGCGCGCGGGCATAAAAAAGTGGTATCAGTGCGAGTTCATCTGTCGTTAAAAACAACAAAAATAAGGGCTTTTTGGGAAAGTGCTCTGGCCCCTTGAAACTTTGTAGTAGGGTAGTAGGTTTCAAGGAGCCAGTGTACTTAATTTAGCTAAAAAACCATTATTTTTATAAATAAATGATAGAAGGGTTAATTTCCGGATGATAAATATTTTCGAAATTCATTCGGCACTTTTTAGTTGATTTATCAGAAATTTTTTACAAAGTTTCAAGGGGCCAGAGCACCAAAAAGCCATTACTTTTGTTATATTTTATAAATAAACAATAGAAGGGGTAGTTTCCGGATGATAAATGTTTTCGAAAATTATATGGCACTCTGTAGTTGATTTTCCAGAAAATTTTTACAAAGTTTCAAGGGGCCAGAGAACTTAATTTTGCCAAACAGCCATTATTTTTGTTGTTTTTTTTATAAATAAGCAATAGAAGGGGTAGTTTCTGGATGATAAATGTTTTCGAAAATCATTCGACACTCTTTAGTTGATTTATCAGAACTTTTTTACAAAGTTTCAAGGGACCAGAGCACTTAGTTTTGCCAAAAAGCCGTTATTTTTTATAAATAAACAATAGAAGGGGTGGTTTCCGCATGAAACATTTTTTCGAAAATTGTTCGGCTCCATGTAGTTGATTTTCCAGAATTTTTTCACATGGTTTCAAGGGGCCAGAGCACTTAATTTAGCTAAAAACCATTATTTTTGTTGTTTTTTTTATAAAATAAGCAATAGAAGTGGTAGTTTCCGGATGATAAATGTTTTCGAAAACCATTCGGCACTCTTTAGTTGATTTATCAGAAATTTTTTACAAAGTTTCAAGGGGCCAGAGAACTTAATTTTGCTAAAAAAACTATTATTTTTGTTGTTTTTTATAAATAAACAATAGAAGGGGTAGTTGCCGGATGATAAACATTTTCGAAAATCATTCGGCACTCTTTAGTTCATTTTCCAGAAATTTTTCAAAAAGTTTCAAGGGGCCAGACAACTTAAATTTGCCAAAAAGCCATTATTTTTGTTGTTTTTTATTAATGTAATCTGATTAAATTGTTCCCTTTTTATTATTTAGATAATCACTCTATATTTTTTTTTTCTAATGCATTAACAACAATATGTTACAATGATATGTCTTATTAATCGTAATTAAGGTTTATTATTCAATATATCTTTCATTATTTCGATTTTTTGCATATAAGAAAGTAGTAGAGCAGCCTTTTCTACTTTTGGAATTCAAACGTTTGGAACTTCAGCTACATGTTTGGTCGGGATTGTGCGCGGTTTTTGCAGCTACTCTTTTATTTGAATAAGAATTCAAAGTAAGTATAGGTAAAATTGTTACCATTTTTTTAATAATTTGATTTTAATAAGATGTTTATTAAAATCAAATTATTAAAAAAATGGTAACATAAATAAAACAATTATTAATAAAACAATTTTTATACAATAAAATAAAAATTGTTTTATTCAAACAAATACAAATTTGCTATTACAATGTACAAACATTGCATGTAAGCGACATACAAAAAAGCACACACACGGTTCTAATACATTTTCATGTCTTTTAAATGATTTCTTATAACGATTTCCAAATTTAAGATATCCGTACGTCAAAAGTGTGTACTTCATTTTCTGTCAAAAATCTCTTTACATTGTATTTTTTTCATAAATTTGTTCAACATGTCTTTTACACTATTTTTTCATTAATAGATTGGATCCAACGTAGAGGTCAATTTGATGTAAGGGACGGGACTACAAGAAACTTGGTCAGTAAGCGTTGTTGTAAGGGACATCTATTTTCTTAAATAGCTAACTTATTTAAATAAATGTTACACATGTAGATAGAGCACTAAAATACAAGTTTATGTGTGAAATCAGACCCGAAAAAGGTTAATAACAAAAAAAGTTATGGGCGATTTAGTCCGAAAAAAAACTTTGTCGGCCTCTCCTGAAAAATCGTATTTTGTCCCTTACTGCAATTGAACCTACGGTCGACGATATTTCATGTTTTTCCAATAAAATCGAAAAATATGAAAGAAACGTATTCTAGCTGTCAGTTGTATAAATAGTTTTATCAATTTACGTGCTAGTTGCGAATGAAACATTGAAAAAAAAAACAACGGAATTGGAAAGAAACGGGAATTTCTCTTGCTTTTTTCAACGCTACTACGGAACCCATCATTGTGCGTGGTCCGACACGTACTTGACCGGTTTTTTAGCGAACACACAAAAAGTTCGGCGTTCATTAGGGATAAAATTGCTTATTTAAAAGATGCTCGGTAACAAACGCTTTTGTCGAGTTTTATTATATTTACAGGAATATTTCCATCACGAGATGGAACTGAAAGAAAACGACGGATATCTTTTATTAAAATTCTTGTTCTTTCATGCAATAACGTTTAAAAATGAAAACAGGTTTTTAAACTAGTTGCCAAATTGAATTTTTAAACGTTTCGCTTTTGGTTTGTATTTTGGCTTTGATAATTCTGTAAGAGTTCATATTTGATTCTGTCATCTCAATATGTATTAGGATAATATTATTGGATTTGGGTTTTATTTTTATATCATCTCCGTATCGGCAAGCGTAGTGTGGGACGCCCCCCCGCTAGATGGACGGACAACCTAAAGAAGGTGGCTGGGGTAGACTGGATTCGGAAGGCGGAGGACAGGGTGTTGTGGCGCAGTCTGGGAGAGGCCTATGTCCAGCAGTGGACTGCGATAGGCTGAGTTGATTGATCTCAGTATGCTGCACCAGTTGACGCCATCACGTCAAAGCCGGCTGTCACTGAAAATCAGCGCTGGGGCTCTATCTCGCATGGAGTCATACGAGTAGCATTATGCTGAGCGATGGCTGTCTACGTAAAAACGTAGACGTGACGCATATTTTCCAACTTGTTATTACTTGTGTTTATTTTTTTGTGTTTGTGTTCTTTCTCTGCGTTATGTTGACCGCATTTAAACGTATTTTCTTTTTCTTTCCTTCTCTTATTCATAAACCCTCTTATCAAATCATTTTATGGTCCTCTTGTTCTAATTTGCACAACATTGTAAACCACTTTTTGTTTCTCAAAAATAGTTGGCCAGTTTACAAACTAGTACCTTAGCACTGTCGACGTACTATAAATTACCTTAATAAAGATAAACCTTCTACATACTCATACTAACGAAGAGTCTATTAAAGGAAATAGGGCTATTACTTCACTTTATAGCGCAGTACTCTAACACTTATGCAAACACACTGGAAACTTTGAAACAGGACGCGTTATTGTTTACCTTATTTTAACGTAAAATATACAAGGTAATCTTAATGGCTTTGAGTTTGTTTGTGTTTGATATGTATGCTATTACCGTACTTTGGGCATCTTGTCCAAAAGAAGTAGGTATATTTTCAAAGGAATGTTAGAATTATTTATTATTATTATTATTATATTTTTTTAAATTTCATTAGAATAAAAAAAGAAGTAATGACTTTTAACTAGCTGTCAGCCTAACATACTATTTTTTATTATGTTTGTTTTCGCTGTAAGTCATCCATAGTTAATAAATAAATAATAATTCAGTTGGTCGGCCATTTTGTAACCTTGGACGAAAAAAATCTAAATAAATTTTTATCACTTTATTATTTGTTGGATTCTTCGTCTAGGGGCGTATAAATCGCTGGAGTAAGATTTAATATTGAAATCGGATTATTAAAAACACCTTTCTAATTTAATTGCCTATATAGTTGATACAGCACAAGAGTCACGGTGTTGATCAAAATGTGCGAACAGTATTATGGATAAGAAAATTTGTAATTTGTCATAGAGTTAATTGGCAAACGTTCGTTTAAAATTCATCAGCTGATTATAATTTTTATGTTTGCCATGGTGATTTACACAATTACAATTATGTTAATATTTTGTTGATTACTATTGTTTTGTATCAATGTTTATTTATTAAATGGTTATTGGAATTTTAATTATTCGGCTGTAATTAGGCATTGTAATTGTATATTGTATGCGAGTTAACGGGTAAATTACGACGAAATGGCTTGCAATTGTGTTTCGCCTTAAAATAGGTTGCTAGAGATATCAAATGACAGCAACAAACGCTTCTAGAAGTATTTTTTAGTTTCAAAATAATATTTTATTACAAAACTCTGAAAACTGAAAATTTTTCGCATAAAATATGTTGATTCCTTTTATGTATTAAAATTACAATGTTTGTTTTACGGTATAATCATAAAATAAATGGAAATAGAAGAATATTTCGCTTAGAGCAATATTTCAAAGAAAGAAACACAATATTTTCGTTTTTCCTTCGGGATATAAGCTAAGATGTGTGGATGTAAATATAAATTTTCGTGATGATTGGTATGTCAGCCTAAAATAAAGTATTGCTGAATAAATTTCAAAAAACATACTGTGTTGGGGTACTTGGCAAAACTGGTGCTATATATGAAAATGATTTTCTTTTATACTTATCTGAAGTTTTCAATTTTTCTTTTATTTTTGAAGGAAAACATCGTGTGGAAACCTGGACTTATATTTAAGTAATATGAGTCTGAATTTGCCAACCCGTCTTGAACAAGCGTGGTGATCAATGCTCCTTGCTCGTGATTTCTCTGTATGACACGCCTTTGCCCCGCAGTGTGGCAATAATAAATGGTTATTATATTAAGCCCGAAGCTTTTTATTTCTGTGACAAAATCTATGACTTTATTTATTTCGTAATGGTCATAAAAAATGACCATTACTTACATTGCTGTTTACTATTTTACATTTTGCTATCTCTTCCAGGCAACACTGGAATGGACAGTGATTGCCTTGACATAAAAATGGTGTTGTCTCTTTACTGTGTATTGTCATACGTACATAATTCCGCGAAGTCTGCTAGCAGATAACATATGAACCCCTTTCTCAAAATAGGCGTGACTATTACCCATAGTCGCGCCAAGTGACAGCAAAATTAATGAATAATAATAATATAATAATAATATCTGGTAGCTACTCCCAGTTATTACATACATACCTACATAAACTCAAAAAAGTCATCATTACCTTTTTCAAGTACTGAGTACAGCCTTAGTTCTGTAGGTCGTCATCTGCGTAGCCTTTTCCCAACTGTGTTAGGGTCGGCTTCCAGTTTAACTGGATACAGCTGAATACTAATATTTTACATGGAGCGACTGCCTATCTGACCTGCACAACCCAGTTACCAGGTAATAAGATACCCTTTGGTAAGACAGGTTGTGAGATTTTCGGGCTTCAGCCGACCCGTAATGACTGTCAAAGATCAACAAATGACTGCTGGGACCAACAGCTTAGCGTGATTTCCGAGACACGGACGAGTCTTGGTGTGTGAAGATGGTCACCCATCCACGGGTCAACCGTGGCAAGCGTATCCTGACCTGATCGGTCAACCCGTACGGCAGTTATTACTTAGCCACAAGCCCCTCTTTAGCCTCAAGTCCCACAAGGCTTTTATATAGCTATGAAATAAAATTAAGAATAAGCGTCGAATCGAAATCGATATTGCGTTTTATGGCTGTTTTTAGGGTTCCGTTGTCAACAAGGAACCCGTATAGTTTCGCCATGTCTGTCTATCCGTCCGCAGCTTAACTCAGAGACTCTTAGTACTAGAAAGCTGTAATTTGGCATGGCTATATAGTAGTCACGCCTACAAAGTGGTAAAATAAAATTATGAAAAAAAGTTTTTAGGGTACCACTTTACACGTTAAGTGGGGATGTTTTTTTTTTTTCGTCTACCCCATAGTATGGGGTATCCTTGGATAGGACTTTCAAAAATATTGCGGGTTATGACAACAATTTTTCGATTCAGGGATTAGTTTGTGAAATATGTATTAAGCTTTAAAGTGCTCATTTTTTTTGTTGAGTCAAGTGCTCACCTGCCAGCTAAATTGTTATTCTTGGATACATGAAAAAAATCTCGGTAATAGTATATGTAATGAAGTTAAAAGGAAAACTATCACAGCTAAGTAGGCTTTACAAGTTTACGAGTGATAAACAACCAACTTATATTTGCAGTTGCAATGTACGGGAGAACATGATTTTCAACTACAATGTTAAGTGTATTCTTGGGATAAATTCATTCCAACTACGGAACCCTTCATCGTGCGTGGTCCGACACGCACTTGGCTGGTTTTTTTTACAATATTGTTATTGTTTGGTCAATATGCAGAGAATGAAACATTAAATAAATACGTGCTCTTATAATTATTTAAGTACTCGTAGTATATTTAACGCTTTTCGGTTAAATAAATTAAATAAAGATTGTGATTTTTGTTCTAAATTGGACTGTAGCGTTCACATTTTAATAGATTGTGCATAATTATATTAAATCGTAACTTAGCTATGTCTCCTCAGAAGGTACGTTTTGCCCGTGACTTCGTTCGCGTGAAATTTTTTTGTAAAATATATCCTGTGACGAATAATAATAATAATAATCGTTTATTTGCATGAAATATGGTAAATGATAAATAAATGATAAATGATTTATTTTCTGTAAGTAGGTTTGTACAAACACTTTTACATGTCAATCATATTTTTTTTTTAAACTAGATGAGGTCGGCGTTTCCTATCTGACTACTCTGAGAAGAAAGGCCGAAACAAACTCAGAGGTCACAGTCTCTTTTAAAGTCCAGACATAATCTTGGTCAGATCATGTGAAGACCATGTAGATTGGTGTCTGAAATGGTCTTTTGAGTAAAGAACCACACAGATTGAGAGGACCTGTCCAGTCAGTGCACGCATTTGTCAAAAATCGTGCAGCTCAACTCAGAACTTGAGGAGCCTTACGATTCGACGAACAATACCAATGAAAGGACATTTGGGTAGGCCGCATAAATTACTCAAACTGCCAGGTCATGATTAAAACTAACTAAGAAGGAAAACAGAAAAAAGAAATGACCCACATAGTCTTCACACTCACAATAATAATAATAAAAAATAAGATACTTTACAAAGTAAATATCCATGTCATTGTTTATATAATATTCATCAATGTCAATGTGTATATAAAAATCCGGAAATAATCTTTGATCTTTGAGGACTATGTAGATTGGTGTCTGAAGTGGTCTTTTGAGGAAAGAACCACACAGATTGAGTGGACCTGTGCAGTCGGTGCACGCATTCGTCAGTAACCGTGCAGCTCAACTCAGAACTTAAGGAGCTCAACGATTCGACGAGTAATACCAAGGACAGGACATTTGTGTAGACCGCATAAACCACTCAAAGTGCCAGACCATGATTAAAACGGAAACAATGACCCACATAGTCCTCACATTCACAATAATTAAAATAATATAAGACTTTAAACAGTAAATGTTCATATCATTCTGTATATAAATAGATATTTAGAAAGAGAAAAAAAAAAAGTGTAAATCAGCAAAAAATAAAAAATAAACAACATTCACTGTCTAGACCTATTGGAGCAGCTCAATCCCAAGCTTTTTTGTCCTCAATATAGTCTTTTACAGTATAATAGGCTTTCTGGCATAGTTTTAGCTTTATAAAAGATTTGAATTTATTAATGCTTAGTTCTTGAATGTGGCTAGGAAGTTTATTATAAAAACGTATACATTGGCATCTAAACGAGCCACCTATTTTCTTGAGCCTTGTTGTAGGAACAACAAATTTGTGTTTGTTCCTAGTATTTATGTTATGGATATCACTGTATTTTTTAAACAGATTAATATTTTTATGTGCATACAAAAGATTATCATAAATGTACTGAGAAGGCACAGTCATTATATTAATCTCTTTAAACTTGTCTCTGAGGGAGTGTCTGGGACTTAATTTATAAATGGAACGAATTGCCCTTTTTTGTAAAATAAAAATTGTCTGAATATCGGCGGCATTTCCCCACAACAGAATACCGTATGACATCACACTATGAAAATAACTAAAGTAAACTAAACGGGCTGTCTCTAAATCAGTTAAGTCACGAATTTTCCTAGCGGCGTATGCTGCAGAGCTAAGCTTTTTTGACAATTTATCTATATGGGGGCCCCATTGAAGCTTGGCATCCAAAGTTATGCCTAAGAATACAGTGGAATTTTCGGGTTTTAACTCTTCACCCTTTATGAGAACACGAGTTTCTACTTGTCTAACATTTGGTATCGTAAACTTAATACATTTCGTTTTTTTTTCGTTAAGAAGTAGATTATTAACATTAAACCAGCTAACTACTTTTGCGAGGGCACTATTTATACTGTCAGTAACCAGCTGTTGACGTTTGAGTTTAAATAAAAGTGAAGTGTCATCTGCAAACAACACTATATCATGTTCGTCCTTTATGAGGTAAGGCAAGTCATTGATATAAATAGTAAATAAAAATGGTCCAAGTATTGAGCCCTGTGGGACCCCCATTCTTACTACAGATCCGGGTGACCTTTTCCCGTTAACATCAACTCTCTGAATCCTATCACTTAAGTAAGAAGTGAGAAGATCCAGAGAGGCGTTCCGGATTCCGTAGTGGTGAAGTTTCCTGATTAAGGTTTCATGAAGAACACAATCGAATGCCTTGGACAAATCACAAAAGATGCCCAAAGCATCGCATTTGTCCTCCCATGCACTATAAATATGTCCTAAAAGTTCAACTCCGGCATCGGTAGTTGAACGACCCCTTGTAAAACCGAACTGTTTATTATTCAGTAATTTATTGTTATTGAAAAATCTTTGCAATTGATTTAAAATAAGTTTTTCATAAATTTTACTAAAGGTGGGTAGTACGGAAATAGGTCTATAATTAGTAGGGTCTGATGTACTACCCGATTTAAACAACGGTATTATTTTACTGTGTTTCATAAGATCAGGAAACTCACCACATTCAATACAATTATTAAATATAACAGCTAAAGTAGGTGCTACAATGTTTATAATTGTCTTAGCAACATCCACAGAATTACCCCATAGATCTGCAGTCTTTTTTACATTTAACATGTGAAAAGTTTTAATTATATCTGTACAAGTGACAAATTCGAAGTGAAATTCCGAATCACAAACTGGAACGTTTTCCTTAAGTAAAGACTCTGCAGCAGTAGGTCATGAGCTTAGAGATTTAGTGGTTGACACGGGAATCTCTGCAAAGAAATTTTCAAAGGCCGCGGCAACCTGGGAATCTGATCTAATTACATTGTCATCAATAGCAAGGCTGTAGTCACTACTTCGGTTGCATGACCTTCCTGTTTCGCTATTAATGACATTCCAAGTCATTTTAATAATGTTATTACTATTTTTAATTTTTGAACTCAAATAACGTGACTTGGCCATACTACAGACTATTTTAAATATTTTAGAATAATTTTTAACATATAAATTAAATTCAGCAGTGTTTATACAAATTCGTTCATCATATAATTCATAAAGTCTTTTTCTACTTTTATGTATACCAATGGTGGCCCAGTCACTGAAGGAAGCGTTACTATTGACTGATAATGTCTTTGGAATGAATGTTTTATCAAATTGTGTGCAATACATATTAAAAAAATCATTATATTGTTTGTTAGGGTCATCATTAGTCAACAAAAGTGGTAATTTACTTAAGAGTTTAGTTTTAAATGTTTCTAAGCGTTTAGTTGTTTTTGGGTTGACAGTGATATCTTTTTTAATAACTTTTTTGTTTTGATTTGTAATAGTGATCAGCTGGCCGCAATGATCTGAGTCTATTAAATTAATCATTTCTTTGTGGTTTGGTATAATATCTGTATAAATGTTATCTAGGCATGTGGCACTAGTAGGAGTTATTCTAGTGGGCTCCAAAAATAGGTTAGCAAGATTGTATGACTGAAACAAACTTATGATTTTAGTACTTAACCCAGAATTTTCTAACAAATTAACATTGAAATCACCACAAGTGATGATGGACTTGTTTGTATTACAGATTTTGTGCAACACTTCATCCATAACCTTTTCAAAACAATCATACAATCCTGAAGGAGGTCTGTATACACTTAATATAATGAACTGCTCCAATTCTATACAGGCTATTTCAATTGTCCGCTCAACAGAGAGGCTCACAATGTCCTTTCGGTCCTTAAATTTAAGCTGGTTATGTACTAAAATTAATGAGCCACCATGTATAGCATTTACTCTGCTGAATGAACTACCAACCTGGTGATTATTAAAATTGAACATGAACTGGTGGCTTTTAAGCCAATGTTCTGTCATACAAAGAATATCTACATTGTAACAATTCAGGAATAATTCTACTTCTAAGTCTTTGTTTAAAAATCCTTGAATGTTTTGATGCACCAGATTGATACTGTTTAATTTTTTTACACTTTCATTTGAGTTATTAATTGCCTTAGTTATATTTTTGCTAGAGGTTGCCTCTATTGTCCTAATTTCTAATTTAAATGATGATTAATGTCATTAATTTTGAGCAAATTATTGACAGAACAGTTTAAAATGTTTTTGCATTGCTCAAAAGGAGCAATTTGTTTAGCCAAATTTTTGGCTGAAATAGAAAAAAAATATGATAGCGACATAGCTATCTGTCTTTTCAGATAGTTAGAAAGATAGTACATAACAATATTGTATCTATCTTTTGTCAAATATAAATTATTATCAATATAAGAGTTGGTGTCAACCAACTGGATTAGATTATCATTATAAGTTAAATTGTGCAATGTCAAGTTTATATCAAATCTTAATTTGTTTTGTGCTTACAGATGTCATAATACAATTCATAGTACTTCATGTTCCGCCTACTAAATTCAGCATGCAAATTTTGGATGTGCCATGATTCATGGTTATTAATAATATAAAATTATTTAGAAAATGTCAATAATAAAAATTAAAAATTACAATTGTCAAAATAAAAATACAGGCAAGTCAAAATTAATAAAATTACAAGAATGTCAAAATGTATTAAATTACAGAAATGTCAAAATTTATTAAATTACAGAAATGTCAAAATTAATCGAATTACACTATTCATGTCTGTGCAATATTCCTATTCACATTATAATTCAAAAATTCATTAATAGTATAGTAAGCAATTTTCAATAAGCCGTGTTTTCAGTCATTTTTGAAATATATTCGTAGGCGGTTCTCTAAATACCTTTGGTATCTTATTAAATACCTTTATTGCCATTCGACTGGTGTTTTTATGGCAAAATGCTGTTCTACACCTAAGCATAGCTAATCTGGTTGGATAAACACTCAAGCGTGAGTGTTTACCTATTTTATACATATTTTCACTATCGGATTTACTAAATAGGTTAGGGTGTTTTTTTACGAACACTCCCATATCCAGTATATATAAGCATGCCAGTGATAACAATTTATGCTCTTTTAATATGGGCCTGCAATATTCTAATGGCCCTACACCAAACACGGCTCGTAAGCACTTTGTTTGCACAATAAAGGCCCTGTCACTATCCGTAGAATTATCCCATAGTATTAAGCCGTATCTTAGCACGGATGAGACGTAACCATGATAAGCCAGTAGGGCGGCATTTATTCCAACAGTTTTCCGAAGGTTTCTCAGTGCAAATGCAAAGCTGTTTAGCCTGTTGCATATATTATCTATGTGTTTCTTCCAATTACAACAATTTTTATCAATTAGTATGCCTAAAAAATTTGTATAGTCAACTTCTTCAATATCATTACCACGCCCAATAATTTTCATTGTTTTATTTGTCATTTTGTAATCACAGAAATTAATATATTTTGTTTTGGAGATGTTTACACATAAATTATTTTGTTCAAACCAATCTAGTATGCTTTCTACGGCAGTATTTATTTTGTCCTCATGCTGTTCAATTTTAGTTTCGTTATTGATTACCAGTGAAATGTCATCTGCGAATAACACGCATTTATTCTGGGTTACTGTTGGCAAATCACTTACATACAGAAGAAAGAGCAACGGCCCCACAATGCTACCTTGAGGCACGCCATATGTGTTGTTCCTGAACTGAGATTTATAATTTAACACTTCTCGATCTTTATTCATTCCTAAAACTTCAACACGTTGCTGTCTATTACTTAGGTAATCTTTGAGCCAATTTAACGCTTTCCCTCTTATTCCATAACTCTCACATTTTTTTAACAGTATGTCATGTTTTACAGAGTCGAACGCTTTGTTCATGTCAAAAAATATGGCAGTGACCGGTATTTTCTTATCTATGTTCTCAGATAGAAGACATGTGACATCAATTAACCCGCATAGGGCCGCGTGGTGGATTACGGCCCACTCACTCTTACAGAGACGAGGCCTGTGTCCCAGCAGTGGAGACAGTACAGACTGATTGTACTTATGATAAATCCTATGACACTCGGAAATACTATACTTTCATATTAGTGTAATCATTTTCGGTAGCAGTAGTGTCGAAAATTACCGCTACATATAAACTTACAAAAATGTACCTGTTTTCAATATTCGTCTATTCATTAAATTAAGAGAAACTAGCGACCCGCCCCGGCTTCGCACGGGTGCAATGCTGATCACTATCACTACATAGTATAAAACAAAGTCGCTTCTCGCTGTCTGTATGTCTCTATGTATGCTTAGAACTTTAAAACTACGCAACGGATTTTGATGCGTTTTTTTTTTAATAGGTAGAATGATTCAAGAGGAAGGTTTATATGTATATAAAACATGCATAATATAGTATAGAAACACTGATAATTTTAGAGCCATTATTTCTCCTTAAAAGTATAGGATAAAAAATGGTTATTGTGGGTTATCCCTAAGAGATAGACATATGCCATTGCGGATGTTTTTGTAGACATTTTTAAGGTGTACAATACTGTAGTACATTATTTTGATCTATCTCGTGGGGTTAAGCCAGCGTTTGCATTGTAAGCGCAAAAAAATGTGTTTATTTAACACATCACATTAGAAACCTCTAAAATGATCAGTGTTTCTCTACTATATTATACATGTATTATACACATAAACCTTCCTCTTGAATTACTCTATCTATTAAAAAAAGCCGCATCAAAATCCGTTGCGTAGTTTTAAAGATCTAAGAATACATAGGGACAGACAGCGGGAAGCGACTTTGTTTTATACTATTTAGTGATGATAAACTGTCTAGGTACCTTGCAGAATAGAATAGAATAGAATACTCTTTATTATGTACACCATATAAATTACAGACATAAATATCCAAATACCCAAAGGTTGACTGGTAGAAAATGCCTATGGCATTAAGTCCGCCTCTGTACATTTATGTGCTTGAAGTATTAAATATAATAAATAAATAAATCTTACAAAAGGTGACACAATGGGCGGTCTTATCGCTAAGAGTGATCTTTTAAAGACAACCTTGCAGAAGTTGCTTCTTATTCTTCTTCTTCTTGTCGCTGGCACGACAGTTATTCAAATTTTGTTTACCCAAAACCAATTCCACTGCGTTATCGGTGGGAGCCCAGAGGTCACTTTCGCTGCATGTTTTGAAGCGCAGAGGGCAGAGTACGAGGTGGACTATAACTTGACGCAGCTCCACAGTCATACACTGCTGCCGTTTCGTCGAGGTACAAAGAACTTTACGAAAATCGGGCACAAGTTTGATAAAACAATTTTATTCAATTGATCAAACGTATTCATTCATTGCGTAATTATAATAAGTGTTATAAGTACACTTATTATAATTACGCAATTAATGAATACGTATGGTACCTACCTATGGTAAAAAGCCTGTATAAAATGTCTGTCATCACTGGAAATTTTCTTTCATCTGTTTAATATCTACAATTTAATACTGTTGAATATAACATTTTGTAACGAATAAACAAATCATTTCAAATGGTATAATAAACCTATTTGCTATGCCTACCTAAAGATTATTATTCTCGACAGGTCTTCTCCGTAAAATTAACCAAAAAATGTTCTTTCATCCCATCATTATTACACTTATCTATCCAACCTTTCTTTGAGGCAATAAATGAATTGAAATGAATACAATAAAGAACTTTTACGAGAAAACAGCTTTTATCCCTAGGGCATAAAGACCAAGGTCGCATGCTAACAGCGTTATGAATTTTAAAAGTAAATTGTATATTCTGTTGATTGCCTCGAAACAGATATCGTTATTATTAAAATCGTCTGAAATGTTTCACCCTATTTGAAGAAACTGAGCAAGGGATTTCTAATTTGGATAAAAAAGTGGAATCTTAAAGGTCTATTACGTTTGCTTAGGGTAAACGGTAAGAAGTTTAATTATGAATGTAGGATTCTCCCTTCTGTTGTCTGAAAAGAAAAAACTGGATAATGTATTTTTTTGTGTTAATGTACATACTTATCAGCTTTTAACCCCAATTAAAAGGGGAAATCAACATTATTGTGTCTGCTACTATCAATATTGTTCTTTCTTTTTGCAAATTTTAGGTCTTATATCATTTTTTTTTTCTTTTTTATTAGTCTATGTTTTTAATTGACATTATAATGTAATTTTATTATTGACAGGCCTGTTGGTCTAGTGGTCAGTGGCCCTGACTGCTATGCCCAAGGTCGTGGGTTCGATTCCCACCTAGGACAACTGTTTATGTGATGAGCACGATCATTTGTTCTTTGTCTGGGTGTAATTTATCTATAATATTATGTATGTATTGAGAAATATATATGTATGTTTATCAGTTGTCTAGTACTCATAGCACAAGATCTGCTTAGTTTGGGACTAGATGGCGTTGTGTGAAAGTTGTGGAATATTATTTAATATTAGTGTAATTAGCATAGATACAGGCGATTTGGTGTAAACTGTAAGTTTACATTTAATGAATAAACGAATTTGAATTTGAATTATTTAGGCACGGGTGAAAATCAAACTTACTTGCAATAATATACATATAGTAAGTATTTTACCTGCGACGTCAAGCTAACAGATGTTTTCAAAGCAGCTCACTAGTATTTCCTGAAGATCATTAAACTATGCATACGTATCGAAGCATCATGCTTCAGGCGAAATTGAATATACCTATATAAGTTATTGTTTTCTGTCACAATGAACTCTTAGTTAACCAAAAACTTAGTTGTGACGAAACTTTCGGGAATCTCTTCGTATAGTGAGGGTTCGACCTGCTATCTCAGAAAAGACATTGGGTATTTTTTTGTGATAATACTATTTTATTTTAATGGATTCGGTTAATATAACGATTATTTAAAAGCCTTGTGGCTCGTGGCTAAGTAACAATCACAAGCGAAAGATCTAGGTAAAGCTACACTTTTCGCGGTCAATCCGTGCATGGGGTGACCATCCATTTGACAATGATATGCCTAAGTTAGGAAAGTACGTTACACCATTGGTCGTTGGTCCCGTAAAACCTCTACGAGTCTATTCATAGATGTTAGACAGTCCTTACAGGTAGTCAGAATCCTAAAAGTCCGATAAGCAGTCTTACCAAGGGGTGTCAGTCAGTTACTGTGCTGTGGAGGTCACAGAATAGGCTAGGCAGACGATAGTGGTAATTCTTTCAGAATGGGTCTTTGCCCAGGTAGCAGTGCTAAAATTGTGCAAGCTTAGCTTAGTAGGCTGATTCAATTAAATAAAAATTACCCAAATACTTTTTTTAAGTAAGCCAGAAAAGTTTTAACCCATTTCTCAAGCCAAACTTAGTTGCTGTTTCATTTTAAAAGTTAAACGTAATTTTATTAAAGCTATCTTTAAGCTCTTCAAACTTTGCTAAATTAATTATTCAATTGAATAAATGGGTTTTGTTCTAGCGGGGTTGTTGAACTCTCACTTGTTTCGACATTTTGGTTGGTGGTAATATTCTCGTTCCGGAAGTTGGTAGGGATCTATTTTAGAGAGCGTGCGGATCGAAAAGCTTATTCATTGTTAACTATTTAGTGCCTTTGCGAAACTCAGCGAGATCTGCGCTCGTCTTTTTACCTTGAAAATCCACGCCACAGAGCTACTTGATTTTTTTCTATATTTAGGACTACCCAGTCCTCCAGTATAAAACAAAAACAAGTAGTCTCATAGGCTGTTTTCAGTACACCAATAGTCTTATTAGAGAGTTGTTGAGGTCTTAAAGAAGACCTCAAATCCCAACAATTGAACTCATAAAATCACGCTCAACTGACCCTGCTTTCAACCACATAAAATAACCGCGTAACTTATTCGCTATGGAATAGATTAATAAAACTAAAATGCGACTAATTGAATTTTTATGCTTAGGACCAGTCCTTCAATACAAAAAAAAAACATAGGCTGTTTTCAGTAGACCAAAAGTGAAGTCCTTAAGTCACAACAATATATTTATTTATTACTTTATCTCAGGCAACTAGGTCCCTTAGAAAATGCAAAACATACTACTACAAACATAAGAATACTTATAAACTAATACATAAAAAAATATCACAATACAATATACTATAATAATACGACTTGAAAATACTATAAATACATACAACATAACAAACTAAAACTACTGCACACGAAGTGTCGGCGTTGTGTTTCGCTGACTGGTGTCATATAGCCGGCCACGAAACCGGCGATACACAACACCCTTGAACAATAATTGAGCTCATAAAATCACGTTCAACCACATAGCGATTGAACCAGTTAACTATTTACCTAATAGAAGAACCGCGTAACTTATTCGCTACTGAATAGATTAATAAAACTAATAGGTTCATTTGTTCTATTAAACGACAATGGCTATTTGGCGTGTATGCTCGCACTCCGGTAATATTACCGCCACGTGAGCATGAAGCATTAGTTGTACTGGATATGACACAATATTGAATTTTATTTGTAAACGTATATTTATTTATTTGTTTAATCTTTTCGCACACAAAAATATACAAAGGCGGACTTAATGCCTTAGGCATTCTCTACTAGTCAACCAAGGGTGGTGAAGAGATTAGATGGCAGGAAAACTATTAAAATTATGGAATTATAAATAAAAACGTACACAAATATGATACATAAATAGTTTAAAAACCTATAATATACATACATACTATTTACTATAATATATACATATAGTTTACTATAATATCATTCAAGGAAGACATGTGTTGAGATGACTCTAAACTATATAATATAATATAAATTTAAAGTTAGGAGACGTTTAAACATCAAAAATGTCTAGTAAACAGTCGCTAATCACTAATGAACTTTAAACCACGCTTATAAATAAAGGGGAATTTATATTGCCAAAGTTAGTCTGTGATTTTGGTACAGAATACAGTTTGTGCGTTGTGCTGTTTCTTTTGTGTGTACTTAATTAATGATTTATGTATCTATCTAAAAAAAATCCAAATGCCATACTGTACGTGTAATCAAGAATAGTATCAACCGTTGTTTTACGTGAGGGTGTCACTATTATAGAATAGTAGCTGAGCCTCACAGTTTCACCCGCATAAGTCTCGATCCCGTAAGAATATAAGAATATCAGGATAAAAAGTATTCTATGTGTTAGTCCTGGTTATAAACTATCTGTGTGCCAAATTTCGTCAAAATTAGCTTAGCTGTTTGAGTATGAAGAAGTAACAAATAAACACACACACACAAACTTTCTCGTTTATAACATTAGTGTGATTTAAATTAGACTTTATTTTGATTAGCAATTATTCAATAAAAAGAGTCCAATAGGGAAATGTCCAATCCGATGTCAAGTTGTATTATAATACAACTAGCCTCTTAGCCTTGAAACTATTAAAACAAAAACTCAGCAAGATCCCAGTAAACAAAGAATAATTTGCTAGATCGTCAAAATTCGTCCTTTCGTGCCATTTCAGCAGAAAGCTGGATATATTTCCGAATTTTGAGGATTTGAGATTTCAGAACTACGACCAACTAAAAATCCAGGAAATGTGATGTCACTTCTATCATTCCAATATTCTTCGTTCGTGTGACTATAATTGGTCCAATTTTTGGCTGGATGGCGGTCGTTTGGCAAATAGCTTTAAGTTTCGCGTGAATGAGAGTTTTAGTGTCCAGTGGTGGCCCTAATTGCCATGGATTTGTCCACGGCCTGGCATTCACATTGGCCTGGTAATGGCTACTTGGTATTAGATAATAATAATAATAATAAATTTATTTGCTCAAGTAACTAGGACTCACTGTGTTAGTAAACTTAAAAACTATATAGGTTTATTTTATTTACATTTAACTTCACTTCACCCCATGGGAGATGGCACTGCAGTGATTTGTGTACTTGCAATCAAGCCTGCTAGCGATCATCTTCAAGATATTGTTGGAGCTGGCCCGCACTCTGCGCACCAGGGATGCACACCTCATTCGCAACGTTGCGTAAAAGCCTTGCCTCGTTGTATTAAAAAAATGAGACACGTGTATTGGGAGGCCTTGAAGGCCAATTCTCGAACTTAAAAAAAAACGTTCAAATTCATGTCGCAATCTCATCGCAGCAACAATCAATGTCAAAATTTTAGGTAAATTAGAGATTATTTTTCTAAAGAACATCACCAATAAGCTCTCTATATGTCCTACTAGGGCATACCCTCTGTTTCTACTCATATCTGCCGTGTAAATACTTTTTATCAGTCATCCGCTCAATATGACCAAACCGTAAAGAAAAGAAAAGAAAACCGAATCGAACCGTAAATAAAAGTACCTACTGCGCATAGCATATATTATGTAGCATCTACTACATGTTTGAGTTACAAATAACTAAAAATTCTACGTTATACTCTTACTTTATATTCTTAAACCACACCGCATTACCTAAAACACACTAGGTTCAAATTATGCCTAAGTCTGACACAATTAGCTGTACACTAATCACTTAACGGAGCATGTAGGTAATGTTATCATTACTTATGCACTGCTGGCTATCTAATTACGTAAGCATTCAACCATTGCCCTAAGTACATCATCTTGCTGCGATGCAGATTTCTAGAACTACGCGACCGAGCTTTGCAACTTCAGTAGCCTGATCTTGGAACTAATTTTATTACTTTATACTACACCTGCTTGGAAAGTACCTTGATACTTTATCAAATTTACGGTAGAAAGTACATCATTGCATATCGAACAAACATGCGGGAGAAAACGCATCTGAGCGGGAGAGAAAAGTGTATGAAAATCCATTTCTTACGTGGTTTTTCTTTTTTAATTTTGGGTACGACTATGCGCCGGTAACCTAAATATCAAAAGCCAAAAAGTTTTTACAGTGAGTTTTTATCTCCAAGTTCGCAAAATGACACTGGCCACTAGCTGTGTGTTGGATGGTGTCGGGCTGGCAGTGCGACCCTGCGGCGGCAGGATAAACAATTTGAAAGAAGAACATGTGAAAATTGCAGACGCCATTGGCGCCATTTCCAATTTGTGTGTTGTTTGAGGATTCAGTTTTCGTAGAAAGTAAAATAAAGATTTCGTTTTTTTAATTTCCTCGTAGGTGTAGTATAAAGCACTATGTATCACTCGAGAGAAAGTGCGATTCCCGATGTCGGGTGTTTTAAAGCCCTCGCCTACGGCTCGGGCTTCAAACGACACCCTTGACGGTAATCGGTCACTTTCTCCTCTCGGTGAACAATGTACTATTTCTGCATGAAACCATGCAGAAAAGTGAAGGGTGATTTAGTAGAAGAAAGATTGGTATAAAGTCTGTAGTCAGCATCTTGAAAATAATGTAGCAACCATAATCTATTTCGATGCCTCCCACTTAAGTTGTTGTAACCTACAAACTGCAATTCTACAGGAGAGCGTTTGAAAGATACTTTTGCCAAAAAAACGTCGCACTTTTAAATTATTTTTTATAAAATTCAGTATGTGAATATTAGTTAGTAATAAAGTATTTCTAAATAGTAGTATTATTAGTATGTGAATATATTGTATATTATATTTGTTATATTTGTTTGTTTGTTTATTATATTTTATATTGTAAAGAAAAAAGTTGTTCATATGGAAAAAAAGTTGTTCAGTTTGATGGTTTGTAACACACCCTTCATTTTGACCACACCCTTCTGATAAACGCTGTGAATCAGCATTTTCGGCATTTGGGTAACATGTAATCTACGTTAGTGTGTAAAATGGCACGGCCTAGAACATGGACCTCGTTCAAGAGGATTTTTGCGGGCTTTTTGATTACATTATTGTCTTTTCTGTGGTTCTTCCATGCTCCAAGCAAGAGCATGTATTACTCGTATAAATCGTTTTTACATAATTTTTTTAACAATAATGAAAACCGTAAATATAACTCAATTGAAAATTCAAACTTCTTGCAGAAGCCGCACTGCATATAAAAAGAATAGCTATAGAATTTCCATCATAGCTTACAACCATATTCCACTTATGTTGAGAGAACTTCCCATGAATAAGTATCAAAAGCTTAGGTGATTTTTGTAACTGTAAGACTTAATCCCTAGAAACTATGTATTGATCTAACTATGTATAGAACTATGTATTGTTATGTATTGTATTTGTGAACTTTTATATTCTATTTTTATCGCATGCCTCCTAAAGATGAGATGTGTAAAGCACTACTTTCTTGTAACACCCATTGTACCACATCTCTGGCGAAATAAATGATTTATGATTATTGTTTTTTTTTTTTTTTAACTCAAACATACGCTGAAAAAATATATGTAGCGCTAAAATCCTATTTATGCAAAATAAATAAAAGTAAAGTAACATTTTAGAATAGAATAGAATAGAATAGAATAGAATACTCTTTATTATGTACACCATATAGATTACAGACATAAATATAGAAAACCTCACTAAGTTTTCGTGAGATTTTAATTTAAAACAAAAACATTTAACTGTTGACGCAGATTGTATCTCTATCTCCCAGATGTAATCATGGTGTAATTAAACTTATCTAAATAAAATATCTAAACTACCTTTATAGGCCAAACAAACTGAGGCACCAAAGAAATAGGTATTTTATTATTACATTCACCTCTTCGTGAGAATGAAATTTCCACAATATTCCCCTCATTCTTATACCACGGAACGATTTTTTCACCTTCCCTCGTATAGACTCTTGGCAAAGTAAACATGGGATATTGCAGTTATAATGTATGAGTTACAATAACAGCCGTCTAGCGAAGGAGATTATTTTGTGGCTCGTGGCGGAAAAACCTGAACGATGTTCGCTTTTAGAAAATGGAGTGTAGTAAAGAATTTTCTTTGATAGTGTAGTAAAAAATTTCTTTAGTTTACGTAGAGAGAACTTGGGCAGTCTTTTGGCAGGCTTTTTGTTATGAAAAATAAAATGGCATTCAATTTTGAAGTAGATTTAGGACCCAACTTCAAAAACACACCCTAAGCTAAAAGGTCACCAGCGGACATCAAAACACCAAATGCTTACATAAGACCAACGCACGATTTAACGCACACCATTTGCAAGTTCAATCCGAACGGATTCCCCACAGCTTATAACTTACAGCAAATAATCCCCGGTGACCGAGAACCCTAATAAACATGAATAAAATAAAACCTCACGGTTTAGTGGTGAAAGTGGCGCTCAATAATATACCGAGGCGTCAAGAATTCACTGCTTCGGACCCTTTTTGGGGCACTATTATTTATATGCTAAAGAGGGATAGCGGTGCATGGGCGCTAGGGTTGCGCGAAGGCAAATGTTAAGGTTGGAATGAAGACCTTACAATGTCAACCCATTTATCTTTCTATAGGGTATATCTTTCCTGCCACTTAAAACCCCTCTACCTTCACATCAAGAGTAAACAGGCATTTTTTTTCTTTTTCTTTTTCTTTTTTTCAACTGTCATCCGTCAGTCAGGATGACACCTTAGAATTCTCCGTTTTTTCAATTTTATGTAGGTACCTATTTATTTTGGAAAATTCATTGTGTTTCAAAAATTCGCAAAGAATGTGCGTAATATGGAAAGAGTGATGGGGCTATGGAGAAATTTCTTGAGGATGCGTGAGCGTGCGTGATCCATCGCTACCCTTTCGATGTCCACCGCGCACAGGATGGATGAAAACCAGCGCATGAAGTGATTTTTTGCTCCGTTGGTGTAATTGCTGAATGGCGTGCCAGTGTGAGGATCAATAAATAAATAAATAAATAAATCTTCTGGGTACGCTCGTTACCTTATCTATCACTTTTCATCAGGCGAGATCGAATTCAAGAGCAGTATCATGCTGCAATAAAAAAATGTATTATTAAAGAAGGTTGTACAGGGAATAAGCTTTTACGTTTTAAGGGTTCCGTAGTCAACAAGGAACCCTTATAGTTTCACCATGTCCGTCTGTCCGTCCGCAGATCAGCTCAGAGACTCATAGTAGTAGAAAGCTATAATTTGGCATGGATATACATATTAATCACGCCGACATTGGTAAAATAAAGTCAAGAAAAAAAAATTCTATGGTACCTGCTGTAGGTACACGTAAAGTGGGATTTTTTTTTTCTCGTCTACCCTATGGTATGGAGTATTGTTGGATAAGTCTTTCAAAAATATTGCGGGTTTGTGAAACAATTTTTCGATTCAAGAATCCGTTTGTGAAATATTCCGCATTAAAGTGCTAATTTTTGTTGGAGTTTCACCATGTGCCAGGTAAATGGTTGTTTTTGGATATGTGAAAAAATTCACAGTAGTTAAATGTAGTTAAAAGGAAAACTATCACAGATAAGTAGGCTTTACAAGTTTACGAGTAATAGTCGACAAACTTACATTTGCAGTTATAAAGTATGAGAAAGCATGATTTTCAAGTACAGTGTTAAGTTTTTTCTTGAGATACATTCATTCCAACTACGAATCCTTCATTGTGCGTGGTCTGACACGCACTTGGCCGGTTTTTTTTTTATAGACCAATACACAAGGTCAATATTCTGTGGTCGCCATAGCAAATGTTGTATAATCCCGCTGCATTCTAGAATCAAAAAATGAGAACTTTTTATTATGTCTGTAGATTGAATAAGCACTTGAATGAAATAAAACAAGTTCGTACTCAATTATTTTCGCACAACCAAATGTGCCTAATTCACTGACCAGACAGTAGACACGAAAATCTAGTTCAAATATCTGACCCTAAAGCACAAAAAAAGATATCCACTTTACCTACAATGAGTATCCCTTTCACTGGAGCGTAAACCTGCCAAATGTTACCTTAAACGACTTAAACCTAGGCAACCCTATCTGGGGTATCCCTGTTATTATCTTGTCTTTTAACCCCGCCCTGACCGGCAATAACTTATAGCTAAGGTACCTACTAACAGACAGGGCATGCGTAACTCAAAATTGTAATAATTTATTAAGTTTCTAACCACAAACTTTGTCTTAGCCGACTATCGTTTGAGATACAGTGTTGATAGATTTATTGGCATTTTGAGTTCGGTTTTGGGCTTGAGTAAAGGTCACTGATGGATAGTTTCAGTAGCGTAGGCTTCGCTAAAAACTTCTGCCTGTTGTTGGATCTGGTTCCATTGCTGGCATTTAATGGTTTTTTGGAACGAATTTCTTTAACGGAGCTTGCGGTAGGAGTAAACTGAGAGAAATTGTCTCGTAACGAAAAAGCGTTATTCAACTTTTTGTTGAATTTAATAGAGAGTCAGAGCGACAGAGACATAGTTTTCATGTTTTTCGAGTTTTTATTTTTAGTCATGAATGTCGTTTTTATGATTTTCGAGGGTACTGAAGCCGATATAGGTCAAAATGAAAATCTAACATGGTGGCCACGCACATAACCTATATAAATAGATAGCTGACATGAGTGCAAACTGAAAATATAAACACCAAAGCGTCACGTTCCCGAAATATTAACGTTAAAAGTTGACCACATGACATCCATTTTATTTTTCTCTTGCGTACATCTTGTTGCTTAGATGATTGAAATATTCAATCTGAAGTTCCTGCCGGAGAACCCCCAAAACCACACTTTTTATTTTTTATTAGAACACTATCTTCATTTAAAAAAGTTCTAAAAGTAAATTTTATAATGTAAGCACATCGGTATTTGATATAAAAATAATCGATTTATCTACTTTACCCCATATATTTCTCTCAGCTATAAGAAACTTAATAAGTTACTGGGATAGACGGTTTTTGTAACACGACTTTAGAGAGGCGTACATATTGTCCAGCATTGATAGGCAGAGTTGATTGATTGATTTCGAATCCACGTTCTTGCAGACCAATCTACGTGAAAATATCTCAAAAGAAATAACGCAATTATCCAAATCGTCTTTTTACCTGCATTAATAATGAAAAGCTATTCACGACGGTCTAGTTTGAGACAGAACTAGACCAATCAATGATAACTTGACACTACCTAAGAACGTTACTACCGCACGTACGTATCTCGGTACTATAGAGGCGAGTCCAAGGTTATAATCAAAGTTAGGAGCTTAGGAGCTCACCCCATCGTATATTGTGTATCTCAAGTAATTAATAAGTTGCGGTAGACTCGTCTTGTACCTCTGGCTTTGGTTAAAACGGATGCCAGTACAATTTACTTATTAAGATGGATTGCGTTGAAATGTGTTTTGGCTTCCGATGGAAGGCTTATTTTGATAGATAACACGACATACATGCATGCATCACGCCTTTATTGCCCGAAGGGTTAGGTTGAGATGCAGCCAGTAAGCCACACACACTACACCACATTTAATGTTTACCAATTAAGTCCAATGTAACAGAGACGGTAGGGACAATACGGGAGATATATTAGTGTCGTCATCATCACTCAGTCAAAAGTGAAAATTAAGTAAACTTGATCGTTGCTTACCTTACCTACATTGGCCAAAGCAAAGCAAAAGCAACCAACCACCAAAGCATTGCTGCAATGTATTCGTGCGTAAAGCGTTATAGGCATTTATGTAGTCGTAAATACCACTGGTACGCGTTTCCTTATCCAACCAAGTGAACAACTAACCTTTCGAGAAATGGTAATGAAGATTATGAAACAATCTGAAAATAGAAGATTGAAAAGTGCCCACCCAGTATTTCGAGACATCGCCAAGTGGTTGGTCGACTCCTCACGTGACCAGAGGGCTGGCATATTTTTTGGCCAAAGAATCAGCATTGCCATACAATGTGGCAATGCTGCCAGTCATTTGGGTACGTTTCCTATTGACAGCGACGCGGACGAATTTTTTGATGCCCTTTGATTATTTGCCCTCATTTTTTTACGACGTGTAACGTTAAATGCGCAAAACCTCAGACACCCCAACTGATTTTTAATTCAATTGACCTATTTCGGAGAGAAAATAAGTCATTAAAAAATTGTCTGTTTTAGTTTTACTGGCCAATCTGATCGTTTCTTGCGTCTGCGACGACGCTTTATCGAGGGAGGAGTCGTCATCGGGTCGCTGCGCCGCGTTGACATTGGGTTGCTTGATCTATTAAGAAATAGACACGGCATCGTTTTTAATGAAGATTTTTTTGAAAAATGTGACCTGTATTAAAAAGTGGTTCAATGAAATTCTGCTTGTTATTCTAATCAAACTATTTTCAGGTTTTGCGCATTTAACGTTACACGTTGTATATCTACTTGTACACATTATTATTATTATTTTAAGACTGTTAACTTTTTAAATTATGTAAATACTTAATAAAAAATAGAAGATAGAAGAGCTTAAAATATGTTCAATAGCCAAACACAAACTCCCGCTGACTCGTAGTATAAGTGAAGGAGCTAACAAAGTTACCTGTGTGTATATAGATGCTTAAGGTTTACGTTTTATTGGTCGGGTCGCTTTGAAAGCTGCTACTATCTATCCTGAGATTATATTCTGGCCAGTGATTTAATTAAATATTCAGTGCTATAGTGAAGATTTAGTTTATAGTTTGGCAGTAAGTGTTTCTATTAACGCGCTCCTGCGCCTCCTGGTACAGGCATCTATTTGCTTAAAAGGCGACGCCACCAACTGTATAATCTTGTATAACGTGTAATAACGAAATAAACATTTTTGACTTTTTTTTTATTTTTTTTTTATTAACTTACAGACACCTGTGCTGCTTGGGAGTTTGTTGCACCACTTCTTGCCAGTTAATGCACTAGCAGTGGAGTATTGCAGACACTTATGGGATGGCTCAGCAAAATACCAGCTTGCTACACTTGACTCGGTGGAATACAGAGCCAAAAGGCTTATAAGCGACGAGATGTTGGTAGCTACGGTGCACAGCCTAGCTCATCATGGCGGGTCACGTTTTTTTTTATTTTTATTTTTTGAACCTATACAATAAAATTGAATAGTACAGTTACTTAAGATCATGGCGTAATTACCAATGTGTATGCAAATTTTTTTGTGAATCTCGGAATCAGTGTATGTTTCTTTCTTCTTTCGATTTTTCGTTTTCATTTTGATATCCTATTTTTCTTTGCCATAGACTACAGAATCGCTCTACAGAATCGGCGAGAATGTGACTTCCCGTGATACACCAAGCCGTGAATTGCCTTTTTTCTAATCTGGTAGGTATGTATAACACTACACCTCTTTAGTTGTAAAAGATTCTACTTGCATCTCAAGTCATTATTTTACGTTATTTGCTTTAGGTTTCATCCGAGAATTTTTCAAACCGAATTTCGATCCACCCACTTACCTTCTAGCTTCTGGGTTGGCTGCCGTAGACATTGAACTGAGTTGATCGGCCATTTCATCACCTTATGTCTTGGAAGTTCCTGGCTAAGATACCGTGACAACAGACAGTCTCATTGTCAACGCGAAAGCTTTGGATTGGATATGGCAGATATGTAGTACATTTTTCCATTACTAGACATAGTTACTCCATTTTAAAATAACATTCCTCTAGTTCAGAACATTGCTTTAAATCTGTTCATTTTTTATTTTACAAAATGACTTTGCTTAAAACTTTGGATACATTTAGTCGTACCTATTAAACGCGATCTTATTTAAGTTACGTGCTCGTTCTTGAGTCCGGTTGCAATGGAATCCTTTCTCGACGCGTAACACAATCACGCTTAAAACTACATAATATGTATATAATATAAGGTACACACGCCTAAGTTATTTCTTTGTTTCTTTCTAAGTGCTTGTGTATCGAGTTTTCTTGTGAGTGTGTTGTATTTTCTACTGTTTTATATAATTTTATACATTTTATATTCGGAGTGATTATCAAAATTATATGTACTTCTGTGGCGAAGAAGTGGTTTCTTTCCTTTTTTTTTCGCTACAAAAGGTAAACTACGTGTTTTGAAAACCAGTAAAGTAACATTCCTATTTATAAATAAACTAGCTGCGCCCTGCAGTTTCACCCTCGATGAGTCTCGATCCCGTGGGAATACGGGATAAAAGTTTCCTATATTCTAATGCAGGTCATAGTCTACCCATGCCATGTGAAATCGTAACAAGCAAACATACAAAAAATCAAATCTTTTCTCTTTATAATGTTAGTTTAGATAAGCATTGCTTTTCTGCCTGCTTTTCTTCCTAGGCAGTAAAGAAAACTTCGTAATTTCAGCCGAAAGACGATTGACCTCTTTCTCGAAGAAAAGAAAACATAAACAGGCATCATCATCATCATCATCATCACCATCATCATCATCACCATCATCATCATCACCATCATCATCATCACCACCATCATTGGTAGCTTTGTTCTACTACTGCTGAGTATAAGCCTCCTCCCTTTTGTGCCATGCTTTCCAGCCGGTCGCTTCTGTAAAAATCTTACCGTGAAACTTGCGTGGAGTGAGCTGTCAGTGTCATCCCACTGCTGCTAGAGATTGACTAAGCAAACATTTACAATCATAATCGAGATTATGTAATTTCAAATTTATTATACAACGTGTAACGTTAAATGCGCAAAACTTCAGACACCCCAACTGATTTTTAATTCAATTTACCTATTTCAGAGAGAAAATAAGTCATTAAAAAAATTGACAAGGTTTTATGTGCTGTTTTAGTTTTACTGGCCATTCTAATCGTTTCTGGCGTCTGCGACGACGCTTTATCGAGAGAGGAGTCGTCACCGGGCCGCTGCGCCGCGTTGACATAGGGTTGCTTGACCTATTAGTAAATAGACACGGCAAGTTTTTAATGAAGATTTTTTGAAAAATGTGACCTATATTAAAAAGTGGTTCAATTAATTCTGCTCGCTATTCTAATCCAACTATTTTCAGGTTTTGCGCATTTAACGTTACACGTTGTATAATTTCAAAACTAGTATTTTAGTTCTCAAAACATTACTATTTTGTGGGATTTTAAAATATAATAAAATAGCAAAACAGAAACTTAGTCAGAATTTCACTTTTTTTTTCTTTTTATTTTCCTAGATTAAAACCCTACAAAATAGTTATATTTTGACAATCAAAATACTAGCTTTGAAATTATATAAAATGATCAATAGAATTAGCTTAAAACATATTAATAAAATTTCGATTATGACTGTAATTGCATTCTTGGTCGATCCCATTCTAGGTCAAAGACACTGACAGCTTACTCCACGCTCACATCACCTAAGTTTTCACGGTGAGATGGTTACGGAATCGCACTGCTGGTCAGGTTTTCCCCGTCATCTTCTGTAGGTTTTCAATCCGACCTCACAGAAGATTATATCATAAATAAAGGAATAAATAAATAAATAACCTTAATCAGTCTATAATGTTCTCGCTGTTGGGACACAGGCTTCCTCTCTGTGAGAGGGAGTGGGCCGTAATCCACCACACGGGCCCAGTTCTAGGACATACCGGTAACCTCGCGATGTTTTCCTGCACCTTTTTGAGAGCAATGGTGATGTAATTAAATATTTACACAGAGTAAAGCGCCTGTCTGGGTTCGATATCAGGCTTCATCATCTGCCTAGCCTTTTCCCAACTATGTTGGGGTCGGCTTCCAGTCTAACCGGATGCAGCTGAATACCAGTATTTTACATGGAGCGACTGCCTATCTGACCTCCACAACCCAGTTACTGGGTAATACGATAGCCCTAGGTAAGACTGGATGTCAGACTTTCGGGCTTATGACTACCCGTAATGACTGTCAAAGGTCTACGAATGACAGCCGGGACCAACGGCTTAACGTGCTTTCCGAGGCGATATCAGACATATTGAGTATTATCTACTCAATGGCGCTTGCTACTGACACGTTATTATACCGATCAGTTTCACTTTGATTGGCCTCTTTATGAACTCAGCTTCACGGAGTAAAGCTTTACTTAGACCAACTTTACGAATAATATTGCTGCTGAAACTTTGCCGTGTTTATCGATGCAGATTCATATTGATGAAATATTTATTAGAACTGATTTTGTATTCTTGGGTTTGAAAATACATTAAAGAAATTGAACACTGAAATCAAACAAAGATGGGTGTCCACTTAGCTAATAATATGTTACCTTGTCAGTAGCGTCATTTATTTCTTGCACGAATATCTATGCTTTATCCCATATTGTCCCGCTAAAAAATTAAAATATTTTCGCACTATAAGTAATCAGCAGAAACAATTTGGTATCGTAGGTCATGATTCTAATCGAAGGTTAAGCTACACTTGCTGCAGTCAGTTCGTGGATGGGTGACCGTACAGTACATATCTGTATTGTCTGTGCCTCGGAAAACTCGTTAAGCCGTTGGTCCCGGCTGTCATTCGTAGATCTGATAGTAGTCACGGGCAGTCAGAAGTCAAAAAGTCTGACAACCATTCTTGTCAAGGGGTACTCGTATCGTGTTATCCAGTAACTGGATCATAGGTGTCAGATAGACAATCGCTCCATGTAAATTCCAGTAGGTACTTTATTCAGCTGCATCATTTAGAGTGGAAACCGACCCTAACATAGTTGAGAAAAGGGTAGGCTAATTGATATGATTGTAATAAAGTTTGCTGTGGACACTCAAACTTGTATTTTTTATGATTTATAAGCCAAAAATATGTTGTTTTTGTACGCCGTAAATGGCAAAACATGCAGATCTACCTGTTATTTTAAGACCTTGGACATATTATTTGATGTATACCCATGTTTTACAATAAATATATTCTATTCTATTCTAAAGATAAAATCGTTTATTAGCACACACACATACACTATAAAATAGTTTCAAAGCTCATAAAGTGCATTTAAAACAATAAAAATTACAAAGCATAAAAGCATTTCAGCACTTTTCACATCTCGAAATCTCTTAGCTCATAATATTTCATCAGTCGGAGCCGCACTAATCTACGGATCTAAAAAATGCACGCGGCTGAAGCAGATTTATAACTGTTCGTAGTACACCGAGCAACGGTTTGTCTAGGACCTCGTTACCTACTGGAAGCGAGTGTTCTAGTGAGCTACCCGAAACTATTGGGAATAATCCAGTATGTGATTTATATAAACAGAGAATTACTTAAACGGAAAAATTTAATTTACACGGGCTTTGTTTGTAAATCGTCGTTAACGGAAGTTTTCCGAAATCGGTAGTGAGCGAAAAAAGTCGACTAACACTAGCTTTTCAATCAACATTATTGAGCTAAATATTCAATTAAAATCACAACAGTATAGATATTAATAACAGTTCGATACGTGAACATCAATCAGTGTTATGACAAGAGTTCTTTAAAGGCTTTATAAGTTTATGGGCTGATTGAGTGCCAGATAATTTTATCGGAGGAATAATTTTGATTTTTTGATAGTTCTTCCGTACAAAAACTGTCAGACGTCAATTTTATTCCACGAATAAAAAATATCTGTCGATTGGAAAATCAGCCCTAAATCGTATAGTCGACCCCCATTCTTCCAACAGCTAGCTGTGGGGGGGCAAGGCAAATTAGTAAATTACTGGTGGTGGTGGCCCAATCGAAAATGGCACGCTTTCAATGAAATCGTGCCATTTTCGATTTGACCACCTGTCGTATGGTCGTGAATAGCTTTGCATAAGTAATTTATAAAAGAATATTAATTGTTGTTGTTGTTGTGTGAAATACAATATATCGAATAATCATGAGTCAATCTAGATGATGTGTAAACGATCGAACGAAAGCCTTGTTAATCGATTTTTTGTCGCTGACGGTACCGGTTTCTTCAACCAATTTACTTTTGGTGGGACATTTTATCCATTACCAAAAGTATGATGTAGGTAACAGGCCTATACTTCCGTAATAGGGGGCAATCTCATTGCCATCAACTGGGCATAAATCCAGACTACGGGCTATTACTGAAAAATTCCAGATGGAAAAACCACAGACGGAGTGTTCCATTTTTTCGCTGAACTGGTGCAGAATATTTGTCTTGATAAAATATGGATAGTCTAGCATTTGTCAGTTACGTTTTTCTTAGGTATTGGAGATCAAAACGCTCATACCTGACTGTTATGATTCCTCATACAATTTGTCTATAAATAAATCTTCCTCCAGAGATGAAAGTAGGTACGTTACGCTTATCACAGCATTACGCACAGCTGGAAGCTATAAAAATAAGATGTCGGACTCAACGTTTAAATGAAAAATAATGGTCCCGTAGGTGAGAGAGTCAGAGAATTAAACCTCTAGCGCAGGTAGTATGCACTTTGTCTACTTACGTTATTTAGTCAAGGCGCAATTTATGAGATGGCTCGGTCTGGAACTAGGTACATATTTTTTTTAACTTGGTCAGTTATATCGGGCTTAAAGATATTTACTTTTTTGGTACCTCACGAAGCGATGCGCGCTATAGTTGTGGTTACTAAGTGTACAAACACGCTGTGAATGAGTGTGTAAGCAAGCGCAGGACCTCTCCGTACCGTGCTAGACAATGGCGAAGTCGGCAGTTCGTATGTATGTTATGTACTGACGCTACTCGTCTTCCCGCACACATTCACAGAGTGTTTGAACACTTGTTTACCACAAGTAAAGCGCGTGTCGCTTCGTGATATAAAAATACTGTGGAATAGGGACCGACAACAAAGCGAGATTGAGGTCAGATACACCGAACCTACAATTACCTATGTATCACACCTCATAGAGGCTCTAATGTGGTGTAGCTCACATAAAGCTGACTTTCGCGTCAGGTTAATCTAAATTCCGATTAACCTGACGCGAAATATCATACAACTTTAGTCTGTTAATTGGCACAGGGTTTCCCTGTAGACGAAGAATAGATAGTAAGGAATTATCCTGGGGGATAGTACCAATTATGAAACAATTTCGACTAAGCCAAACTCGAAGCAAAATCGATTTTCCACGATCTCTGTAATATTAGGTACAACCACCATCAATTACTATTTGTGTAATACTTTTAGAACTTCAAAAAAGATATATATAATGCATAACATGGTCAATAATTATTTATCTAAGTTGTATTAACGCGAATCTTTCAAAGAGATAAAATAAAAAATGCAATGGTGCTGCCCTAAAAAAAATATAAGCGCTTTAAAGCTTAAACCATTCTCCACTGCCAGAGACCAAAAAAAAAAAGCATGATATATTACATAACCCAAAAAAAAACAAATCAAAAACTTAAACTGCACAAAAAACAGCTTAGCCGGAAAAATTCGGGGCGACTTTTATTCGAGCCATTTAGACTGTATTATTCCGGCCAAACAACTCGGAAATATTCCGCGGCTTTGTTAGTGTGAGATGTTGTCGTCTCGGGTGCTCGAAATTTAGAGCTAATGTACGCGCTTTAGTTATGGCTCGAGCTTATCAGGCACCTTCGTTTCGACTCCGAGTTTGGGGAAATTCAGAAGACAGGTTGTGTAATCAGTTTTATTTAGCGTGTGCTTCTTGATTGTATCAGAGGCTGGTGAAAGAACTGAGGGAATGTGTAATTTTAGTGTAGAATATTGCGGCCCTTAGAGGATTAAGTAATGTGAGCGAATCTGTTTTGATATGATATTAATGTAGTTTATATGAAGTGCTTTTTGTCACACGCGTTGAAGAGTACGAACGTACAAAGTCACAAAGTAACGTCAATGATATGGTGTTTTTTCTGCTTTTCGTTACTCTTAAATAATTGTTGTTGTTATTTTTTTTCTGTTAATATTCGTGGTCTTAGGAGGCTTGTATTCAGTTAGGGATGTGTACCGCTCCTTCAGCGATGACACTTTCTAATAGAAGTATAATGTTACATTACAGAAGTATCTACGTAATTAAGCTTAACGCCCAATCTTTGCACCTGAAATCACAATGATTATAAAGGCGACTGGACTAAAGTAGTCTATAGAATAATAGAGATACGGTTTTGATATCTGTGTAAGGATTCCTCATGTATATCCTTGTGCAAAGGGGCAACAAAATCAATTTTGAGAAAAATACAGTTTTGTAATATACAGGGTGGACTTTCGGACGGGTGGTAAGGGCAAGGACTTTAACTGCTGGAGCTACCGAAAAACATTCGTTAGAGACTATCCTTACATAATACGAGTATATTGACTTGCATCGCTGATTTTGAAAAAAAAAAAAAAAAAAAATACTGTTGCTACACGACAATACCACTCTCTCTTGACTTTGTGTCCATGTACATATATAAATTATAAGTATATATTATAGTAAATAGTATGTATGTATATTATAGGTTTTTAACCTATTTATGTACGTTTTTTTTTTATTTATAATGCAAAATGTTAATAGTTTTTTTTTTTTATCTTTGTCGGCTCAACCAAAGCACCTGCCATCTAATCTCCACCACCCTTGGTTGACTGGTAGAGAATGCCTAAGGCATTAAGTCCGCCTTTGTACCTTTTTATGTGCGAAAAGATTAAATAAATAAATAATAATGGAAAATTTACAGGTAAACTTTTTTTGATGCCATTGCAAAAGGGTGAAGATGAGTTATCCCTACAAAAATATCAAAACCGAATGGCTATTGATCCATAGACCACTTTCGCCCAGGCTCCTTTATAAATAAGTCTAGTTTCAGCAGGGTAGTTCTGTAACACACTATCAGTTATCAGTAGCAATGGGTTTCATTTTGACAGACTCCAAAATTTAGATCCTTGTAAGCAATTCTTTATCAAATACAAATTACTGACATTTCCGTGCTTATATATTTTTGAGGTAGCAGTACTTGTTAAGACCAATCCTGACCTGTTCACCAGAATATCATTTTATAACACACGAACTCGACCGCAGAACAATAACTTGTGCGTTTACGTAACACAGCAATGATGCGCCAAAGTGTTTTTTGTATGGCACCAATCATTTACAACCACATACCTAGTTCAATTAAAGAATTAAACATACTCTTATTTAAGAAAAGCCTTAAATCTTTGCTGTTGAATAAAGCATATTACAGCATTTCGGAATTTCTGTCAGACAAAATGTAATGAGTGTTTTTTGAACTTAGTTGTTACCCAGTTAGATAGAACTAACAACAACATACACACGTGTACAGAATGTCACGTGGAACATTCCGAGTGACATTCTGTATTATTTTAATTTATTATTTTTACTATTTTCTATCTTTTTTTTGTTCAATTTATTATTATTATTTTTTTTTGTGTCTAGGCATGATTTGAATATTGACATGGTAAAACACTTACTTTTGACATTTATATATTTTTCTTTGTTTTTATTTTTGTCAAAATCAAATGATATTATATGCATTCCATTAATGTAATTATGTTATCAATTTTAATCCCAATGACCTCTATAAATGTTTGTACGCCTTCGGGTCTAACATAATGCGCTTGTACTTTTTTAATAACAACTATTTATTGTACCTGTGTTAACAAATGAATAAATGACTTATGACTTATGACAGTTAAACAACATTCATTGCGTTATTTACATGGTTGAGCAGACACACTTTTCGAACATATAGATGAATGGATTAGCAATATGCTTCAAAATGTTTCTAATTACGCAATTAGAGTGCAAAGACTGGGTGTTGAGCTTATACTTCATATTTGACTCATATAAAATCGTCAAGTCTCCTTTACTTGTAACAATATTTCCGGGAATGATCCCTTCCTAGATTAATACTATCCGAGATCATACCCCCAACTAAAATAATAACCTTTGTTACTGCATACCCTTCGAACGATATACCTAAAACACATACCCAGTATGGTACTTTGCCAGTGACCGCAGTACGTCCCACACTCGTAAATTTTATACGTCGAATTGATAGATAGTATAAAACCATGTTACGACGACAATCGAGGCTTAACGACCGACTCGCGATCGACGACGTTACAGAATGGGAACAAAAATACTTTTCAAAATCCATTGCTGGTTTACTGCAGTGCAATTAGGGAGAGTTAAAAATATTTAGATCAAAACACGCAATGTAGTGATAATTAAACGATAATTCAAGTATTGGTTATGCCGTATAAGAATCATTTGATTATGAAGCATTTTTATAGTGGTCTACTGAGGTAAACGGTATCAATAAAAATGCTTTAAACTGGAATTTGGTTAAGTGACTGCAAACTTTATTAGTGTCCTGAATTTATTTATTTATTTAAGTTTACATTACAGGGCAGAATCCCAAGGCGTTGTGAAAGGCAATTTACAAACTGAAAAGTGACACACGTACCTTAGTACCGTACTTAAGTATGTTAGGTTAAGTTCGGTTATCTTTTTGATAGATTCTTTTATATTTTGTAAATATGAGAACGTTGTAGGCTTTGTAGACTGTAGATGTGTTGACCTTTTTTTATTTGATTACGTACAGGCCTACGCTATCCTCCCGTACTTATGAACTCTGCAATTTAAAAACATTGTAAAAGCCAATTAGAATATTTTAAATCAGTAACCGTGGAGTTTCTTGCCGGTTCATCTCCATAAGAATCGACCAATTGGAACCGTGCACCTAGCTTCTGACGTTTCATAAGCGCCCATGTAGGTTTATGTGAAATAAAACATTTTGATTTAGGTAAATACAATTTAAAAAAAAAATTAAACTCGAGAATATATAGTAACGCTTATAAAATAATGAAAATTAAATCAGGTGCAAAAAAAAAAATATGTTCAGTTTTCTCATAATACCTGTTATAAGAATCTAGTTGGTACCCAGATTACAATCGTATAGATTGTCGTACATAATATATTCATAGTTCAATCAGTGATAATCCCAGGAAACCCAAAATTGTATCGTCCTTAACATTGTTTAGACAACAGCTCAGTCTAGCTCAGTTCGCATACATTAAACTAAGGGAAATGAGGTCGTGAGTTTGAACCCGTTGGGTAATATTACTAGACGGAACTTTATACAGGGGGAAACTTGTTTGACTCCTAAAATATCTCGTAAAGTAAGAAACTACGGAAGCAACTTGCGAAGGATCTAATTTCAGTAAAAGGAAAATATAGTTTGTTAAGAGCAATAAAACGAGGGATATGTTCGTGGATGTATTGAAATATCTGGTCTGGTCTAGGATGGAAGAACTTGGAGTGCAGCTGTGTTTCGTCCCACACAAGTTGTAAAAGTCGGTGGAGAAATTATCGGTAGAAAGCTTGTAGGCGGCGTGTGCGGCAGACCGGCAAGTACGAGTAGTAATTATTGTAAAAAAAAATATGGCGAGGGGGGTAATGGCTGGTCTTTGCGTTATGCTCGTGAACGGGTGCTGCTTGTGGTGACTGGTCGTCTTGCTGACCATGGTTTTATTATTGTTATAATTAGTAATAACTTGTTTATTTAGTTTCCTTCGATGGTCCTAGTTTATCATTTGTGAATTCATGTGACAGCTATGTAAACAGAACCCAGCATTGCATAATTATGTTAGTGGTCCCGCCCTTTATACCCGGAGGCTTTTATTTAATTTTCATTTATTAATTTTTGCTTGAGTACGTATATTTTTTCATTGTATATCTTGGTATATTGACGTTGCTAGCTGACATATGGCAAATAATTTAATTTAGTGTCCTTTGTCTTGTAATGTTAATTACTTTGCATACCTTGTATTGTATTCAGTCAAGTATTTTCTAACTGAACAGACAGCTGTGCTGCTGGGGAGTTTGTTGCGCCACTTCTTCTTCCCAGCGAAAGCACTAGGAAGTGGTGAAGGGCGGGCGTTTTGGGGACTGTCTTTTGTAATTTTGACGTTCGAAAAGTGCTGATTCTCAGCCTAGTTTGAATAAATGACTTTTGATTTTGATTAGTTGAGTATCTTACCTAACGTTACTGTTCCACTAAATGTTAGTGAAAATCAGAATACTTTTTGAGATCAGTAGCCAAAGGGCGCCAGCGGGAACCTATTACTGAGCCTCCGCTGTCCGTCTGTCCGTGCATTCGTCCACCTCTCCGTCCATCTGTCAGCGGGTCTGTCTGTCTCATGAGCCGTAATAGGTACACAGTTGAAATTTTTAGTGTGTATTTCTATTACCGCTATAACTACAAAAAATAAAGCTAAATATTAAGTCTGCAAAAAACCATAAACTGATTACATTAAGATCAAGATTAAGATGATAGTAAATTAAGCTACAGCAGTCCGATTCTGTAACCATCTCACCGGGAAATATTAGGTGAAGTGAACGTGGAGTGAGCTGTCAGTGTCATCCCACCTGATACTAGGGATTGACCAAGCATACATTTACAATCATAATCGAGATTATAATACCCAATATTTTTTATGCTAATTCTTTGGATCATTTTATATAATTTCAAAGCTAGTATTTTAGCTACCAAAACCTTAATATTTTGTGGGTGCCTGGCTGACGGACCATAGAATTTAATCCCACGTAGTTTGTGTGGCGTGATCACTTCTCCCAGACACTTTCACTTCAAACAGAAACTACGTTAGAATCTTTTTTTTTTCCTAGACGAATCACGATATTTCGTGAATCGGGTCTAGAGTCTAAGGAAAAAAAAAATAACATCACTAAGATTTTGACGAAGTTTATGTTTCTTTTTTTTTGTTTTGCTATTTTATTTTAAAACTCCATAAAATAGTAGTGTTTTGACAACTGACATACCTACTAGCTTTGAAATTATATAAAATTATCAATAGAATTAGCATAAAAATATTATTAAAATCTCGATTATTATTGTAAGTGTATGCTTGGTCTTGCCCTGGCATCAGTGAGATTACACTGACAGCTCACTCCACGCAAGTTTTCACGGTAATATTTTTACAGAATCGACCGGCAGTATACAACTATGATTATTATTCTCTTTAAATAAATTGTAAAATTCTTGCACAAAGACTCCATTTTGAAGACAACATTTACAAAGCTAAGTTAAAATGTATATGTACGTGACATTTTGATCCTTCCCAGTATGCTCTACAATGGAACACCCATTTCATCAGTTGTAAACAATGCATGTACCTACAAATTGCAAACCACGTCCCAAGACATTTCCCAGAATCACAGAGTAGTGAGCAAATGGAGTAATAATTAATATACAAGTCAGACAAGTCAAGGAAGAGAGACACATCCTCATTAACTCAGTAAAAGAAATCTAAAATATGAGGTCTGGTCTAATGTAATGCCATCTGTCCATTGACTTGCTTAATATTTTAGCCGCGATTCTGACATTTCCGTCCCCAAAAACAACTCTAGTGACTAATATTCTCTTTTACACACGCTGTCTACTTTTTTTATCTACTTTCCTATCGCAGGTATGCTGGAAGAGATTTCTTTAGAAAAAAAGCAACACCTTTTTACCAATTTTTCTGTTGTTTTCTTGTTGTCTTTTTATATGTGTGTACATAAATGGTTAAATAAATGAATTGGCCACGTCTTGATTAGTTGAAGTCCTGTAAAACACTATAATCAATCAACTTAATACATCACCTATAAGCCTTGCGCAACTGTCACATATACCCGCTAACAAAGTTATAATACTGCTTTGTAAATAACAATAACACGAATAAGATCGCAAACATGAGCACTCCATTAGCATACTCCTCGGTGCTAAAACTAAGCTATAGAATTTTGTAGCGTCATAATTTTATTTACTCACCAAGATTTTTATTCAATTACTCAGACACTCTGCATTCTGTTGACTGCAGAGTTAATATTTCATAGTTTGCGACACTTTGTGTTGGAAAAGAATTTATTTTCTTTTTTAGGAGTCCCTCGCCAAATGGAAAAAGCGGAGACTTTTTGTTTTGTCACTCCTAAATACAGATTACTCAGTGATCTAACTAGGAAAGCAGCTATTCACCCAACATTAGTACTTACACAATGTAATTACAAATATAAAATATAATGTATTAATGCATGCTTTGTAAGTCCCTCATGTACAGATGCCAGCACATCAAGCTACCCGAAACTGTCAAATTTTCCCAATCCCTTTGAACCTTATAGTTTAGCAATACAGTTGAAAATCTATTAAAGAAATTTGACAGATTGTAGTAACTTGATGTGCTGGCGTCTTTACGTACCTACTACAAAACGGTTATGTACCTAAATAAAATTATATTATTAATTTTATCACTTCGGTATTTGTGCAAGTACCTGGTTTATCTATATCTTTTTGATTATATAAAATAGAGCACTAGAATTATAAATTCATTAATAACTTTAACCGTCTAGACTGGTTAATGCATTAATTTATAATGTGTCTATCTAATAACCAGTGGAGGTCAGATAGGCAGTCGCTCCACGTAAAATACTGGTATTAAGCTGTATCTGGTTAGATTCGACCCCAACACAGTTGGAAAACACAAAACAGGCTATACTATATCTTATCAGTATTTTGACAGCACTAACTTCTTTTTTGTACAAAACTAGGGACAACACAGCGTCAATTATTTGCCATTTCATATTACTTTCCCAATTCCAAAACGTCTTCACCAAATATGTTCCTTACACATCTTCCCAATATGAAGAGACACACCTCATACGGCGTTATAAATAATAAATTTATTATTATTTTGTATCTATACAGCTACGGCATCCCCGAGTTGAAACTCAACTCACACTTGACCAGTGGCTTTTTCTTAAAGTGGTCTCTGCTCTATATTACGATTTTTATGAATTTCAAAGCGTTCTTTTATGAAATGAGTAAAATTCGTATGTTCTGTACGTATATTAAAATGTCATCGTATAATTTTATCAAGCAATGTTTCAAAAGAATGTCTTTTAAGTAATTTCCTTTGAGGATATTGCTCATTTTATATCTTTTAAAGTTATAAGGCCTGTTTTGCGTGCCAATATTTCGTTACGATTCAATTATTTTAGACATGGAAGAAAATGAATATGGATATGAAAGTTAAGGAAATTGAATTAAAATGAAATACTTGTCTGTCAAAAGCACCCGATCCATTAAATCCCACAAAAGACGTATTATACTTAAGATTAATTTCCTAATACTTCAAAAACATTAAAGTAGCAATCTGTAATACAATTGTGCTCATAAGAAACAAGAACTGATCACTGAAGAACTGATGAATGGCTTTATCACTGCATGTTCGTAATTTTAAAGTCCAGCACCCTTATAGCGCCTAAACCCACCTTTAATAGGGCCTAACACCTTTAAATGGGCCTTGAACCAAATTCCTAATCTGTTGCTTCATTGGTTTGAAAAATTTGTCTGCTCAACAATGTAAATGACGCAATGAACGTGGGTGAACTGTCAACATGAAAGGAATTGTCATTGATTGTTACTTTACATGTGTTACGCAATCACCCACAGAACAGAAGCAAATCTGTTCTATGCAATCAGCCCACATCTTTCTCCCGATATTTTGCCATATCGCACCTTTAGAATTGAAGTAGCTTAGTTTAGAATTTTAAGACCACTTCAGACACCAATCTCATGTAGATTCCTCAAAGATCAACGCTTATATCCGGATTTTTATATACACATTGACATTGATGAATTTTATATAAACAATGTCATGGATATTTACTTTGTAAAGTATCTTATTTTTTATTATTATTACTGTGAGTGTGAAGACTATGTGGGTCATTTCTTTTTTTCGGTTTTCCTTCTTAGTTAGTTTTAATCATGGTCTGGCAGTTTGAGTCATTTATGCGGCCTACCCAAATGTCTTTTCATTGGTATTGTTCGTCGAATCGTAAGGCTCCTCAAGTTCTGAGTTGACTACGACGATTTTTGACAAATGCGTGCACTGACTGGACAGGTCCGCTCAATCTGTGTGGTTCTTTACTCAAAAGACCATTTCAGACACCATTCTACATGGTCTTCACATTATCTGACCAAGATTATGTCTGGACTTTAAAAGAGACTGTGACCTCTGAGTTTGTTTCGGCCTTTCTTCTCAGAGTAGTCAGATAGGAAACGCCGACCTCATCTAGTTTAAAAAAATATGATTGATATGTAAAAGTGTTTGTACAAACCTACTTACAGAAAATAAATCATTTATCATTTAAGAAAATGTTATGTTTGGCGCAGTGATGGCAGGTGGAGTGAGGCAGTGGCTGAGTGACGGCAAAGGACTGGAAGACGAAGTGTCGGTCTTCCGGCGGCGAGATGGGCGGACGTTATTGTTGCCATCGCGGGTAGAACCTGGATGAAGCTGGCACAGGAGCGTGAAGACTGGCACAAGAAAAGAGGGGCCTTTGCTCAGCTGCGAATGATGATAATGTTATGCGTGAGATTTCTTAAGAAACTAAGGGAGCTAGTCTAGTCACGGGCTGCCACGACGTGTGACTCATCGTCATCTGCCTAGTCTTTTCACAACTATGTTGGGGTCGGCTTCCAGTCTAACCGGATGCAGCTGAATACCAGTATTTTACATGCAGCGACTGCCTATCTGACTCTCACAACCCAGTTACTGTGTAATACGATAAGCCTTGGTAAGACTGGTGACGACGTGTGACTAAAGTATAATTTATTCCATCAAACTTGGTCTTCATATTCATAAAATGTCTCTGTACTCATAACGAGTAAGTACCTCACTGCTTTTACACTAAGTACAGTACTTAGACAGCACACTATACGGCTAAAAGTATCCATAATTTTGAAAACAAAATGAACGCCAGTGAAAGCCCTCTAACAACTAAAACAACTTTTATACACCGTGTAACGTTAAATGCGCAAAACCTCAGACACCCCAACTGATTTTTAATTCAATTGACCTATTTCAGAGAGAAAATAAGTCAATAAAAAAAAGGTAAATGTTTTATGTGCTGTTTTAGTTTTACTGGCCATTCTAATCGTTTCTTGCGTCTGCGACGACGCTTTACCGAGGGAGGAGTCGTCGCCGGGCCGCTGCGCCGCGCTGAAATTGGCTTGCTTGACCTATTAATAAATAGACACGGCAACGTTTTTAATGAAGATTTTTTGAAAAATGTTACCTATATTAAAAAGTGGTTCAATTAATTCTGCTCGTTATTCTGATCAAACTATTTTCAGGATTTGCGCATTTAATGTTACACGTTGTATAGAGCAGTTGACCGAAAAATTTCAACTGGCCGTCTTATTATAAAACCAGTTCTAACTATAGTCAAGCCGAGGCAGTTATTGTATTTTGTTTTTTATTTAGAGCACAGTAAAGTTCTTAATAAAAAATTGACAACTTAAACACGGGTTTAACTACAGTTTTTATAAAAAGAACTTTAATTCAGTTAGAATACAGTTCGAAATTCAAAAAAGGCTCGGTAGGTTGAACCTGGGCCTAAAGATAAACCTTGATTTGTAATAAGGCTTTGGAAGCTAAACACACTTTCGCTTTCAAAAACTAAACTAGGCTTCTATTCCTACTCACCGACTTCTATGTCTACTCCTTCACAGTGCGGTTGTGGAATTCACTACCGCCTCACATTAGGGACTGCCAAACTGTTGCAGTTTTTAAAAGAAGAGTAAAAGAACACTTTCTTTCTACTTCATCATAGTTGTGTATGTATTTATTATTTTGATTACGTGATATTTATTAACATCCTAGTGATATTTATTTTAGAAGTATGTATGTATGTTTGTATGTGTGTATGTTTATATGTATGTATATCCTCACAGTATTTGTTTAGTTTTATTAAGTGGGTAAAAGATTATAATTTTCTCGTCTCCTTTACTCTTTCACACGCTGTCTACATCTCTCTATCTAATGTCCTATCGCAGGTATGCTGGAAAAGATTCCTTATGAAATAAGCATCACCTTTGTACACCTATTTTTCTGTTCTGTTTTTCTTGTCTGTTTATATATGTGTGTACATAAATGGTACAAGAAAAAAAAAACTCGTTCTATTTTTTAATACAAGAAATACTGAGCTCTGTTCATCTGGTCGAATAGAAAGATTATACATAAAACCACAACCGAATGTAGTCTCTAGTCTGGTCACGATTTGTAACATTTGGGCAAACTATTGGTCACTTTTGTCATTTTCGTCAGGTCATTCTTTTGACCATCCAGGAACTGTCAGTCTCGGTTGTAAGACAGCTTAACGTGCTACACTCATGGAAAAATCTTGAAGAGCATGGAATGGATACCTCGGTTATCCATCTACGCAATTTCGGCAGTAACCACAGCTTAACCTCTCAGATTTATCACTTTTACGACTTGAAAAAACATAATTCTTTATTATGTTATGTAAGTTTAGTATAATTTTATCATAAACATTAACCTTCCTGAATAAACTTTCGTGAAGATTGTGAAAACCGCTTCAAAATCCGTTGCATAGTTTAGATGAACCATGCGGTCACGCAGACAGACACGAGAAGCTAATCTAATTTATAATATGATTAGATAATATCTTCTCAGATAAATCTGGAGTCTTGTAGTTTTTCACAAGACTCTGTGAAGCCGATTTTCGGGACCAACTAAGTTTGGGGCCTTGGAATGTTTTTCAAATAATTTCCACCATCTGTCTACTTGTAATTTAAATGGTTTGTACAGAAATACTTTGTACAACTAATCCAATATTGTTGAACAACCGAACTTTTTGAATAAATCCTACACCTGTCTACTTCTTCGGGTACAGCTGCACTTGCAAACAATTATTTGTTGAATAAACTATAATTTGTTTTATTTTTGCTGTGGTTTTCCTTCAAGAAAATTAACGGTGGTTGAAGTAGTTTTTTATTCGAGGAATTATTAGTTTCAGCTATTGTTCTTGTATATAAAAGCCACAAATATACCTTTATTTACTTTCCTATACAATTTGTCTGCACATTTGAGTGCAATATACTAATAATACGAATTAATGTATAGACTTCCAACATTAAAAAGCAATATTTCAAGTTTAGAATTGTAGGCTTAGTAATGGTTTACAACAGTACACCAAATCACGAACACCGTTGAGTTTTAGAAAGCGTTTATTAAGTCTTAGAGCACAGATACGTACAGGTATAAACAAGGCGAAAGTATATAGAAAGACACGAAGAAAATAGAGAAAGATATGATAGCACTTTGACAACACGAGAAAGTCTAGATTTAGGCAGAACACACAAGCGTAAGCGATTAAGCGCGAGGGAAAAATGTGCGTGCATTCGCCGTCGGAGCAGGTCGGGCACTGCTTGGCGTGACCGAGCGATAGCGGATCGGCCGTCTCCCACCGCGGCAGGTAGGTGCGCGGGCGCAGGCGGCGAGGTATACAGCCGATGCGTTAAGTTAGCGTGCAACCTTCATGCGACTAATAAGAGTGCGTCTTTGTTGTTAGTAACGCCACAGTACTCCCCCGCTGAGACCGCTACTGCGGGCGATAAAAATCAGGGAAGCGTACACGTCGTCCACTTCTCGTCCTATTCTCTGCTTCTACTCTGGACCCTGATGTTCCAGTAGGCGACTCAGATGCTGTCAACGAAGAAGTGAGGTCATCTTCTTGCGAGAGAAATGCTGGTTTCAGCCGGTCTACGCTTACTGTCGTCTCCTTCCCGCGTACATCAAGTTTGAAATATTTTGGATGTCGTTCTAGAACTTTGTAAGGTCCGGCATATGGCGGCTCCAGCGGTCTTCGGACGTAATCCTGCCGCAAGAATACATGAGAAGAGCTATCGAGAGAGCGAGGTATATAGAAGGGACCTTTCCGATGCCATGACGCGGGTTTTGGAGTGAGCTTGTTCATGTGGTTCCTTAGGCGCGTTGCTAAATCAGTGACGTCAGCTGTACAGTGGTCATCTGTGGGTGCAAGGAATTCACCTGGTAAACGTAGCGGCTCTCCGTAGACTAACTCTGCTGGTGACGCCTGGATGTCTGCTTTCCAAGCACTTCTGATACCTAGAAGTACCAATGGAAGAACCTCTGTCCATTGCATCGTCGAGTGGCACATGATGGCTGCCTTCAACTGCCTGTGCAGTCGCTCGACCATGCCGTTTGCAGCAGGATGGTAGGCGGTCGTATGAAAGTGCTGTGCACCAACCATTGAAGTGATGGCTCTGAAGAGGTGGGACTCGAACTGTCGCCCCCGGTCTGTTGTTATCTTCAGTGGACAGCCGAACCTGGCGATCCAGCCGGACATGAGCGTAGCTGCACACGTCTCTGCAGTGATATCTCTGATGGGGTACGCCTCAGGCCATCGCGTGAACCTGTCGATGACAGTGAGGCAGTATCTGAAATCACAAGAGATTGGTAATGGTCCGACAATGTCGAGGTGGATGTGGGTGAACCTGGATGAAGGAGGTAGGAATTGGGAAATTGGAGAAGATGTATGGCGAGTTATTTTAGTGCCTTGGCATTTGAGGCATTTGCGAGACCACTCCCTACAGTTTTTTCGAATCCCTGGCCACACGTACCTCTGCGCGACCAGTCGCACTGTAGTTGTTCTTCCAGGGTGACTTAAGTTATGGAGAGAGTTGAAGACTTGTTGTCGAAATTCTGGCGTGATATACGGACGTGGTGGCTGAGTTGAAACGTCACAAAATATTTCAATAGATGTTCCTGGTACATTGATTTTTTGCAGCTTGAGTGAAGATCCTTTTTTCAGCAGATTTTGCAATTCTGAATCGTCTTCCTGAGATTTTGATAAAGCGTGATAGTCGATGCCTTGAGTGACTTCTTCGATTCTTGACAAGGCATCTGCGACGACATTCTGCGTTCCGGGAATATAGCGTATGTCGGTTGTGAATTGCGCAACAAACTCCAGATGTCTAAACTGCCTAGGCGAGTGTTTTTCACTGTTAGTTTTGAATGCATGTGTGAGTGGCTTATGATCGGTTATGACAGAAAATTCACGGGCCTCGACCATATGGCGGAAATATCGAATTGCTTCGTACATTGCTAACAGTTCCCTATCGAATGGGCTATGCTTCTTCTGAGGCGGTGCCAGCTTTTTAGAGAAGAACGCTAAAGGTTCCCAATTGCCATTCTTCTTTTGCTGTAAAACCGCGCCGATCGCCACATCTGAAGCATCCGTAGCAATGCTTAACTCAGCGTTTGGATCTGGATGCGCTAGCAGCGTGTAGTTTGACAGAGACTTTTTACATTCTTCGAACGCCTGTAATGACTCTTGAGTCATCTGGATTGGATGTGAACCCTTAATGTTTGTGCCTTCTAGTAGTGAATTTAGTGGTGCCTGACGCTTCGCTGCTCCTGGTATAAAACGACGGTAGAAGTTAAGCATTCCCAGGAACCTCCTTAGCTCCTTCACAGTTTTCGGCACTGGGTAGTCCATGATGGCTTGTACTTTATTCTCCAAGGGTCGAGTACCAGATGCGGAGATTTTGTACCCAAGAAAACTCAGCTCAGGCTTTCCCAGAACACATTTGGACGTGTTGATGAGAACACCGTAATTTGTGAGACGCTCCAGAACTTGCCGTAGATGGTCTTTATGACGTTCTTCTGAAGAAGAGAAGATTAAAATATCATCGCAATATCCGTAAGTAAATTCCTCAAGACCGTGCAGAATTTCGTCTATAAATCTCTGGAATGTCTGTGCTGCATTACGTAGACCAAACGTCATGAAATCAAATTCAAATAGCCCGAAGGGTGTCGTTATGGCGGTTTTCTTGATGTCTTCGGGATTGACTGGAATCTGGTTATATGCCTTTACTAAATCGATTGTAGAGAAGACAGTGCAGCCTGATAGCTGGTGTGAGAAATCCTGTATGTGGCGAACTGGATACCTGTCTGGAATGGTCCTTGCGTTGAGTGCCCTGTAATCTCCACAGGGTCTCCAGCCGTCATCTTTCTTTCTGACCATGTGTAAAGGCGAAGACCAACAGCTTTCCGAACGCTTAGCAGTGCCATTAGCCAACATTTCATCAAACTCCTTCTTTGCCGCTTTGGATCGAATGGGATCCAAGCGTCGCGGTCTGAAGGCGACAGGAGGGCCTGGAGTGGTGTTAATATGGTGAACTGTATTGTGCTTAATAGTACGTACCACTCCGGTAGGTCGTGTAACCTCAGGAAACTCGCGCAGTATGTCGTGGTACTCTGACTCCCCCGTGACAGTCTTGATGGATACAATGCTCTCTGGTATGTTTTGCTTCGGCACGGCTATTGATAGTGACGTCTTCCCATCTATGAGGCGCTGGTTTCTACAATCCACAAGAATATTATAATAGCTTAAAAAATCAACTCCTATGATTGGTTTAGACACATCCGCTATAATGAACTGCCATGTAAAATCACGCCTCAGTCCTAGGTTTAAATGTAGCATTATAGGGCCATAAGTATGTATGGTTGTGCCATTTGCTGCACTGAGATCATATTTACTCTTGTAACACGGTGCTTTGGTTGCTGAACGTGGGTAGACACACAAATCTGATCCCGTGTCTACAAGGAACTGCATCTTAGTGGTCCGGTCTGTTACAAATAAACGGCCTGTCTGGACTGGGCAGTCGCTGGCCGCTACTTCCGGCTGCCCGCATCGTTTCCCGCGTTAAACTTACATGGTTCTTTGCATTTCTTGGCCCTTGCTCCAAAATTGTAATGGTACCAACAGTGAGGGTGGTCTGGTGGTGGTTGCCGGTTACGAGACTGACTGCGGCTGTGGTTGCGGCTGTGTGGGTCCTGGGACCTGGATCTGGAACGCGCACGTGACTGCCTGTATACATAAGAGGTGAGTTTAGCAACTTCTTTAGTCAAAGCACAAATCTCTTGACCCAGCTCGTCCACGCGCGAGGATGTGGATGGTTGTGCTGTGGTTGAAGCCATAGCCACTTGGTGATGAGGCGTTGATGGTGCTATTTCGTGAACACGGTCTGCTAGTTCGGCCAGATCGTCTAAAGCAAGCTTGGGCTGTGAAGCTACGACGGTTTGCAAGCTATGTGGCAAGCGACCGGTCCATAATGTGGTTAACACGTCATCTGATACGGTTGGGCCAGCCAGATTCCTAAGATGTCTTAAAAATAATGAAGGCTTACGGTCTCCCATGTCCTCATGAAGGAACAGCTGCTTCAGCTTCTTTTCCTTGGATGCACTGAGACGCTTGATCAACTCACTCTTAAGCTTTTCAAACTTACCGTTCACGGGCGGATTGCACAATATATCTTTTACGTGAGTAACGTACGTATGTTCTAGCTGAGTCACGGCGTAATAGAATTTTGTCGAGTCACTGGTAACATTTGACAGCGTGAATTGGGCTTCCAACTGAGCGAACCAAAGTTCCGGGTCATCTGGATAAAATGGCGATACTCGCACTCCAACACGCCAAATATCACCCGTATCTCCTTCAGCAGCCTTCTTGCCTACTCCAGAACCGGAATCCATCTTGTTTTTCGACTCGTTCCTTTGTCGGGGTCACCACTTGTAGGCTTAGTAATGGTTTACAACAGTACACCAAATCACGAACACCGTTGAGTTTTAGAAAGCGTTTATTAAGTCTTAGAGCACAGATACGTACAGGTATAAACAAGGCGAAAGTATATAGAAAGACACGAAGAAAATAGAGAAAGATATGATAGCACTTTGACAACACGAGAAAGTCTAGATTTAGGCAGAACACACAAGCGTAAGCGATTAAGCGCGAGGGAAAAATGTGCGTGCATTCGCCGTCGGAGCAGGTCGGGCACTGCTTGGCGTGACCGAGCGATAGCGGATCGGCCGTCTCCCACCGCGGCAGGTAGGTGCGCGGGCGCAGGCGGCGAGGTATACAGCCGATGCGTTAAGTTAGCGTGCAACCTTCATGCGACTAATAAGAGTGCGTCTTTGTTGTTAGTAACGCCACAGAATCTTCGATATTATTAAGTAGGTAGGCAAAGTCAGTTGAAAAAGCAAAGATATTAAATAAATATTGTTAGACCAATTCTTAATATTTCAAATACTGGTTCTTTTTAACATCTTTTATTCAGATATTAACTTAACAAAAAAAAAAGCATAATGACTCCAATTTCTCCCAAACTTCTGGCACGGAGTCATTGCAATTCTTTTTATTAGTCATTATTCTCCCATTCAACAAATTAAAAAGATTTCTCACCGCAAACGACTCGACATACTGTGACAGCACTTAATAAAAATTATTACGGCAATTGCGAGTCCACTGGCGCTTGAATATACTGGAAATGTACCACTTATGTTAGAATAGTAAAGTGTATATTATTATTGCGGTCCTCTAGGTTTAAAAATGGCCTCTTAGAATGTTGAAATTGTTAGGTATTTTGTATTGTGCGACTCCGTTTACTTTGCACGTAATAGTTTTACCTGCAGAATATGTGGCTCGCAATTTAATTAAAGACTAGTGGTGGCCCAATGGGAATGATCGCGATATACGAGTTGTAAGTCGTAGGTTCAAACCCAGACAGACGCTTTCAATCAACTCAGCCTATCGCAGTCCACTGCTGGACATAGGCCTCTCCCAGACTGCGCCACAACACCCTGTCCTCCGCCTTCCGCATCCAGTCCACCCCAGCCACCTTCTTTAGGTCGTCCGTCCATCTAGCTGGGGGGCGTCCCACACTACGCTCACGCAGACGCTTTACTTTGTGTAAGTTATTTCATCACCACTGCCCTCAAAACGGTGAAGGAAAACATCGTGAGCGAAACCGGCATGTCCCAGAAGCTAAAATTCGAAGACATGTGATATCTACCAATCCGTACGGGGCTCGCGTGGCCCACGGCCCACTCCCACTCACAAAGAGGAGGACTGTGTCTCAGCAGTAGGGACGTTATAGGCAGATTATGAATTTAACTAAGAAACATTTTACATATAACCCACAAAACATCACGATTGTAATCCCTTAATGATTAGGCAATGTCGGAGCTTTAGCACACATGACACCACGCATTAAAACCCCATGTTATAGGGGGCGAGCCCATTAGTTACCGAATGTTACCTATGAAAATCAAAATCAAAAGTCATTTATTTAAGCTAGGCTGAGAATCAGCACTTTTCGAATGTCAAAATTACTAAAGACGAAAGTCCCCCAAGACGCCCGCCCTTCACCACTTCTTAGTACTTTCGCTGGGGAGAAGGTTAGTTTTTGGTTTATTTATGTTATATAATTAACAAGATATTTTGCTTGTTATTGTAAGCAGCTTGTTTTGGATCTAAGTACATAATGTCAACAGTCGTAAACACGCAGCTGGGACTTGATACAATAATATACATTTCATTATTTATTTATTTATCCTCACACTGGCACGCCATTCAGCAATTACACTAACGGAGCAAAAAATCACATCATGTGCTGGCTTCCATCCATCCTGTGCGCGGTGGACATCGAACGGGCGGCGATGGATCACGCACGCTTACGGGTCCTCAAGATATTTCTCCATAGCCCCATCACTCCTTGCATTTTACGTACATTCTTTGCGAATTTTTTAAACACAATGAATTTAAAAAAAAAAATACATTAAAATTGAAAAAAAACCGGAGATTTTTAAGGCGTCATCCTGACTGACGGAAGAAATGTTTTTTTTTTTTTTCAATACGTAGTTAGTTTCCTCGCAAAAACTTTACTAAAAACTGCCAACCCTAACCAAATGACAACAAAAACAAATGACACACACAATATTCACAAAAACCTGGTAAACGCCAGTCGTAAATCGAGGCCTTAGAGTGCATTTGGCAAAAGAAGTAACAATTAATCTAGACTGCACGATACGTGTCCTCTTGGAAGGGAGCCAACGTAAGCGTAGCCCAGTTTTCACGAGAACTTGCCACAACATGCATTATATTGGGCAAAATTTGAATAAGTATCTGCCCGGTGCACAATTTTTGAAATAAAGTATGATCGATTTTGGAGACGGGAAATTTTCATAAAGAAAATTATGGGCTTAGGATGGCAGGAGGCTAGTGATTTTTGGTGGCTAAGTTATTTTTAAAAGCTTGGTTATCAGCCAAGACTGGGTAAGCACTTGTGGTGATAGACGATTAAGGCAATTTATGGAGAAAAATAGCTAAGGATATATACCGCAACGTCTTGTAAAGAAATTGATGGGGACTTAAGGCTGGGAAAAAAGAAAAAGGTACCTACTGAAACTAATCCCCGTACTTACTTTTAGTATTCTATTTTGTACGAGTATACACCTCGCATTTGCCATGTCTTACTTGGTACTCTCTTTCTTCTCCACCCGTTTGCTATAAGCTTCAGTAACCATAATGTTAAAAAATTCCAAATTTTGTTTTCCTTTCTTTACTTCTAAAACTATTCTGTTATAATATCAAATACTATTATACTAAATTATCTTTGAAAAAAAAAATATATATAACTAATTTTGCATGAAATAAAGTCATATGTCCTAAGTATTATATTTCATTTCATTCATTTATTTTATTTCAGACATAAATCTAGTCCATTAGTTATACACTCATGGACATTAAATTATAAACTATTTTAAATTCTACTCAGATTAAAAAAGTAAAAGTTAATTAATCACAATTTTATTTTGGGTTTTTCCCGAAATAAATTGTGATTAATTATATAATATTTATTCACAACATGTCGTTCATATTATGTCCCCTTAGAGATATTTACTCCACAAGAACCTAAACTTACGCGCATACGGAATCCACACACTACAGTAAACTACATAATTATGTAGTGTAATTAATCCTACTCTATTCGAGTCTCACTACTTTTTCCATATTTAAAATAATAATTCAGTTGTTGTATACAACGTGTAACGTTAAATGCGCAAAACCTCAGACACCCCAACTGATTTTTAATTCAATTGACCTATTTCAAAGAGAAAATAAGTCATTAAAAAAATTGTAAAGGTTTTATGTGCTGTTTTAGTTTTACTGGCCATTCTGATCGTTTCTTGCGTCTGCGACGACGCTTTGTCGAGCGAGGAGTTGTCACCGGGCCGCCGCGTCGCGCTGACATTGGGTTGCTTGACCTATTAATAAATAGACACGGCAACGTTTTTAATGAAGATTTGTTTTAAAAATGTGACCTATATTAAAAAGTGGTTCAATTAATTCTGCTCGTTATTCTGATCAAACTATTTTCAGGTTTTGCGCATTTAACGTTACACGTTGTATAACAGGTGTCTGCAAAATTTTATGGTATACCAAGCCCTGTGCCTGGTGGGTTTCCCATCGGCAAACATAAAGAACTTCCATACAAACTTTCATTCGCTATTTAGCCCCGTGAGGGTATGTTTTCTTAGAAATTCTTCCTTATTACTTAACTTCGTTGACTGACTCTTGCTGTTCTTTTTAGGGCTCCGTAGTCAACAAGGAACCCTTATATTTTCGCTATGTCCGTCCGTCCGTCCGCAGCTTAGCTCAGATACGGTTAGTACTAGAAAGGTATAATTTGGCTATGTCCATGCAAAATTATAGCTTTCTTAATCACGCCGACAATGTGGTAAAATAAAATCATGAACAAAAAAAAATTTTTTTTTAGGGTAAGTAAGTAAGTAAGTAAGTTTTATTTGTTACCTCCTCTACACGTGCAGTGGGGATGTTTTGTTTATGGGGTATCGTTGGATAGGTCTTTTAAAAATATTTTGGGTTTGCGAAAACCATTTTTCGATTCAGGGATCCGTTTGTGAAATATTAAGATTTAAAATGCTAATTTTTAGAGTCAATTGGATGCCAGCTAAATGGTTGTTTTGGATATGTTAAAAAATCATGGTATTAGTATAGGTATATAACGAAGATAAAAGGAAAACTATCACAGCTAAGTAGGCTTTACAAGCTTACGAGTAATAGTCGAGCAACTTACATTTGCAGTTAGAATGTATGGGGGAATATGAATTGCAACTACAATGTTAAGTTTGTTCTTGGGATGAATTCATTCCAACTACGAAACCCTTCATTGTGCGTGGTCTGACACGCACTTGGCCGGTTTTTTATTATTTGTATTTCCTGTGCGTGTCACAAATAAAATATTTTTCTTTCTTCATGTCTGCAGACCCAGCGCTATAGGCTCTTATTTTCTGTTAGTTAATGAATTCAAAATAAATAAATAAGTATATTATACATGCGCGTAGGAAAAATACGACATCACCTAAAGTGCTATGGCGTGGCTTTCATGGAATATAACCAAGAACAGAAATATTTGGTCCTATTATTATTATGTCATTTATTTATTTAGTTATCTTATTTTGTTATATTTTTAAACATTCCTTAAAATATAAAAAACAAGTATAAAAACATTTAAAAATGTAAAAAAATGGTGATCCACCGGTGTCGGGAGCAGGGTCCAAGCTACCGGTGGTTAGCGCTCCAGAGACAGGAACCTCCTCACAATGCGAGCCGTATCGAGGAGTACTGCCTTCTGAATCAGGCCCTTGATCCAACCGCCTAACGAGAGCCTCGACCGATGATGATCGAGGCTTTATTATTATTATTATTATTTTAAAATATTAGTACTAACTTAGCACCATTTCTATAAGTTATAACTTAAACATTAGTTCGAATAACCCACCACTATCTCTTAAATCAGGCAAATCATAAGCCTATAATGTTTCCACTGCTGGGACACACACAGGCCTCCTCCCGGTGAGACAGAGTGGGCCGTAATCCACCTCGGGACCCAGTGCGTGTTGGTAGTTGTCACATGTCTTCGATTTTTTGGTTCTAGGACATGCCGGTTTCCTCACTAAATTTTCCTTCACCGTTTTGAGAGCATTGGTTATGAAATAATTTAGACAAAGTAAAGCCTGTCTACGTTCGAACCTACGACCTGCAACTTGTCGTGGCCGTTACCTACCACTGAGCCACCACCGCTTTATGCTCTAATTAGACAAATGTTTATCTCAATTCAGTATGAAAGAGAAAGAAAGTATACAAGACTATGTAACGAAACATGGCTCCGACATTTCATAGTCCCTGAACCCCCTGAAGTGATTATTAGCAGACCCAGGTTCAAATTGGCTTATCTTCGGTCCAAAACTTAAATAATTTTCATTATATCGTTATAAATTACCATAATTTTAGTCTATTAGCCTTACATCTAGTGAATACTAATCCAGAATATCTAAAATATTTTAGACCCAAAAGTTAGATCCTCATGAATACACTTTAAGTTAAAACCTAATTTTGTACATAGTTTAGGCTTAACGTGTGAAACTAGATTAAACAATATTTAGGTATAGATTTTCAAATAATTAATAGTAGATACCTAAACACTACATTATAATAAAACCAAATCCCCCCGCCGCGTCTGTCTTTCTGAACGCGATAAACTCAAAAACTACCGAACGGATTTTCATACGCTTTTCACCATTGGACGGAGTGATTCATTAGAAAGGTTAAAAAGATGTAATTAAAGGTTTCGTGTAAATTGGCTGAAACATGACGATGATGGTTGAAGATATCGGAAAGCATCATGCCGATTGGGAGGTTTAATAGTTATATGATAACAATGTATTACAGAATTATTATTAAACGCAGTAGACGTTTCCGTGAGATAATCATTAACCTTCACGCGAGCGTAGTAGAACGATCTTTTAAAGACAACCTTTGGATGGATTGAAAGGGGAAGGAGAGACAAATGCTGTAGGTATTTTGTGGTGTACCATTTACATAATACAATGAATACATACATAAAGTATATTATACTATTCTAAATAAATATATACATATATAATATAATAATAGACATGAAACAGGAGCAAAGAAAATATCATATAATGATGATTATGAAGGAGAGAGGAAGCAGTCTTACCAAGGGGTATCATATTATCCAGTAACTAGGTTGTGGAGGAAGTGCTTTTTTATCATAATTTTAAAAGTGGACAAAGATTGAGCACGCCTTACCGATACGGGCAAGTCATTCCATAACCGTACTGGTTGAACAGTAAAAGATTTGTCACAGAAACTGGTGGAATGCATCGGCATCTCTAATCTCAGGTTTTCCGATGACCTCAGATAAATGGAAAATATTCTTCTTATTTCTTATTCTTATGCAAATTATTCGAATTTTCGAAACCCATAGAAAAGTGTAATGGAAAAGTAGTGTACACGAGTATCCATGGCTTGTGATGCTACAAGTTTTTGCACATTATTTGCACACATGATAATTTTTTTCCCCCACATTATGATGGTCCACAGAAAGACTAAGATCTTTTTTGTATGTCAAAAGTTCTCCAGTCAGTTTTTAACTAAATAATTAGTTAAAAACTGACTTTAGCTATTAACTGAAACTACCAATCAACATTTATCCAGATCATTAACATACATACATAAACTCACGCCTTCTTCCCATGGGAGTAGGCAGAAATTACAGAACGCCACCTGCTACGATCCATACCTACTCCTTTTGACTCGTTTACGTTCCTACACCTGGTGATACACGTACGCCTCACCATTACCAAGTCTCATCAATCTGTTTTGACGTTCTAAAGGTCTATTTAAAATAAATAATTTGACTTTGACTCCACAACCAAAACAGACACTCCAGAATATTCTATATTCCAATAAAATTCAGAATTTCCAAAGCACTGGAATGCTTCGTATATCAAACGCTGTTGGGGTTACTACGCGGGATAAAACGCGTGTACGTAAGATTTATTACCGCACCCGTGCAGGTGGCTTTTAGATCTCGACTACTGCTTTTATACCGAATTTTACTCTGTAACCACGAATGATACAGTTTCTAAGTGTTAGTGGAGTTTATTTATCATTCTGTTGTGGTGGTATGATTTGTTGCTTTGTGTTGTCGCGTTTTAGGAAAGTAAAAAGATCTGTGTCATGTTTTAGGAATATTTATACTTAAAGAAAGCGGTTATTCCGTTTATTCTCCCCAAAAAATCCACCCTAAGGTGGATACGCGGAAACGCATGTCCCAAAACCCATCCTAAGCCTATGAATTCCGTTTATCAAACTAGGCCTAGGGTGGAGTTTCAGACATGTGTGTCTGCGTAATACCCCTTAGGGTAGATTTACTGGCGTAAACCCAAAGAAAGGTAGACTTTCTATTCTTGTTCATACGCATCTACAGTGAAATTCTCAGAAAAAAAATATATCTCTTCGCTTGTCGACACGTAAGCTAGTTAGGAATTAAACAGAAAAGTTATCTTTTAACTGCGATACTCAATCCATTTTTTACGTTTAGTAGAATAACAAATCATAATCATCAATTTACACATACATAAACTCACGCCTTCTTTCCATGCAGGCAGGCAGAATCTACGATCCTTAAATGCTCTTTTTGTTTCGGTTACGTTCATACATCCAAACACGCACGCCGCTTGCGCGTACTACGCACTTGGCCTTTCTGACGACCATCATTAATAGGGGAAACAGTATAGTTATTGGCCATTTAATTTTAGTTATTGGCACTAGTTTTATCTCACTCTAAGTCACGTCATTTCCATTTACTATGCCAATTACTATGAGGAGGCCAACAACTGTGTATACGGTTTCCCCTAATAGTGCGTCACTGATGTTCGCTGAAGCGCACACTGACGATTACTTCGCGATCGTGCGCAAGAAAGTGGCGTCAATAATACGCAGAGTGAGAGGAAGTCACAATAGCACCCTGAAGGTATTTTCTGAAAGCTTATGGCCTACAATCGATAGGTTTATGCCAGACGTGGAGCTTTGTAAACATTTCTGTAATTGGGTGCTTTATGTTATGTTTTTTAAAAATGTTTTAATATTGTATTTGTGTGCCTAATTTGTTATCTACTATAACAGAGAACTTTAAGTTACTTTAAGTCTTTAACACGCAACGGGCCTACGGTGCCTGCCAGTAAGTTTTTTTTTTCTTTTTATATACAACGTGTAACGTTAAATGCGCAAAACCTCAGACACCCCAACTGATTTTAATTCGATTGTCCTATTTCAAAGAGAAAATAAGTCATTAAAAAAATTGTAAAGGTTTTATGTGCTGTTTTAGTTTTACTGGCCATTCTGATCGTTTCTTGCGTCTGCGACAACGCTTTGTCGAGCGAGGAGTCGTCACCGGGCCGCCGCGCCGCGTTGACATTGGGTTGCTTGACCTATTAATAAATAGACACGGCAACGTTTTTAATGAAGATTTTTGGAAAAATGTGACCTATATTAAAAAGTGGTTCAATTAATTCTGCTCGTTATTCTGATCAAACTATTTTCAGGTTTGTATAAATGCACGTAGGGCGTTACTCGTACTACAAACAGTCAATCGCAATTATTATTTTTTGCAATTTCATTGTTTAAAAAAGATTCTGTATTTATTTATCATTTTTTTTTACCAAGTTATTTATCCTCCTTATGGATGAGATACATCTGAATGAACGCCAATTTAGCCCAGCTTGACGAGTACTGGCTACCCTCGAGGCGACTGACCCCCGAAGATATAAATCATTGTCATCTACGAATATGACCTGTATAAAAAAATAATAATTTAAAATCCATAACCATTGGCATTTTCTCTAATTGCTATATTTGAATGGAATGGCCCTGGATTCCAAGAGACGAAACCCTCTTAAAGATCTTCAAATTCCAGGATAATCGAAACGATTTTCTATAATCCTAAGTCTTTCTCATGATTGTTATTACTTTTATAATAAAGCTCTCGACTTTTATTTGCGTAGACATAAACAGAAAACGATATTAGATTGAAATTCGAATGAAAATGCCCATTTTGGATCGAGATATTAAACATTCGTAGCAAAATCAAGATGGAAATCTGAAGAGCCATATTGTTCTTATGAAGGAAAAAACTTGGGAAAAAATACTATCTATCTCATATCTTTCGGACCATTATAATACAAAATGAATATTTGAAACTTCGGGTATTTCATGTAAATAAAAGACTGTTTACTTGACACACAATAGGTAGGTTCTTTACCCTTCTTGTCAGTCACGATTGTTTTTTTATGGTCACAAAAAGCCTCGCCTTATTTCCAAACTTATCTGCATGGAAGCAGAGTTCTCCCGATAATGCAACAGCCAATCCGACTACCGTGCGTATGTTCCACAAACAATGGGACACATATTATTGTCCTACGTGTCCTTTGGTTTCCGCGTTACCTAGAAGATAATACGGTTTCCTAGAAGATCGGTGGCCGCCGCATTGTGTCCGCAATCAACCTGCTAGTGACGTCACTGACATGTTCTTTTTGATAGTTACGTTGCTTACATAAGTTAGTGTACAGGGCGTTTTTTGACATCATAGTCAAACTTCGCTGCGATCATTTGCATGGCAGCCGTCACTGCAGCCGTTATGTGCCGACCACCGCTCTGTTAGGAAACCGTAACTGTACAGGAATTTTTGGACACTACTGAAGGCGCCAAACTTGTAGTAAAATTCTACAACGACTCAATTTAGATTGCCATCAACACGCTAAGGAGAAAATCGTGCTTGAGTGTTTCGGAACGTCTTAAGCGAACAGCAAATTGCTTCTTTTTCTTCCGTGTAGAAGCATATTCTACAAAAAAAAAAAAAACCAAGCACACGCCTTGGTCAAAATAGCCAGTCAGAGAATAATTGCAAAAAATAAAATAATGATAAATGATAAATGATAAATGATTTATTTTCTGTAAGTAGGTTTGTACAAACACTTTTACATGTCAATCATATTTTTTAAACTACATGAGGTCGGCGTTTCCTATCTGACTACTCTGAGAAGAAAGGCCGAAACAAACTCAGAGGTCACAGTCTCTTTTAAAGTCCAGACATAATCTTGGTCAGATCATGTGAAGACCATGCAGATTGGTGTCTGAAATGGTCTTTTGAGTAAAGAACCACACAGATTGAGCGGACCTGTCCAGTCAGTGCACGCATTTGTCAAAAATTGTGTAGCTCAACTCAGAACTTGAGGAGCCTTACGATTCGACGAACAATACCAATGAAAGGACATTTGGGTAGGCCGCATAAATTACTCAAACTGCCAGACCATGATTAAAACTAACTAAGAAGGAAAAAAGAAAAAAGAAATGACCCACATAGTCTTCACACTCACAATAATAATAATAAAAAATAAGATACTATACAAAGTAAATATCCATGTCATTGTTTATATAAAATTCATCAATGTCAATGTGTATATAAAAATCCGGACATCATCTTTGATCTTTGAGGACCATGTAGATTGGTGTCTGAGGTGGTATTTTGAGGGAAGAACCACACAGATTGAGTGGACCTGTGCAGTCAGTGCACGCATTCGTCAGTAACCGTGCAGCTCAACTCAGAACTTAAGGAGCTCAACGATTCGACGAGCAATACCAAGGACAGAACATTTGTGTAGACCGCATAAACCACTCAAACTGCCAGACCATGATTAAAACGGAAACAATGACCCACATAGTCCTCACATTCACAATAATTAAAATAATATAAGACTTTAAACAGTAAATGTTCATGTCATGTCATAAATAGATATTTAGAAAGAAAAAAAAATAACAAAAGTGTAAATCAGCAAAATAAAAAATAAACAACATTCACTGTCTAGACCTATTGGAGCAGCTCAATCCCAAGCGTTTTTGTCCTCAATATAGTCTTTTACAGTATAATAGGCTTTCTGGCATAGTTTTAGCTTTATAAAAGATTTGAATTTATTAATGCTTAGTTCTTGAATGTGGCTAGGAAGTTTACTCGTATTATAAAAACGTATACATTGGCATCTAAACGAGCCACCTATTTTCTTGAGCCTTGTTGTAGGAACAACAAATTTATGTTTGTTCCTAGTATTTATATTATGGATATCACTGTATTTCTTAAACAGATTAATATTTTTATGTGCATACAAAAGATTATCATAAATGTACTGAGAAGGCACAGTCATTATATTAATCTCTTTAAATTTGTCTCTGAGGGAGTGTCTGGGACTTAATTTATAAATGGAACGAATTGCCCTTTTTTGTAAAATAAAAATTATCTGAATTTCGGCGGCATTTCCCCACAACAGAATACCGTATGACATCACACTATGAAAATAACTAAAGTAAACTAAACGGGCTGTCTCTAAATCAGTTAAGTCACGAATTTTCCTAACGGCGTATGCTGCAGAGCTAAGCTTTTTTGACAATTTATCTATATGGGGGCCCCATTGAAGCTTGGCATCCAAAGTTATGCCTAAGAATACTGTGGTATTTTCGGGTTTTAACTCTTCACCCTTTATGAGAACACTAGTTTCTACTTGTCTAACATTTGGTATCGTAAACTTAATACATTTGGTTTTTTTTTCGTTAAGAAGTAAATTATTAATATTAAACCAGTTAACTACTTTTGCGAGGGCACTATTTATACTGTCAGTAACCAGCTGTTGACGTTTGAGTTTAAATAAAAGTGAAGTGTCATCTGCAAACAACACTATATCATGTTCATCCTTTATGAGGTAAGGCAAGTCATTGATATAAACAATAAATAAAAATGGTCCAAGTATTGAGCCCTGTGGGACCCACATTCTTACTACAGATCCGGGTGACCTTTTCCCGTTAATATCAACTCTCTGAATCCTATCACTTAAGTAAGAAGTGAGAAGATCCAGAGAGGCGTTCCGGATTCCGTAGTGGTGAAGTTTCCTGATTAAGGTTTCATGAAGAACACAATCGAATGCCTTGGACAAATCACAAAAGATGCCCAAAGCATCGCATATGTCCTCCCATGCATTATAAATATGTCCTAAAAGTTCAACTCCGGCATCGGTAGTTGAACGACCCCTTGTAAAACCGAACTGTTTATTATTCAGTAATTTATTGTTATTGAAAATCCTTTCCAATTGATTTAAAATAAGTTTTTCATAAATTTTACTAAAGGTGGGTAGTACGGAAATAGGTCTATAATTAGTAGGGTCTGATGTACTACCTGATTTAAACAACGGTATTATTTTACTGTGTTTCATAAGATCAGGAAACTCACCACATTGAATACAATTATTAAATATAACAGCTAAAGTAGGTGCTACAATGTTTATAATTGTCAAATTAAAGTAAAATTTTTATTTAGGTTTTTGCAAAGTAATAAATTTACAAACTTATAAATACTTAGTAGTATACCAGGTTCTTAACAGATTGGCTTAAATACTTATTTAAAAACTAGTTTAATTTATATGTTATAATTATCTATGAAAGGTGCGTTGGCACTGACATTATAACTTGTGGCGACCTGCCTGAGCTAGGTTAATAAAAACCTGTGTTTCAGGCCATCCGCATACTAAGCGATCAGCTGATTATTTGTCCACAGTTAGTTATTATTTTTTAAATAATACTATCCTACTTATATTAGATACTAAATACAAATAAATAAATATCAATTTAAAAACCACATAATTATTGAGGTACTTCTTGAAGTCTTTCTGTGTCTGTGTAATCAAGTTTACCCAAATATTCGCGTATCTTCAGACTACAATGTTTGTAACTGGCACTATAAATGTTAAGTATTCTATTTAGCTTATTATATAAATCGGGTCCTAAAAAGACATAGAATCGGTTCACAAAGGCATGTCTAGTTTGAGGCCTTATGCAGACCAAATCCTTCCCTCTCTTGTCAGAAGGTACTGGCTTGTAAGCGAGTTCAACGTGCTGCTGTAATATTATGTGGATTATAAACAATTGGCGTACTTTTAGAATGGATGAACGCTTAGTGGTAATAGAGAAGCTCATTATAAGATGTGAAAATGAACATTTACAGGGTGATATCCAAAAAAAATGAGAGCATTTGACTTACGAGTTGCACGTCGTGGGTTTGAACCTAGGCAGGCGCTTTTCTTTGTGTAAACAATTTCATCACCTGCTCTCAAAACGGTGAAGGAAAACATCGTGAGGAAACCGGCATGTCCAAGAACCAAAAATTTGAAGACATCTACTAACCCGCACTGGGCCCGTCGTAGATTACAGCCCACTCAAAAAGACGTGGCCTGTGTCCCATGGGAATAGTATAGGCTGATTATGCTATTCAAATAAATGACATCACGTACTAACATATAAAAGCCAGCGACGTTTGAATTTAGTGCTTTCTAAATCATTAAACACGTAACACATACAATACGCAATAAAAATGTCATCACAATTTTTAACGTGATAGGGTTTTTACGTGCGACTTTTTAATCGCTTGTAAATCCGGCTCTAAATTACATGCATAAATAAAATATCATATTCATAGTTGCACAAGCGGGTACAAGCTCAATAACACCTGTTTCAATTAGTTTGGGTTGTGTGAACTAAAAAAATTATCATTTCTATGAAAAAAATATTTTTTTCTAAATTCGACCTGGTTTGTCAGTACATGTAGTCAAGACCAAACTCAAAGCATTTATTTCATTTAAACCATATTACAGGCATTTTGAATTGTGAATGAGCCGGTCAGTCAGAAAGATGGAGTTAGTTGGCCATTCCAAAGCGCTGGTTCCTATGGAGAAAAATTAGCATAATATACAACATTATTTTTAGTATATTGCAAACCTGAATATAGTTGGTTCAGAAGAAGTAGCTGAATCGATTCCAATAATTTTACATCATGTTATATTTTGTACCAAAAATATTTAAAAAAGGTTACAAATTGGACACCGAGTGACACGAAGTACCACGAAGTACATTTCCGCAATCATATGCGCACAACACAGGTCACAGCCAGAAGGCCAGCGACGCGTGTTAAGTGGTAATCAATTTTTTGTACGGACAATCAGGTAACATAACTTGGTGATTTTTCATGATACAGTTTTGAAATTTTGTACATAGATTCATAACATAAAAACAGTAGATACTCGTACGTGTTTCGGGTTTCCCACATACTACAAATAATGTTGTATGTATTCTTGAAACACAACGACACTTCTCTACTTTAAATTACTTGCAGAAAACTATTACTTAAGTTAAATTGTAATTTTATTAAATTAAACTGATTCGTGAGACACTAATTGTCTACATAATTATTTTAGAGGCCATTTTACGAAGCATCTTATCATGCATAGACGTATATTTTTTTTTTGTGTCCCTCGACTAGGCAAATGCCTCCCCTTTTTCCTTTCAAACCACCCTGCGCTCCACAACTCAAGAAGTGGATGTTGGAGAAAAAAACCACACAGCCAAGCTGAACTGGGAGTGGGCTGGAGACGTCTCACGAATGCACCCAGAGAGATGGGCAAAGATCGTCACTCATTGGACGCCTGAGGCAGGACATCGGCCTCGAGGTAGAGCACTGCGAAGGAAGTGTGACGATTTGATAACGTTGGCAGGGCCGACATGGCCAGAGACGTAGAAATCATTAATCAACAATTTGATAATTAAGTTTTTGATACAGAATGTAAAGTCCTGATACATTAATTTTATCTTCAGTATGCAAAAATATTCCTGGAGGGGCCAGTGGCTAAATAATTACAGCCGCACTGGTCGATCAATCAGGTTAAGCTACGCTTGCCGCGGTTGGTCTGTGGATGTGACCATCTTTACATACCCCTCCGTGCCTCGGAAAGCACGATAAGCCGTTGGTTCCGGGTGTTATTTGTCGATCTTTGACAGTCGTTACGGGTAGTCCCGAAAGTCTGACAACCAGTCTTACCAAGGGGTATCGTATTACCCAGTAACTGGGTTGTGGAGGTCAGATAGGCAGTCGCTATATGTAAAATACAGGTATTCAGCTGCATCCGGTTAGACTGGAAGCAGACCCCAACGTAGTTGGAAAAAGGCTAGGCAGATGAGTATGCAAAAATATTCATGCATACGTGCAGACTTGTAGTTTACCATAATATGCCTTTCACACATAAATGAATTAATGAATTTGCCTAGGCTAGCTCAGTACAATAATAACTGCCTAGCATTGTGTGTGCGCATTAATAATAAAATACCGAGGCATTTTAAAACATTACATACCAAATTCTTTAAAACTAAATTTTATAAATGGTTACTTGAAAATCGTTTTTATAGCTTAAAAGAATTTATAGATAAAAAAATTTGGTGGTTTAAATAGTTCATTGATGATGCCTCCATACCTATTTCCCTGACTTTGAAATTTTGCATGCTTCGTCGTATCTTAGCTAAACATGTTTGTGCCTTTAACACCATGTTTTACGCAAATAAATATTTTATTATTTTTATTAATAATAATGTTCCGATACGTTTTCATAGTTCGTCTACTCATACTTTCCTTCATCTTTCATGATTGTAATCTTTGATCTACAAAGATTACAATCATGAAAGATGAAGGTTATTCGCAAACTAATGAGAAGTAATAACTACGTCCATATTGAGCTAGCATACACTTAATAATCATTTCGATACTTTCCTAATAGCCAACTAGGCTATCGTTGATAATAAATTAGGGTCAGACTATATCATGATTGATGAAGATAATATTTTATCATGAACGTTGCTTATTTATTCACGTATGTAGTTCTTTAGTAGTACAGACGCTAACACATCAAGCTACTACAATTTTCAACTTTATCGCTAAAGCATAAGGTTCAAAGATGATTGTTGATGTGCTGGCGACTGTACATGGTACTAGACTAATAGCTTGTCCGGAGCAAACTCCCCACTCTTTTATAACAAGTTTAAACATGTTTGTAATTTTTTTTGCGCGCAACACTAGTGCGTGGTAGAGTGTAGTTCATGTGTTACTACGCGCTGCACGCATCGTTCCGTAATGTCTTAGTGTGAAGATTTAGAATTAAAAAAATCTTTCGACCTGTGTGACCAACGGGCCATCATAAAGTTTTTGTTTGCTCAGGGACATTCTGCAGCTGAAGCCCATCGACAACTACACAGAGTGATAGGAAAGAATTCGCTCGATGATTCTACGGTACGCACGTGGTATCGAAAATTCAAAGAAAAAAACTATGACGTTCGAGTGGGGCCCACAGTTCTGGCCTTCAAATGGAACAACGAGTTGAAGCAGTGAGGGAAGCATTCAAGCAAACAAGATGTTGGAGCTTGAGGTCAGCCAATCTAAGAATTCCTAAAACAACTTGTCACGAAATAGTTACTGAAAAACTGGAAATGCGAAAAATCAACGCAAAATGGGTTCGTCATGAACTTACTCCATTCCAATTGTAAATGCGTACTCCAGAATCAATTTGCAGTACTACAAGCAGCAGACCAGCCGTCTGTCACATACTGTTGCCGTAGATGAGACTTGGGTCTCTCTCAACTATCCGCCCGAAAAAACCCAGGCTAAACAATGGGTTGAGAAAGGAAAGAAGCCAAGCCCAGTAGCACAGGCAAAAAGGTATGCACCAAAAGTGATGATGATATTAGCAATGGATATTGAAGGGGTTTGTTATTACGAAATTCTGGCTGAAAATGAAACCATGAATCAGGAGAGATATCTTCATTTCCTCAAAAAGCTCATGAAACATTGGCATGGTAGTCGCAAGCACACAGTTTGGCTGCTTGATGACAATGCTAAATCTCATCGCAGCACCTCTGTAATGGCCTGGATCGAGGAAAATTATATTGAACGTTGGCTCCAACCTGCCTATTCTCCGGACTTGAGTCTTTGCGACTACGGTTGCTTCCACGCGCTCAAAAGAGCAATTGGTGGCGTGGCCTACAATGATGTGACTTCCCTTCGAAATGCCATAGATTTTGAAATAAAGCAAGGAAATAAAAGTAATAAGCATCTTGCCGTTAGCAAACTGCCAGAGCGTTGGCAGCGATGTATTGATTCAGAAGGCGACCTATAATTTATGCCTAATACTCAATAAAGTATCTTTATAACTTCACTATTTTTTTAATTATTTTGTATCGTGGGATTTGCTCCGGACAAGCTAATATTAAGGTTTACCAAATTTTAAATGTCAAAATTACTGCTGCTTTGTATGGAACATCATGATACTAATAAAAGCTAGGATGTATAGTAACAATTAATGTTTTCATTTTTCTCACATAAGGAACGTATCAACCCAAAACATATATTAATGATGAAGATCAAACTTAGGTTTATTTTTTGGGAATAGATGAAGATCTTAACAGCAACGAAACATTCTCAGTTGAACATAGTATTATAAATGAGGGCTACAACAAATAACGTATGCCGTAACCACCAAGGGTCAGGTGGTCTATCAATTGGTTCCTTGGCAAAAAATACCCTCCAAGGACTTTAGTAAATACCTAATCTCCAAAATAGCATGGTTTCACTTCGGGCCTTGTAAAATACCCATGTAATTTTTTTTTCTTGATCTGGCATCAATATACAGGCATAAGTAATTATTTTGGTGAAGCAATAATATGTTAAATTTGTTTTTTTTTATTTAATAATATTGTTGAATTGGAAGTGTCTAGTATTTTTACTACACACTTCCTTCATTATAATAATCGAAATATATATTTAAATTTTAAAATTAATGTAATGTAAATAATTTAAATTGAAAATAATTGTATAGATGTAACTGTAAATTGATTTTGCATACCGTTAAAACGGTGAGACATGTAGCGCTATGCAATGTTATGATATGAACACCTTTCACATACCATTTTTCTGGCAAATAAATATTCTATTCTATTCTATTCTTTACAGTGACAGCTGACAGACGTCACTGCGGGGCATAGCATAGATGGAAGCAAACCAAGTACCGCACGTACTTCGATCCTTGGGGAAGCTCAAGAATCGCCGAACGTGGTTTAATATGAAAAAAAAAAGAAAAACCAAAGAAGAATACAGTCAAAGGAAACTATACTGCTAAAAACTTTTATAAGCATATTTAAATATAAGTAAACTCATAAAACTAACGTCTTTAGAAGTATGCAATAAGGTTGTGTACTCTACAACATCAAATAGGTTCCAGAATCCTAATAAACCTTTCCAAGAAGCTTTATCTCTAGATGCTTACAGACTTCATCAACGCTTAGTGTGATACTATACGTAAGACTCGGACTTAACTAAAGACTAGTGGAGACTTCAAAGAGTCTTCATTAAGTCTGTCCTGTGCATTATAATGGTAGGGTTATGTGAATGGGTCGTATATTCACATATTAGACTTTTGAACGTAAATATACCAGCAGTAATGTTTCTTAGTATTTACTTAGATTAGAATAGAATAGAATACTCTTTATTATGTACAACATATAAATTACAGACATAAATATAGAAATTTTACAAAGGGTGACACAATGGGCGGTAAATACCTAGAAAATATTCTTAAAAAGAAGTGTCCAGGAATTACTTTCATCATCCCTATTCCGTTTCGTTTTCGTGTTTTTGAGTGGGGACTGCGAATCGGCAAACGAAAGGTAGGACGCCCTCAGAGAGTTTATGACACTATTAGATTGTATTTTTATTGTACCATTTAGTTAAGTATGGACTAAATTGGATTGTTAATTGCTATATTTATTGCTGTGTGTAATGGACGAATTTATAATCAATTGATGCTGTGTAGCGTCCGACATCTTATATTTGTACGCCGTTCAGGCAAAACATGACTGTCATAATTATAATTTTATGTAACATCTTGCATGCTATGTGTGTGTATACTCATGTTTTGGACAAATAAAAAATTATCTTATCTTAAATAGGTTTTATACCCAAAATTGCTCTATAAAGGAAGCAAATTGATGTGAGTTTCTTCCAAACGGAGTGTGACATTTTATGATGTACATCGTCAATAAGAGGTTAAAATATCCGTATACACCCACTTTAAAACTTAGGTTTACAACCAAAATATATATTTTACGATGCAGTCGTAAATAAGAGGTGTTAAACAAAAGCGATTGTCCTCTTTATTACGACATTCTGTGTAAAAACTCGTCGTTTTCTGTGCGGTTATGTCTTGTAATGACATCGTTAAACGGTAGAGGTTTTTCTAAAACGGCTCTTTAGGTAATAAACGACTTTATTTTCTGGTCAATAAGTTATTAATAATTGATTTCTATTTAAAATAGCACAACACAGTGAGACGCATTTTAAAAAATAAAATTAGATTCTTTTAATACGAATATCTATCGAATGTAAATATTTATTTAAAGTATCTAATTTAAAATTTTCTGCATGCAATAATAATAGTATTAGCTGTGTTATGTTTTAACACAATGTGAAAGGTTATATGGATAAATAAATGGAACAAAAATTAATTTTCTTGAGGTGTTTACCGGTATAACGTTGTTAGTATAGTTGCTGGAACCTGCGTGGAAGCGTAGCAGGAATGCTACGCGGTTTCGTAGCAGCGTAGCACTGTTCTAAGTTGGTTACACGTAAAAGCTTATGCGCCATTTTACAACTAACTTTGCTAAACACAAGTACGGAGATACTTTTTCTTCGAAAACATTTTACCCGTCAATAGAAGATCTTCAATTTCCTTAACATTTTCAATAGACAAACATAGTTATTCCACACAAAACCACTTCCATAAATCATAATAATAAACCCACACCCTTCATAACTTCATACAAATACAGTTTATCATCATTCAAGTCGCGAACAACTGAATAAGTGATAACTAAAATAAAACATCTGAACCCATCGAGTGCCCGGCTTTCGGCTCTCGGCTTTCGGCCTTCGGCCTGAATTATTGAACGCCAGTTGGACTATGAATTATGCATCCAGTCTAGTTCTCCGAACACTAACTGAATGTAATCATGCTTCATTGCATTTTGATGGTGGACGGGTTGGCCATTTTAACAGTGTGTCTACATTGGATAACGTGTTTTCGTATTTTATGTAAAGGTTGGCTTATTTACCACGTTAAAGTGTAAGAGAAAAGAGAGGGGGTGTAGGTAAGATTAATGTAGGACCATTGTAGCATGTTCTAGTTACTTTGTTCAACTTCAATTTCTACCCTGAGACTCAGCAGAACTCTTCTGTCACACTGCGCTACTGCTCTGTTAGGCGTAAGTTATTAGGTTAGTAATAATATAGGGCATAAGGCATAGGCTAGCTTAGTTTAGTTGTTGTGGTTTCCAACGCTGAGACAAAGAAGAAAAACTTCTCCAACTTTTTTTTGCTGACCGACGGTCTACCTTGACCACAGAACATAATATGTATAGTGACCATAGACGGTGTTAGCCACTATAAGTTTCTTCTGTGTACTTCTTCGAGCTTACTCTGCAAGCTATGTCGGTAAATCCGGTTCTTTTCCGGATAATTTCATTCCTGATTTTATCCTTCAAAGAAACTCCGAGCATAGCTCGCTCCATAGCGCGCTGAGCGACCTTGAATTTGTGGACTAGCCCGACCGTCAGTGTCCACGTTTCAGCACCGTATGTCATGACGGGCAGGACGCACTGGTTGAAGACCTTAGTCTTACTAAGTGGCAGTGGGCTGGCCATGTCTGTCGAAGGGCCGATGGCCGGTGGTGCAGACGAGTCCTGGAGTGGAGACCGCGTATCGGCAAGCGTAGTGTGGGACGCCCAACAGCTAGATGGACGGACGACCTAAAGAATGTAGCTGGGGTAGACTGGATGCGGAAGGCGGAGGACAGACTGTTGTGACGCAGTCTGGGAGAGGCCTATGTCCAGCAGTAGACTGCAATAGGCTTAGTTGATTGATTGATTGACTTCTTCGAGATGCTGGCAAAACTTTTCACAGATCTTGTTGGCCTAAAACTTCGCCACTTCCAAGGCGTCGTTGGCAGCGCAGATATCACTTGTCGACTACAAGTTTTGGGATACAGAGGACAGCATAGGAGGTGGAAGATAGTTTGCATGATCTTACAACCAAAAGGCTTACCAATACGTAATCATGTAAAAAACATAACTAGAATAGAATAGAATACTCTTTATTATGTACACAGACATAAGTATATAAATTTTACAAAGGGCGGTCTTATCGCTAAAAGCGATCTTTTAAAGACAACCTTGTGTGAGTTAGTGATTTTAATCATAATTTTAAAAGTGGACAAAGATTGAGCACGCCTTACCGACACGGGCAAGTCAACTACCGAATTAACCACGTCTCATTACATGTAAGTTTACCTGTAGTTAGATAAACCCTTCAAATCGGTATCCACTGCAAAGCTGTTTGTTGGTTGAAACAAGTGTGCACATAGCTTGAGCTATTTCTTTTCCAATTGCAGTCCAACAAAAATCTCTTTAATAAATCGCAGACGTTTAATCCTTTCAGCAATAAAACTGAATAATTCATACACTCCTCCATATAATGTTGGCAGCTCAACGGAATCAGCGCTGAGTCACGCTTGCATTGATTGAAACAAATAATTGGTGTCGACGGAAAGCTCTTAATCTGGCAGACTGTGCGATCCACACGAAGCGAGGAAGATTGTTTAACCTAGCGAGAACTATCGTATATTAGTGTTTAATTTATTAATTGAAAATCATGTTTAAAGTTAAGTAGTTAAAGTGTAAAATTTAAAACATAGTTACAGTTGTAAAACTATTATTTGGTTGTCAAAAAATATTTAGATGTGAATTTTCGACGAGTTTACTGTTCCAATCAACCAGCCATTTCATAAAAGAATGACGAGTAAAATTGACAATACGCTCTCCTAGGCCTGATACGACGGCATTAATTACATAATTGTGCCCTTCGATTAGATTTAAAAGTGCTTAAAATTTTTAATTTGTCAGCTCTGTAAGTTAAGTTTCATTAAATTTAAAACAATTGAACTGAAATTTATCAGTAGCAGACCGGTTTCTGGATTTGCGTCCGGTTGATGCAAAATGGCTTGCCCCTATAACATGGGACTCAAACATAACTGGCAAAATGTGGATGTACAGACGCCGTCACATCAAGCTACCCAAAACTGTCAAATTTTCCTAATTAACTTTGAACCTAATGCTTTAGCGATAAAGTTGAAAATCGATTCAAGAAATTTGACATTTGGTAGCTTGATGTGCGGGCATCTGTACTATAAATACACTCTGCTTAACTCTTCTGGGAAACAATGCGTGCTGTTATGTTATGTATGAATCGTATTATTGACCCATAAAACTTTTCTTCTAAACGGGGGCTTTTTATTCATAGAAGAATTTGCGATATTTTTTTTCGGATCGCAAAAACAGTAATGGCCATACTCTCCTGCATTTTCTCTAGTTTACCAACAAAGTTAAAATTCTACCACTTATCGGACTTTTATCTAAAACGTAAAAGTCGAACCTCCGAAGTTTTGCGTCGCAGATTTCCCCTGGGAACAAGTTCTTAATGTCCGAGACCAAACTAATCTTCCAAACCTTATTATATTTTAGGTTAATTAAGGTCACCGCTTATTTTTAATTTAGGTTTTATTAAACTGAATCTATAATTATAATGCCTCTTCAAACAAAAAGATGAAGAAAAAATGACTCACCAGCTCGACAAAAACAAATTTTATAGGGTTGGAAACAACCGCAATAAATCCTTTAATTCTAAACTTTTTTTGCTATCGTATTTTTAGTAGTTTTGTGGCGGCATCTACATCGCCACATGCGAACTACGCATCACACTAACGTTACGGAAAATCCTGCATTGCTCGAGCAGAGTTTACCGTGCAACTAGAATATATACCTAACACGTCCCAACATCAATCGTCGGACAGTTGCCCACCAGACACAACACCAGTTTGGTGGGAGGATCCGCCCTTTTCTATAGCGGATAAGTTATCTTTACACCCTGTTCCTCATCAACTCAGCCTATCGCAGTCCATTGCTGGACATAAACCTCTCCCAGACTGCGCCACAACACCCTGTCCTCCGCCTTCCGCATCCAGTTTACCCCAGCTACCTTCTTTAGCGCGTCCCACACTACGCTTGGCGATACGCGGTCTCCACTCCAGGACTCGTCTGCTCCACCGGCCATCGGCCCTTCGACAGACATGGCCAGCCCACTTCCACTTCAGTTTGCTTACTCTGCAAGCTATGTCGGTTACTCCGGTTCTTTTCCGGATAATAAAAATGATCATACCTGCTCCTCATACTTCTATAGTTTACAGAATATCTCTCAGTTCAGTGTACCTCTTGGGAAACGCCTAACGGCTTTCACTGAATCATTTGCAACAGCTAAAGTCATTTTATCTTTTCAGAACCCGTTTCAACTGGTACGGGCGCTAGATAAGTACCTAATAGATAAGGAGTCTCAGACTATCCTAATTGGGTCCTAACTGCGATCGTTGCGGGTATCCTTATTAGGTGGTGGCACCTACAAACTTCGCTGTCTAGCCAATCTTTTCACCATTTCGTTTAGCTCTTAATACGAGAGGATACGATGTCTGCCTCAGGGTATATAAGATTGCTAATACCAATTCCGCTTAGGCCACTTTTGCTAGGTCGTCACGAGAGATACCTAGTTGTTCTGCTCAAAGTGTTGTGGTTTGCATATTAGTCTGGGATTTTTTTAATTCTTCATTTGCGGTGATATAACCATTTCACACAACTGTCAAAAAAATTACAGTTGTCATTTGAATATATAAATAAATAAATAAAATAAAATAAAAATAAAATGTGTTTATCTCAGACTAAGTAATGTCCATATTTTATGACATAATATATGGATAATTTAAGTTGTGGTCAATTTGATAAGCAATTAAGTTCACTGTCTATACAATACATCCAGCTGTTTTCATAATTTCACAGTGCGTGTAGTAATTTTTCTTATTATTGTCAGTCGCCCTGACCAGGTTTCAAAAAGAAAGACACGGCTGCTTTCAAAGTAGGACGTATAGATACGTAAGCACCTTTTGCTCGTTGGCTTATGGTAATAGAATACGTATTGTGGGGTTGTAGGTACTCATGTAACTTGTTGCCTTGAATGAATAGTTATGGTATTATTAGGCGGTTGTAACTCTTGTATTGCGGAGGGGATCTTGTAATAAACGGAATTTGTAACAAAATTATCTTGTGCATACCACGAAATTGTTGTGCCAAGGAAAACCTTCAGTTTGAACTACTATGGCCTGTATTGCTTCCTGATGAAGGAATCCACAGAACAGGTCGAAGTGACAGCGCTCGGGCTATGTCCAGTGAATGTTTATCGGTTGCAATGATGATGATGATGATGACCTTTACTAACGACATAAGTTCCGCCCAAATTATCTGACTGATACAAACTCTGTTGTTAGCTTGATTTATTGCATTTTTTGTAGTAATTCATCTGCCTAGCCTTTTCCCAATTATGTTGGAGTCGGCTTCCAGTATATCCGGATGCAGCTGAATACCAGTATTTTACATCGAGCGACTGCCTATCTGACCTCCACAACCCAGTTACTGGGTAATACGATACCCCTAGGTAAGACTGGTTGTCAGGCTTTCGAGTTTCTGACTACCCGTAACGACTGTCAACGATCTACGAATGACAGCCGGGACCAACGGCTTAAGTGCTTTCCGAGGCACGGAGGGGTCTCGGTGTGTAAAGATGGTCACCTATCCACAGACCAACCGCGGCAAGCGTAGCTTAACCTGATCGATCGACCTGTGCGGCTGTTATTATTTAGCCACGGGATTTTTTGTAGTAATTAATGACGCGAAATGATATCGCAAAAAGCAATCGTTTTCCAAAAATCGAAATTTCGTTTTTTAAGGGGCACTTTATTGCTAAAACTAACTTCACTACCTAAATAACTTTTATTTCTATAAATGAATAGGTTCATACAACGAAATATTTAATCATTTTTATTACTGGACAAAGAAATCACAAAACATCAAATTCAGCAATATTTAATCCAATTTAGACATCAGCTATTGTATCGTCTAGCCTATTGTACGCAATAGAACAGCCATTGTCTCATTAAAAGAAATAAGTCTTGAAATAACACTTTCTTTTTTATTAAAGCGACAATATCGAACATTGAAGTGCTCAAGAAATCGTCAAAAGACATACTTATTTTCAGAAGAGTATTGGTTCGTACAAATTGATTGCTAACAACTAAAACCTCTAATAAGAAAGCCTCTTTGAAGTCTTGGCAAATCTGTAAGCCCGAAGATATCGTATTGCAATACCCTGTTTTATTTTTACAGTCTCAGTTTTTTTTTTAATAAAAAGTTAATTGACATTGAAAAAGTGACCAAGTGCGAGTCAGTCACAAAGGGTTGCATGTCGCCGTACAATATTTATCACTATTGTTTATATTTTAGTATAAAAAAAAACGTTTCTTGTATGGGAGATATTTAAATTTATTTTATTTTTGTTATAGCGGGCATAGTAATACATACTTTGAAATTTTTTTGAGTCTACCTATAACGGTTCAAAAGATACAGCTCTACGACAGACGGACGGCCGGACGTATAGCAGAGACTTAGTAATAGGGTCACGTTGGCACCCTTTGGGTACAAAACCCTAAAATAAGAAATTAGAAAGGAAACAGAACTATGTTCACAGTTATTTTACTGCTAACAGCATCCTATTATGAACCTTATAGCAACGTCAATAAAGATCACTGTGATGAAAAAACACGTGATAAAATAACAATGAAAGGACTGTTGGTACTTTTACATCATCTTTGTTGGCTACCTTAGGAGAAAAAAGAGCGGACAAGTGGGAGTCGGACTCGCCCATGAAGGGTTCCGTAGCAGCAAGTAACATATTATAAAAGTTCTTGTAGTTCGTTGTAACTTTGATCGATGTTTTAATAATAGTCTATTTCGTAGTCGGGAACCTGCCCCCCGTGCGCTCCGTATCCGCTACCGATCAAGCCACGCCCCGCGCGAATTATAATTATTATTTACTTAGGCACCTATTACAGATTTATTATTAGAAAATAATGGTTCACGGTTTATGCATAAGGTTTATGTTTATGAAATTAAATGTTTTTTATTTTTTTATTTGAGTTGATTGAATGAAAGGTAAATTGCGGTTTACGATTTATGACGTATTAAAAAAAAACTACTTACTAGAGCTCGTTCAAACACAGGCGTTTTTTTTTTATTTTTTTTATAGCTAATTTCAGATGCTTTTCTGAATAGATGCATGTTCTTTTTAACAAATAAAGTACTCTCAAATATGTACAAGCAAGGTAAAGTCAGTATTTTTAACAATAGAAAATAAGGTTTGCAGCTATCAGTTATTTTTATACCGGTAATAGCTCTAATGCATCTATTTTACCACCAAACTGCGTAACAGTTTGTCGGTGGGATTAGCGCTCGTCTTGTTTTATTTATTCCGTTCAAATAGTACAACCTAACAAGTAAAAGCTATATACATCTACACTAATATTATAAAGAGGAAATATTTGTATCTTTGTATGTATGTATGTATGTAACGAATAAACTCAAAAACTACTAGACCGATTTCAACAAATTTTTGCACCTTTAGAATGCTACACTATCCCTGAGCACCATAGGCTATATTTATTACTAGAAAAAATTAGGGGTCCTTACTAAAACTTCAATAATGTAACCCAGGTATAACCCAAGGTATATATTTATACTTTTGATTAATAACATCTATCATAAAATCTATAGGCTCTACTGTAATCATTTATTTATGTCTACTCTGCGTTGCTACTACAGAGCGGAAACCAATTGTAACTGATTTTATCACCTCCAATGACGAGGGTGATAAGATTTCTCTTATAACGGTCATGTATGACGTGCTATATTTGTCAAAGATACCAGTTTACGACCGCTTCGCTGATATTGAACACAAATCCTTGGTATTGTTCATTTAAGGGCAAGAGGAAAATTGTTCATTTGAGGGAATATTTTGAGGTCCTACTAAACTTAGTTCTTTGGACAGAAATTACCTATACAATAACCAGTTTTGAGAATTTTGTACTTAATTGAAAAACTACCTTGTGGCTAAATAATATCAGCACCACGAATCGATCTTTAAGGTTAAACAACGCTTGCCGAGGTCAGTACGTGGATGGGTAACATACTGAGATCAATCCGTGCCTGGAAAAGTACGTTGAGCTTTTGATCCCGGCTGTCATTCATAGATCTTTGACAGCTGTCACGGATAGTCAGAAGCTCAAAAGTCTGATAGCCAGTCTTGCCAAGGGGTATCGTGTTGCCCAGTAACTGGTAACTGGTGGAGGTTAGAGAAGCAGTCGCTCCATGTAAAATACTGGTATCCAGCTGCATCTAGTTAGACTGGAAATCGACCCAAACATAGTTGGGAAATGGCTAGGACTATTAAATGAAGAAGTAGTTTGAGATGCACAGTATATTCTCTAATATTCGGCATATTGTTGTGTTAAAATTATAATTTTGTTGTACTAACATTTTTACAGATATCCAATCACACCTTTTCCCAAATCGGACTACATACAATGGCTATATTATTTATTCCAACTCCTTTAAAACTTGTTTTATTTTTGTACAAAACTAGGGACAACACATTTATAGCAACAACACGTCATATTATTTGCCATTTAATATTACTTTCCGAATTTCAGCACGTCTTCAACAAAAATGTTCATAACACATCTTTCCAATATGACGTAGCACACCTCTTAAGACATTTTACGAGACGTCGTAAAATATGTGGGTATACTCTTCCCTGTATATACTATTTACTAGCTTTATACATATATATGTATATACTAACTTATACTGGATGTTTTTTTTACAGGCTCCAAATTTTTTCAGGGTGTTCTACTCGTGACTATGAACAACTTTCACTATGGGACTAACTCTGAAATCACGAAAACAAAATCAGCTGTTTAATACAAAAGTTTGAACAAAACTACCTGTTTGTAGTACCTACTTGAACAAAATGTATGAAACAATTGATTTTATTTTCGTGATCTCAGAGTTGGTTCCATAGTGAAAGTTGTTCATATTCATATTTTTGGGTAGAACATCCTGTAAAAATTTGGAGACGGTAAAAAAAACATGCTGTATATCTGTCCGGCTCATTCACGTTAATTTTTTTCTTCCCTGATCCACCCCGTTGCATCGCATCGCCTACCCACGGTATTACTTCGTTTTCGATTAACGTTATTTCTGACTTTTTCCTTTTTGCTCTGATTCTAAGGGTCCTAGCGCGAACCTTTAGCCTTTCCCTAGTATTGTACTGTCAAATGCAACAATATTTTTTTAAATCCGCCTGAATGTTCCAGCTTTAGTTGAAGTTTGTTTGTGCGTTCAAACAAACTTCAGCTTTATTAATACCGTATAAATTGATATAAAACAAAACGCCAAAATATATTACATGCCTTATTAACCTAACAAATCAAGTATTTATTACCTAAATCATGTTTCATTTGTGGCATTTAACGATTATTTTGGTATAAATAAATACCAGTACATATTATATAGGTACCGCAACATATTACAACAGAAAGGAGAAATAATTAGAAGTTCCAGAGCTTATAGCTGCAAAATAATTCATCAATTTATTTAACTACAGTGTTATTCTCTGTAAACCCGGCCGACAGCCTAGCTATAGGATCCTGGATCCTGTTCTGGATTCGATTCCCAGGTCGGGCATATTGTTATTGAGTTTTCCCAATAGGAATTTATTAGTAACAGCCCGGAGTTCGGAAGTTGGAAAAAGAGAAATCACGTTAAGCCGTTGGTCCTGCGCCTGATCTCTCTCCGGTCGTGTCGGATTGCCGTCCCATCGGACTATGAGAGTGAGGGAAGAGGGAGTGCACCTGTGTCTGCGCGCACACTTGTGCACTATAATATCTCCCGCGCTGAAGGCTCCGTTGAGATTGGCCGCCGTGGCCGAAATATGGTCTGGAGGACTCTACTCACAAGATGAGCATAAACGTTAAGTAGTTACATACTTAGGAATTTCATGTACTATTTTTGGTCATTCACTATAATTATACTTTTAGATACAGATATCTTCTTCATGCCACGAGCACTGAGTCTAATAGCTCAGCAAGCTTTATAATACATACAAAGATGATATTAAGGTGTGTCCAAACATAGAGCGGCAAGAGCGTAGCAGCAACACGTGGCGTTTGCAGGACACATTTCTGCCGCGCTCTAGTTAGGACTAAACCGACGCATGTTTACGTGGCAGTAATGCGTGGCACACCCGAGACACGCCGCGCGCTTCAGTTGGCATCAGAACTAAAATGAAAGCGGTTGTGTGTGTCGTAGCTCTGCTTATTATTCGGAAATTGCGAAGAAGCACTAAGAAAAAGCACTTTAAAATGAGGAAATGCTAGATGAAACGACAGCTTACAGAATTTTGAACCAATAAATTACGATATTCATTACCGAGCCCCACAGTTTTTAAGATTACCATTGAAAGAGTTTGAACATTTACATAGCCTGGTGGAACTGCATAATAAAAAAAGAAAATACGCACTGGCGTAAAGCAATCACAACAAAAGAAAGATTGGCTGTTGTTGGATTGTTGGTTATTTCATCTCATGTCTTTACGTTTGTTTCTATTATGGTATTATTTTTGTCGAGGATCTCATAACACATTAAAAGATCCATACATTTCGATCAAACGGATCGATGTTTCGTTGTCCATTTTGATACTCAAAAATCAGAACGACTACGAACGAATACGTCCAAACACAATTACTGACAAATGTTTACTAAAAATGTTTATGTGCGGCAGGTAGACAGAGTTCGCAGCGAGGCAGTCATCCAATCACAGCACGACAGACCGCGCGCGATTGCCGCTTTATATTTGGGCACACCTGTATAAATAAGAACGATCATCTGTCTTTTAGACCTCTACCACGGCAACTCTTCCAATCGACCCACGTCATTCGATTTTGCAATAAAAACATTGACATAGGTCTCACTACTTGAAGTTTCTGCTAAAGTACGCAAAACAGATAACAGGAAAAGTAAAGCCCCGTTGAGTAAGCGAACGTACTTGTAGGCAAGGAATGTGGATCAAGACAACTTTCCGAAGGATTACCAACTATCCGTGATGAATTGCATCCAGATATGGCACAACTTTCCACAAGTTACTCGTAATGTCGGTTGGAAGTTGTTAAAATGGATACAACTTTGATTTTTGTAGAAGGTAGAGCAGTAGATAAGTCTACCTAGCGGGAAAGTATAATTACACAATGTATATGAGGCACAATTTTTTTTTTTTAACTTAAATTCTAGAATCCCCTCATTCAATCCAGGACCTCAAACTAGCCAGATGTCCTGAGGATAAAAAAGAAACTTCGTAGATAGGCATAAAATTTACAGCCTAGGTTTGATGGATGGATAGTTAAAGCCACTATATACAGTTAGAGCCAGCTGCTGGATACTCTGGAATGAAGTAGATCTATCTGCAACTAGATTTTGTCTGCTTTTGTCGCAAAAAACATTCTCAGTGACGTTTCGTTGAAATAAGACGACAGTCACCCCTATTGAAGTAGAATGTTAGAAATCGATATACAGGCTTTTGGAATGAAGTTCTTTGCGTTAAAGAACTTCGTTGCTTTCGCGTGTGTTAGGAGTGAACTGGTAGAAATCGGCACGTAACGAAAATGCGTTATGTTAAAAGCGGTATCTCTCTCTTTCTGCCTCTTTCTATTATTTATAATAAAATATCGCATGGCTCGCCATGCGATAGAATAGGATAGAATACTCTTTATTATGTACACCATATAGATTACAGACATAAATATAGAAATTTTACAGAGGGTGACACAATGGGCGGTCTTATCGCTAAGAAAGAAAGAAAGCAGGATTTAAAAAAAAAAAGACAATAATAATAATAGAAAGAGACAGGGAGAGAGAGAGAGAGAGGGATAATTTTCACGGTGTTCCTGGGTGCGGTAAAAATGAAAGTCCAAGATGGCGGCGGCGAAAATAAGCCGCTAGCCGCCAGCAAGTAAGGTAAAAATGAAAGTCCAAGACCATCATCATTAGACATCCGGTTGCGAAATTTTATTATTTTTCTTTATGAGTGTCGTTATCATGGCTTTCGAGAGTGTTAAAGCCAATCAATCAAAGCGAGGCCAAAAATGAAAATGTAAGATGGCGCCAGCGAAAATGCTCAAATTTTAAAATGTTCGCCGACGCCATTTTGGATTTATAATTTGAACTTTATTCCTGCCGGGAGTCCCCCGACCCCAGACTTTTTTTTTTTGTAATAACTCATACGTCACATATTGCAGACTTCTACTTCTACTTCTATGCTTATCTGCCCGAAGATCTACATTCTCACTGGTAGATATCGAAAATATTATACGTACATTAACTGCCTTGGGTAGATTGATTGGGTAGACTCATTATTTCTACTTCGAAATATTTTCTGGCAAAAAAAGAAGCATTATAAATAAAAAAAATATTTTTGTATTTCTATGTAAAGTGAACGAGTCTCTTCCTTTCGATACAAATTCTCTAAATGATCACTTCGGTAATGCTTTTATTTTGCAATGTAATTTTTTACGGTTAGTTACACACGAACCATAAAAAGTTCGAACATACGAGTAGTGTAAAAGCAATCTGAGTCTCGTGTGCTTACTAGTCACGCTGGCCAAAACCCGGTAGTATTTAGTCACTCTCACAAATATCGTACAAGGCACGGTACACATGTAGAGCTTTGAAAGTGAAGCTCGGTGCAATTTCACAGGCCATTGCATCCCAGTAACTAGTGTTGTGCAAAGCCTTTATATACTGGGAATACTTCAATGGGTACTTTAGTTTATCCACGTTTATGAAAATTCACGGAAATTGCTGCAATCATATTCATGATTGGTTAGGTCGGTGTGGCTTCGTTAAGTTCCCGGCAGAAAAGGCGACTTGAAGAGTACCTATCTATTTCATGAGGATGAGAGTAGTTTTGTCTGAAAATACCAACCAGCGATCACCAATAAACCTGCCACGATCAGGTAATCGTGCGTATTAACGTATATAAATAAAGGGTGACCATATTCAGCGGCAAACATACCACATCTCCAATAAAATGCACTACTTATAAAATAGAATAATAAATAGTTAATTCATTAATATTAATTTCGGGAAATCGCCAAGCGGTTGATCGACTCTTCACGTGACCAGAGGGCTGGCCTATTTTTAGCTCAAAGAATCAGCATTGCCATCCAACGTGGTAATGCTATCAGCCTTTTGGGCACTTATCCCATTGACAGCGACGTGAACGATTTTTTTGATGCCCAATGAGCTCCTGCCTTTTTCTTTAATTTTTTTTATTATATATTTGTATATATTTTAGCGTTAGCTTATAAATTGTAAGTATTGTGTCTTTGTGAATACATAAGTAATAAATTAAGATTAAAAATAACACTTAGTTACTCATTAATTAAAATACAATATTTACTCTGACGGAGGTCGCGCTTTTGCCTTTCATTTTGGTCTTGTTTGAGAAAATGGCGAAAAATAAATAAAAGAAAACTACTTACCTCCACAGTTTCAGTGTTGAAAAGAAAACTGTTTTTAATTGTCCTCTCCGGTCTGCGAAACTTGCTTCTTCAAATATATTTTTCATTAAAACTGCGTCTACTTACTTTTTAAAAAATGCAGAAATATCGTCCGAGTTTCATAAGTTTTGTATTTATATTTGAGAATTTACATTCAAAGTATTTTTATGGATAAGCCTAAGTAAAATGTTGTGATGTATTATTGACCTATTTTGGCCCAGGAATGGGAGCAGTGTCTTCAGTTTTGACGTCAGCGCTGTCGAGCAAGATCCAAGAACCATTTGGCATCCATGTTGTATCGTGGTGGCAAAGATTACCTAACTAGCTTCTTTAGCATCAGGTTGCAGCTTTATCTTGATATTTACTTAAGCTTAGATATAAATATTTGTTTCTTTTCTGTATGAGTTAGGTTATCCACAGCAGGTATAATCACCATAAATGCGAGAATAATTATCAGATTCCAGCGCGGTAAACGAGATACAGTAGAAGTTTTGTGTCCTTGAAAGTGTTAATAATTAGTACACTTGTTGACTATATGTTGAGCTTTAATCATTGTTGTATATACAATACCTTATGAGTTGTGTTAGTGACCACGTCACAAGTAGCGCGTATGCGCGTGAGATGGATCAAGTGTATATTGTATTTCTGAAACAGCATGCACGCTGTGAGCCGCGTCGACCGCGCCGGCGTGTGTGCTTACGTTAGCCCGCGCTGCTGTCATGATAACAATCTTACCGTCCATTTAAAGTATCTGTATCTACCTGCTTAGATGTATAACCAAACGTTTCAAGATGAGCGCTAATCCTGCCGACAAACTGTCACGCAGTTTGGCAAGTTTATGAAATGTGTATAAGTGTTTGGACCAAAATAATAATATCTTTATTTCACGATGCGACGCGCGCTTTACTTGTGGTAAACAAGTGTACAAACACGCTGTGAATGTGTGAGTGAAGTCAAGTAGCGTTAGCACACACACACAAATACACTTCCGACTTCGCCATTGTCTCGAACGGCATCGATCGATCCTGTGCTCACAAACACATTCACACCGTGTTTGTACACTTGATAACCACAAGTAAAGTACGCGTCGTTTTGTGAGATAAAAATACTGTCCCAAATGCGGGCAAAAGGACCAAAAATCTCCAATATCATGTAAAAACGTCGCCTACATTACCAACTGAAAGAAGGCCTTCTCAATAAATCGATCTATATTAAAGAGAGCTGACTTGGAATATAAGAATCATTCACACCCCATTAAAATAAGTTTTTTCAATGAGATGAATAACGATTCCCGGGCCATGACTAACTAGATTTTTTGTGAGCAGTTCGTACCAGATCATCTTACTGAATAATTTATTATAGCGATTAATTTCTGAAACTTTTTATTTTATCGGCGATTCGCTTTTGCAGCATATAAATCTTGTGAATAAGAGAGAGAGAGAGATCTTACATATAAGGTAATAACAATTTATCTTACTTTACGTAGGTAATATTGATGGTTGAATAGTTTTCACAAATAGAAATAAAATAGTTTACAAATCTATTATATTTCTATTTGTCAATACTTCTTATATATACGGTATTTATACATATGTAAGTATATATAGAAAAATAGAGGGGAAAGAATGATATGGCATCAAAATATTCGTTCGGTTCGCTGTCATCGATGAAACTGATGAAGCTTTCAACGATGAAACTGTTACTTTCCACTGAAAAGTGCCCAAAAGGCTGGCAGCACCAAAGAATCAGCTATACAACGTGATAATGTTGTATGGCGATGCTGATTCTTTAGTCCCAAAAAATAGGCCAGCCCTCTGGTCACACGAAGAATCGACTAATTGTTTGGCGATCTCTCGAAAAATGTGCGATGCGGACGAATTTTTTGATGCCCTATGATTCTGTTCCCCCTTCTTTACATACATAAGCATATCCATATTATTATTATAAATTTAAGTCTATTAGCTTATAATATATTATGTAAATATTACTTACATATTATTATAATTAATATTTTTAGCTTATGTCCAATTCGTACGGGTATGATTCGTGGGTGGCATAAATGAAACGTTTTGCTAAAAAAATTCAATAAGAACAAAACATTTCTTACAAAAACTTTTCTTGTGAAAATAACCTACATTGCCCCAAAAAAATGACTGCTTCATCTTTTTTCAGTTACACAATGCAAGGATTGCTTATCGTCATACGACCATTAGTGTCTGCGAATAAGGGCGACTGATGACGTATGTAATCCATAAGAAGAACGTTGTCCACTCCTAGTACCACTGTGTTCTGCCGGTTTTCACTTATCATCTGTAAAGTTTGGAAGAAATAAATGAGTAAACATAGAAATTCAGATTATATGTTAATTTCGGTTTTTTTATATACTCGTATAGAACAAAAAAATATTAAATTAAATAAATGCAGATGTGTTTTTTAAAAGTTGACAATGTATTTAGATATAGAATATGGAAGACAATAAGACAACCAAATACGATTACGAGTATACCCCCTTGTCTGTAAGGCAAGCTTATTATGTTCGGTAACAATAGAAAAAGTAATTGTGTCTCATTAGTGACAGTTGAGCTCTTGAGCTCATATGGCACTCGAATAAACCTCTGTCGTCATTAGCCGAGGTTGAGAATAAAAACATTTAAACGTTTGATGAATCAAAAATCGACCCAGACAACCATTGACCAAAAAAAATGCTACAGCAAAAAAAGCAATTAGATAACACGGCCATTATTGTGGTAACAAAAGAGTTCTGGCCATATTTTTAGGACTCACTGTGTAATTGCCTCCGCCATTGCCTATGAAGCTGGTTGAAAAAACTCTATAGATCTTTTCGGTTGACAAGGGTTCGTATTTTGGTACGTCACATTCTATACAACGAATGGTCACGTTAAGCACTCGGCTGCCTAAAGGTAGGGCTCCATCGAAAACTGCCCGCATCCCTGGAAGATTTAAAGCAGCTTAAAGACTGAGTTGAAGAAAAGTAAACTTCTAGAGGAAATCGAACGGGATTTGTTGAAGAATCGAAGGATCTATGGGCTAGAGACCTTTAAAGTACTGCGCTTTTTTATGGTTACGTATCAGGCGATACAATACAAATAATGTTTTCCTTTGCAATTTGTACAGTGTACACGGAGAGAAATTATCACTATCGGCAAATAATTCGTAAGTGCACGAAAATACAAAAAAGCGGCCAAGTGCGAGTTGGACTCGCACATTAAGCGTTCCGTACTGGAAAATATTTACCACTACATATTTTTTAATACAATGCAACAAACGCCGAAAACCTTTTCTTGTATCGGGCCCCCCTTTTATTTTTAATTATTATATATTATATTTTTATTACGCTTTGTTATAGCGGACATAGTAATACAGAATCTGTGAAAATTCCAAGTGTCTACCTATTACGGTTCAAAAGATACAGCCCTGTGACAGACGGACGGACGGATGGACGTACCGCGGAGCTATATTGTTGGCAGCCTTTGGGTACAAAACCCTAATAAGTTAGAATAACCTTATGAAGTTTACCTACAATATTTTCTTTATAAAACAAGTCTGATAAAATATTCCAATTTCACGGCAACTTCGATGCATTATGGAGACAATATTATGCTAATGATAACTTGTAGGCGAGACTCGTAGCCTATTGATATTAGCGTACATAATAGAGCACCACCTTTTAGGGTTCAACGTTCTTAATTGGGAGAAGATATTCTTCTTTTTACGAGCTTTAAAATAGTTTATGCGATGTTCTTTGATACATTTTAAGCCTATAATAACACATCTGCCTCATTTTCACACGTAAGCGGATATTAGCTATCAAATATTTCGCTGTTTTAGTTAATCTGTTAATATGACTAGATGAAATGTTGAAATATCTAATTCTTAATTATACCAAATTCAGTGCTTTTATTAATATGTACTACAGAACAATATTTAATAATTTAATTTAGTAATTTTATCATTATTGACCAATTTATAAAAACAAGCAAATATTTCACAGCTATTTGTGACGTTGCCAACTTTTAGAATGCATCTTCTGAACTGCCGGTCGATTCTGTAAAAATCTCACCGTGATAACTAAGGCGAAGTGAGCTTACAGTGAACTGTGAGTCATGCTGATTCTAGGGATTGACACTATTGACGACTCACTTCACCTTTGTTTTCACGGTGAGATATTTACAGAATAGATAGGCTGTACCTAGCACATAGTAATTAGCTTAAATTTTTCTGTGCTGTCTGAAAATACTAATAAATAATTGATTTCTTATGAAGGTTGTCACTCACACTAAAACCATCGCCGCCGCCGCCAAGGAAGCTCTGCGACACGACCTTGTAGTATTTGTCGAGCTCGAGCGGCTCGTACCTAGGGATGTCACACTCGATACACCTGACTGTGACGTTGAGGACCCTCGAGTTTAGCGGCAGCGAGCCGTCGAAAGTTGCGCGCAATCCTGCGATTGAGTGACATTTGAAATTAAATGGCGATAAATTAGTGAAAATCTCCTGAATAGTGAATTTGACACCAAGTATGTCAACGCAACTTCTCTCAAATATCCTCTATGATTTTGATCTGATTCTGGCGATTTTATTTCAGTATGCTTTCATGGAACTATTAATTTTCGTATATCGTTGTACAAAGTAATATATATATATATATATATCAAAACTACCAATCATTAGTATTAACAAACATAGACCCGAGTTTATTTGTTTAACTGACCGATACATAGAAACTGCTGGGCCGATATAAATTTGTTTTATTGCTACATTTATTTGTAATTCTAATGGCGTAAATCAAAATTCTCGGTCCAGTTCACTGTTTAGGGTTCGATAAACAATAATGGGCAGTATTTTAAGGGAGTTGGTTTATTTTAGTTTGTAGAACTCATTGAAGAGCCAATATTTATTACAAATATTGACTCTTATGAGTTGGTTTAAAGATCATACTCGCTAGCCCATAAAAATCCAATCTAGATTCTTATTTGATAATAATGTTCACGCATAACTCAAAATTCATTGCGCAAATGTAATGAATGACTGTGGAAAAATAGGCTTTATTACTTGAAAAACTTACAGTAACACAAAAATTATCTTCGCCGCAAAAACACTGAATAAAAATTTCAAGATGCATTAGAGTTTTAAAACTTTAATTCCAACTTGACGTGAAAATGCCTAAAGTTTTAAGTAAGTTTTTTTTTTTGTTCTAGAGCTTTCTACTTTAAAGAAAGCCTTATTTTACTTGATTGACTGTGCCTTCAGTTATAAGTTACAAAACTCTAAAAAAGTAACATTTAGATGATTACCTGCCACTTGCAACATTCTCGCCCCTGGGTAAGGGTCGTTGGCCACAGAGAACTCCAGCATTTCCATAATATGTTCGCCTTTCAAGTCAAAAACTTCAACGTTGTTCTCAAAGGGGGTAGACAGTATCATAGACTCGAAAGTTATCACTGTAATATGAATTTTAAAATAGTTAAAAGTTGGAAAGTTTAGAAACGAATCAGCGTCTGGAACGAATATCTTATTTTGGCGATGAAAAGGGCACTTTGTTGGAACTGCCATTTTGTGGAGTAGTTGAGAATATTAAAGTGAAGCCTGCTTCGTTGGTCCAGTGGTAGCAAGTGCTATTGCTGAGCATGAGGTCCTGGTTTCGATTCCCGAGTCGGACAAAGTGTTATTGGGTTACTCCGTCAGGATTTTCTCAGTAGCAGTCTGGAATTGTGCCCAGTTGATGACAATAGGCTCATCCCTTATTACATGGGACTTAAACATAATTGTCGAAACGTAAAATACTATAAGTATGAGGTGTACCGAGCCTTTTGGGGAAATAGATGCGTGATATTACGTTACGTTATGTTAAAGTGAAGCATTTCTTTGTATGTCAAAGTGAAGCATGGCTTGTGGCTAAGTAATAATAGCCGCACGGGTCGATCGATCAGGATAAACTACACTTGCCGCGGTTGGTCCGTAGATGGGCGACCATCTTCACATACCAAGACCCCTCCGTGCCTCGGAAAGCACGTCAAACCGTTAGTCCCGGCTGTCATTCGTGCATCTTTGACAGTGGTTACGGGTCGTCAGCAGCCCGAAAGTCTGACAACCAGTCTTACCAATGGGTATCGTATTACCCAGTAAACTAGGTTGTGGAGGTCAGAGAGGCAGTCGCTCCATGTAAAATACTGGTATTCAGCTGCATCCGGTTAAACTAGAAGCTGACCCCAACATATTTGGGAAAAGGCTAAGCAAATGATGTTCTTTATGTGGAGAACTGGGTGTTGGGAGAGGCATATTCCAGAAGTACGCTACAATAGGTTGCGTTCAGTCATATAGACTGCAGTCATTTTTTTTTTCTCTGTATATGGCAGTTTATCATGCTGTGTCAATTCATTTACCTCCTTGATCAATGGCTGCTCTAATTCCACCTTGATTGATGACACAGAAGTGCGCGTAGTGCCAGCTGTTCGCCCCAGCTCTGTTTAAAGCCTGGAACATTTTTCAAATGTGAACAAAAACTCTGAATTTAATCAAACCATAACTGATACGGTTTTATTTTGAGAAGAAATCGATACATCAAAAATTTACAAAAAAGTTACTCACTGCATGCATAAAAGCGTCACAAAGAAAGTTGCCAAGGTTGCACTCGGCGCATGCGCAATTTGATGATAATTGCACCATCGATGAGCCAATTTCTTCGTTAGCTTTCTCCTGAATCTCAGGCAGATATTTGTTAATCTTTTCCAAAACATCTGCCGCTGTAAATAAAAGAAATGAAAATTATAAATCTTGATTTATCTTCAGGGACAAGGGCAGAAAGAATGATGATCTTCAGGTTAACTGACGCTTACTGAGGACGGTCAAGCCTTATGAAAGTATTTACTACTAAAAGCGATTACTCTCGTAAGATTTCTAAGAATTAATTGGCACTCCCCTGAAACATTATTTTTAACAGTTAATATAATTTGATCTGCAATGAATTATGGTTTGCAGACAAAATTCTTAACAAAACTAACTTACCTTGTACAATTTCATTTCCAATGTAATGAGGGTTACCGGTCCATCTCAGAAGGTGACCACCAGCATCGAATGTGAGCTTGATCTCACCCAAATACTGTGTATGTGCTGCTGCTTGTACTATTAGAACCTGCAATAGTTCAAGAATTGTGTATCACGAAATATATCTTGTCATTATTGATCTGCCATATATTTTCCGATAAATGCTGTTTTTCACATCATTATTTTTAATGATTATTCACAAAATCTTACTTTTCTAGTCGCTTGTTCCACTACCACAGGGTAGGGTCCCAACGGAATAAAACCACTGCCTTCAGGAGCATCTCCATTGAACAGCAACGTGTGGCTGTGACCTCCCACTATGATGTCTATGTGAGGGCCAGCATGAAGTGCTATTTCTCTGTTGACCATAATATCCGACATTAATATAATGACTTAAATAGAATTTAGCAATCACAAGTCATAGGATCAACTTTCACGTGTAAAGTAAAAATGTTCTTACCTGTCGATATCTAGACCACAGTGAGACAGAACTATAATGATATCAACGCCTTGTGCGTTTAGTTTCTCGGCCTCTTCTCTTACGGTCTCAACTTCATCTGTGAATTTTAATTTTCCTGTAGACGCCAGGTTCTGAAAAATATAAATGAGTCAAGTGCAACCTACTAACTCAACGCATCAGCATCGAGGTAATGGGGGTTAAAGTTTTATGCCCATCGCCTACGACGCTCCTCAAAAGTTACAAGTTACAAATTGAAATAACCAAGGAGTAACCACAATATCACAGCACAATATAGCATTTCAATGGCGGTCCGTACACGGCTCGGCTAACTAACGCGTCAATAATTAGTTTGTGAGTAGCGTCGTGGATGACAAGCCTTATAAAAACAAGTAAATTCATTAATAATTTCGTACTTACAACAGTAGTAGCTATAATAACACCGATGATACCAATTCTTCTGCCATTCTTTTCCACGATGATACTCTTTTCATATAGACCATGCATCGTCGGTTCCTCGTCATCAATGATGTTGGCTGTGACTACTTTGGAGTTTAAATGTTCCATGTACGGGACTACTCCCTCAATGCCGTTATCAAACTCATGGTTTCCAAGCACCTGTGGAACATTGAACAGCAAATGTTGATAATTTTGCTTTATAGACTGATATAAGCTAAAAGTTGGTTGTTATGTGTCTTATTTGAACAGAATAAACAATATTCCATACCAACCTTCCATTCTTATTCCATTCCAACATTCCATTTTCTTTCTTTTATTAAAATAAAAATGAATTGATCAACTATTTGAGCCCTTAATAATGAGTTAATTCATCCTAAAAAACCATATAAATTCTTTACTGTAAGATATATTTAATTTTCGACGTCTATGACCAAAAATAGAATCCAAAAACTTACATGAGCATCATGAGGCAGTATGTTCATGAATTCCTGGGTGACATTCCATCGTAGAATATTGTACCAAATAGTGCCTTGAAAGCTGTCGCCTGCATTCAGGAGAAGCGATTGGGGTTCACTGGCCAGACGCTCACGGACCAAGGTTGTGAGACGAGCGAAGCCCCCAATGCAAGGGTTGGCTGATGGATTGCAAATGGTTCCCCATGGACTAGTTTCTACGAACCTGGAAAAAGAGCAGCCGCTGTATTTATACCAGAAAAAAAAAATACTAATATCTATATATACATATATATATACTAACCCCCTTACTAATAAACGTATTATATCAGATGAATAGTTACACACCGATTTCTCTCTTTCAGTTATCAGTAATTTGACTTTCAAAAGAAGAAGACAAAGCATTGTGTACTCGTAACTATATAGACGCTATACAACATTTATTAGTAAGGGGGTTATAATAAAGCTGAAGAGTTTGTTTGTTTGAACACTCTAATCTCTAGAACTACCAGTCCGATTTAAAAATCTTTTCGCATTTGATAGCCCAAAACTTGAGGAAGGCTAGAAGGCTATTTAAGATCACGTTACGACTCTTAGGAGTCAAACAAAAAGAAAAAAAAGTCAGAAAGAACGCTACGCGAATTCGAAGTAATAGCGTGAGCGGGCGATGCGTCGAAATATTTAATTAAGATTATGATCATAGATTTTAATTTTATAGGAGTGGAAGGGGTGTTGGAATATGTAGGAGAAAATACGAAACTCACGCGAACGTTGCGGGAAGTGCTAATATTAATATAAAGTACTCAGAAGGAAAAGCAATTTTACAATCTTACCGTAATATCGCACAAAAAATTCAGAAAATCTGCCAATAAAACAATATCATCTGTTATTGAATTAGATATGAACCGATACGTTTTTATTGGCATGGGCAAAAGGCAAGCTGGATTGGTTATCATAATGCTGCGTTAAGACCCTGTATAGATAAACAATTAATATGATAGAATTTTAGGTTAATCTCTGGGGGCCCGACTTGCTGTAACCTTCATACGTCAGACTTAAACACCTTCATTTGTTTCTAGTCTTATGTAGGGGACATTTACACCTTTGAACCTTTGGCATACGGATTTCTGCCTTAGTTTATTTCATAAAGGGATCAATCAATTGAACTATAAGCACTATCCTTATTATTCTTAATTATTTATATATTTCTTAGTTAAAAGTGACTTCACTTCTAATTATAAGCAGAATATTCTTATACTGAGCAAAACCATTGCAAACATCTCCTGATAGAACCAACACAATTTCAGAACCTATGTAGATAGATTAAAATATTTAAAAAAAAAACACAGCAAACACTTGTATAATACGAGTATTAACAGAGTAATTAAAAAAAAATGAAATGGAAAGGCACTTACCTGGCATGGAAATCATTATAATGTAGAATATTCAAATCATATTCTGACTCTGTTTGAGCACTGAATAGTATAAAATGAGAAAATAACAATAGTAATCTAAGCATTGTAGCAGATAGACCACTACTAAACATACATTACAAAATCTGAATTAATTTAACTAATCTACGCATAATACATATTTCAGTTGATAAGATAATGACACGATAAGAACGATAAAGTACATTTTAATATGCTAAAGGAATCGTATTAAGATAATGAAAATAGCGTTACCTAAAATAGTGACAATTGAGATGTAATCTTCGATGGAATTGCAAGATTGATTGCATGATTTTACGATGCAACTTGTGAAATTATTAATAAGAAGCATCTAATAATAAAATAACAATCCAAATAACAGAATATAAATGGCAAAGAGTGAGGTTGTACATAATAAAGAGTATTCTATTCTATTTTAAACAGATAGAGATATAGAACATACATTATAAAGTGTTGCAAGCTGTGACTGTTACATGTTTCTCACGCAGCGAATACGTTGAACACACTCGACTAGCGCGTTGATCAATCGCTTCCCTGGAAACACACAATCAAATCGCCAGTCTGATGATACACACACGCGGCGAACGCGTTGCGCACACAAGACGATTACGTTACGCATACGCGACGTATCCGCAACGTACACGTGGGTTGACCAAACGCTTAGCTGGAAACATGCTAGCAAATCGCTAGCTTAATAAAGCCCTAAATAAAAAAATGCATCTTCATGTTTTGACCGTTTAATATTATCATTTTATATACTATTTATAATATTATTAAACACAGATTAACTATCTAAATATGACTTCAAATTTTCCTACGCTTGGCAAGGATTTCGTATTGTTATACGGCCATCAGTGTCAGCGAATACGGGTGACCGATGACGTATGTAGTTCATTAGGATATCGTAGTCCATTCCGAGTACTTCTACATTTTTACGGTTTTCACTTATCATCTGAAATGTTTTAAAGGTCATTAGTTCAGTAACCTATAGCTTCTCTATACTCAACGCTAATACTAGACAGAAGAGGCCACAAAACGTTCTAGTAGGACTGTGAATAATTATTACGGGACTTTTAGAAACTATATTGCATCTCGTACAATACGAGTACCTCTCATCATCTCACGGTGATAAAGTCTGAGAAAGAAATGTCTTTCTCAGTTTTTATCACCGCAGTTACCACAAACGTTGTTATTTATTTATTTAATTTCTGACATTGTCATCTTATTTGAAGTCATCTGCTTCAAACACTATTTGTATTTTATTGAAACACAAAATAATGTATAATATATTATATTAAAAATGGCTTCAACACTCACAGTAAAACCGTCACCGCCATTGCCAATGAAGCTCTGCGTCACGAACTTGTAGTTTTTGTCGAGTTGGAGCGGCTCGTACCTAGGGACGTCACACTCGATGCATCTGATGGTGACGTTGAGAACCCTCGAGTTTACTGGCCGCGAGCCGTTGAACGTTGCGCGCAAACCTAATATTTAAAATTCAAAATAGTTTTGACAGATCTATGTGTATTTGTGGGTTTCATGAGCCAAGAGCATTCCTTCCGAAGGTCTTAATTTTAGGTTTTTAATAAATTAGTCCATTAAAAAAATCCACCAAAGTTCAAGAAATATTTACCTGCTACTTGCAACATCCTTGCTCCCGGCCAAGGATCGTTGGCAACAGAAAACTCCAACATTTCAAAAATATGTTCGCCTTTCAGGTCAAAAACTTCAACTTGGTTCTCAAAAGGGTTTGACACTATTACTGACTCGTAAGTTATTACTGCAATAGGAAAATTATTATAGAATTCATTTTATGTGTATTTAATTTCTCTTCTGTTATTGTTTAAATATCGCAGCATTATGCTGAGATAGGAGCCTTTTTGGCCTCACATGGGTCTTTTTGTTGTTTTATTTTTCTGGTTGTTTTTAATGCAACTTTGTTAGTTTAAAATGCTCTTTTTTAACTATTTGTATTTCCTGTGTGTGTCCCAAATATTTCTTTCTTTCTTTCTTTTTTTATAGCTACCTTACCTCCTTTATCGATATCTTGTCTTATTACACCTCGATTTACGGCGCAGAAGTGCGCATAGTTCCAGGTGTTGGGACCAGCTTTAGGTATTGCCTAAAACAATCAAAATACAAATACACCTCGCAAAGATTTAGTAGTGAAAAAAAAAAATTGCCATTCCATATTGCAACGTCCCTTTGAGGATAGATCTATAAAATCATAATATACTAAAACTAACATAGGACAATCGAAAAAAATACTCACGGCATACAAAAAAGCTTCACAAATTAAATTGCCAAAATTGCACTCGGAACATGTGCAGTTTGATGATAGTTCCACTAAAGATGTACCAATTTCTTCGTTAGCTCTTTCCTGTATTTCAGGCAGATATTTGTCAATCTTTTCCAAAACATCTGCCGCTGTAAATAAAATAAATCAAAATAATAAACATCTGTCGCTGGTAGAAGTAGGTAGAATATACATGACTGTAGCTCAAATACTTGCATAAATAATGGATATAAAGAGTGATTAATATTCATAAAAAAATATAAGCTTTAATTTCTTTACGCATATGTTCAATCCGTCATCGTTTTAAAAGGATAGGTGCTGATGGGTATTGTTATTCGTAGTAACAATAACATTTAAGTGATGTTAATATTTTTAGAACTTTTTTTAGGCAGACCTTGACATACCTTGTTCAATTTCATTTCCAATGTAATGAGGGTTACCAGTCCATGTCAAAAGTTGACCAGCGTCGTCAAATGTGAGCTTAATTTCACCCAAATACTGTGTATGGGCTGCTGCTTGTACTATAAGAACCTGCAATAGTCGAAAAACGGGCTCAGTGTCGCTGTCTTTAAAAAAGCCTAAAATGGCACTAACTTGTTTTACTTATTTGAAGTAAAATTTTCATACTAAAAAAAAAACAAATAAATCGGCAAATTATATAAAATTCACAAGATAAAGGCACCCTACTTTACGCGCGGAAATTATCAATGAATTCAAAGCGACGTTCGATTCTTTGATTGAAAACATCGAAAAAAGAATAGATTTTTTATTTTACTTTGTTTGAAAAAAAAAAAAATCCAGATGGTTAAAAAAGTCAGCCGGTTTGTACTGTATTCCTTACATTTTTTTTTTTTTTTTAATAGAAGTTAAATAATCTTACTTTTCTCGTTGCTTGTTCCACCACTACCGGGTAAGGTCCGTATGCAGTAAAGCCACTGTCTTCAGGGACAACCCCGTTAAACAGTAACGTGTGACTATGACCACCAACTATGATGTCGATGTGAGGGCCAGCATGAAGGGCGATTTCTCTGTTGAAGAAAGTAGGTTTTAAATTAGCCGTAAACTTTACGCAATATTATTACCTAAGTACTGAGCATAATATAGTCATGCAGACCGAAATCAATGCCAATCCGAAATTCGTATCCAGCCAAATCTCAGCAGAGACTAGCCATCTATGCGGGAGATATGTATTATAGTGCACAAGTCTTAGTGTGTGCGCAGACAGCTGCATTCACTTTTCCCTTTCTCTCATAGTCCGACGGGACGGCAATCCGACACGACCCGAGAGAAATTAGTCGCAGGACCAACGGCTTAACGTGCTTTCTGAGGTACGAGGGTTTAACCCCTTACCGCATAGGAAACCATAATATGGTTTGACATGTTTACAGTTTATTTTACTCTAAAAAAATAAAAAACTAGCGTATAAATCCTAATGGGCTTTGTTTTTCATATCATTAGCAATAATAAAACACTACTATTTTGTCTATCATCACATACAACTTGGAAATAAAAAATAAAAAAATACACTAAAATTAATTCTGAAGCTTTAATAAAGACATTAACATAAAAAAAAAAAATTGTCACTTATTTAATATATCATGCAGTAAAGGGTTAACACCACCAACTTTCAAACTCCGGGCTGCTACTGATAAATTCCTAATAGAAAACCCAATAACACTTTGCCCGACTTGAGAATCGAAATTATTTATTATTTTTTGCTTGAGTACGTATACTTTTTTATTGTATTTCTTGGTATATTGGCATAGCTAGCTGACATATTATGGCAAATAATTTAATTTAGTGTCTTGTAATGTTAATTACTTTGCATACCTTGTATTGTATTCAGTCAAGTATTTTCTAACTGAACAGACAGCTGTGCTGCTGGGGAGTTTGTTGCGCCAATTGTTCTTCCCAGCGAAAGCACTAGGAAGTGGTGTAGGGCGGGCGTTTTGGGGGACTGTCTTTTGTAATTTTGACATTCAAAAAGTGCTGATTCTCAGCCTAGTTTGAATAAATGACTTTTGATTTTGATTTGATTTTGAACAACCAAGAACGCAGGACCCCACGCTCAGAAGTTGCACTTCCGACCACGAGTCCAACGGGGCCAGTTGTCGTTTTGCCTAACTATTCGGGGTCAGTGCAGAACGTCTTTTTCTTCCATAATACATCTATATTATCATTGTGTCATATTTCACACAATTCATTCATCCTCTTCTCTTATAAACCATCCATTCATACTTAATAGTTTTCTTTTTAACTAGTATAGTAATAATTGTTAACGCACACGTTAACACCTCCGAAACACACATGCATCATCGAGCAGAGGGGAGCGGGCGGCGTGGTAGCGCGGCGGCTCGACGACGGCTCGCGCGCCCTCCAACACTCCTTTTAACAACGCGACCACGATCGCATGACTTTTATTAAATTAAATATTGACCGTTGTAAAGTCAATATAACCTTGAAATACAGTCCACTTCTTTTATTTCACCTGGGCCTATCTAATAATATAAAATCTAAATATTAAAGGATTTACTTATCGATGTTTAGACCACAATGTGATAAAACTATGATGATATCTACGCCTTGTGCGTTTAGTTTCTCCGCTTCTTCTCTTACGGCCTGAACTTCATCTGTGAACTTAAGATTACCCGTAGACGCCAAAATCTGAAAATTGACGATATTTTGATTTAGCACTGCAATAATGTATGCATTCAATAGCTTTTTTTTTTTTTGTTTACAAAAAGAATGCACTCCTGAAGAAACGAAAAAGGTTACGGAAGTCGCCAAAAAAACCTATGTTTATCTTTGTCGAATACTTACATAGGCTGCGAAAATTACTATATTAACATGACTTAAGAAAAATCATTTACATCTGCCAAAGCGTAATTTCCTGATGATTTTTTGTCGTTATGACCGATTAAGATACTTATTGTGATCAAGTTTTACTTTATAATAAAATTCTGTTGAGTTCCTACTTACATTAGTAATGGCTATTAAAACACCAATAATACCAATTTTTCTTCCATTTTTTTCTACGATGATACTCTTTTCATATAATCCTTGCATTGTCGGTTCTAAGTCATCAATGATGTTGGCTGTGACTACTTTTGACTTCAAATGTTCCAAGTAGGGAACGACTCCCTCGATCCCATTGTCGAACTCATGGTTTCCTAGCGCCTGTAAAGAAAATGAAATGATTATCATTTTTGCTTTGGCTCTTTCGTAATCATTACCTACAGTCCTAATGCTGGACATAGGCAGCTTCTTGCTTTTGCCAACATCCATGTTTCTTTGGCATTTTACACTATGGCGATATCTACACCGCCACATGTGAACTACGCATCACACTGACGTCACGCAAAATCCTGCATCGCGCAAGCAGAATTTACCGTGCAACTTGCTTATACGAGTACACAACGTCGCGACATCTATTGTTGGGCAGTAGCCCACCAGAAACAACCGTCTGGTTAGAAGATCCTTCGTTTTCAATGGTGGATGAGAGAATTTTATAACATGTTCCTCATACTCGTACCTCTATATTGGTGACACATTTTACCAGTTATATTTAAGCCCAATATCAAAGGCAGTGTTGCCATCAAACGGGAACAAATCCAGACTCCGGCCTGCTATTGGAGGAATTTCAAATAGAAACACTTTGTTTTTTGTAAATTCCCCGTAATCTATTAATTGTATTAAAATACTCGTAATTCCTTAAGACTTCAAACACTACTTTAGTTTTGAATTTGCCTTTGCTGAATAATAAGATGTTGCTAACCAAACAAACTTGCACGTAAACATAAGTTTCAATAAAAATAGAATACTAAAACTGACATGAGCATCATGAGGCAGCATATTCATGAAATCCTGGGTGACATTCCATCGTAAAATATTGTACCAAATAGTGCCTTGAAAGCTGTCGCCTGCATTCAGGAGAAGAGAGTGGGGTTCATTGGCCAGGCGCTGACGGACCAAGGTAGCTAGACGAGCGAACCCCCCGATGCACGGACTTTCAGATGGGTCGCAGGCTAATCCCGTTGGACTGGTCTCGACGAATCTGAAAAAATATGTTTGTCAAGTTATTGATTATGTTTGATGAAGACATAAACTTATTACTGGAACATATAATAGTACAAATGCAGAAATGTGTACTTGGATAAATATTTTGTACTTTTCCTATTTCTCTTTCTAAAAAAAAAAAATGTCCCCAGTAAGGTACACTTTTAAGAGAATAGAAGTTATATTTACTTATTATTATTAGCATGTTACGTTCCACTGCAAGACAAACGCCTCCCTATTCACAGACATCAATTATCTTTGTGATGGAATGGTTGGCCATATTCCTAACCCGGTCTGTTAGTTTGTTACCCAGTTCAATACTCTGTTCCGTAGCCCTCTGGCAAACCTCGAGCATGGACCTCTGCTGTGAGGATGGGTATGCACACGTCAATGAGTCTTCTCTCAAGGGACAAAGGAAGATTACGTTAGATCTTTCATGGCCCAATAGCTCTTTCGGGCATTTTTGGTGCTTCGTGCAACTTCTTTATTTTGTCTTGCCTGGAAAGAGACTATTTGACCAAGATAGAGATACTCATCAACGTAGTCAACCGCCCCACCCGCCACCTGCTTTCGTGATCCTGCGGTGCGCGCCGTTCGTCATCAACTTGGTCTTTGACAAATTCATCTGGAGTCCGACTTCTAGGCTTGTCGTGCCAAGATCGTCTAAAATCTATGTCAACTCGCAGGCTGAAGACAAAAAGAGCACAATATCGACGGCAAAACGGAGGTTAGATAATCTTTTATGGCCGACCATAATGCCCCCTTCGGGCCAGCCGGCTGCCAGATTTCGAAAGACTGAGAATAGTTTCGAAGACAGCGGTCGCCTTGCTTAACTCCATTCTCTATCTGGAAGGACGGTCCTGTCATGGAACTGATCTTAACCGCTGCAGTGCTGTTCATATAATAAATACTTTTTAGAAGATTAATGTAAGTGGTGGCTATGTCTGCAGGGTGATAAAAATTGAGCTATCGGTGATACTATCAAAAGCTTTTGAATAGTCCACAAAGGCTAGAAACATTTAAAATTATCTGGATATGGGAATTAATAGGAACTATATAATATTTATCCTATTTTCTGTATGACATATTCGTCTAATCAAAGAAAACTGAAACATACCTTGCATGGAAATCATTATAATGCAATATATTTAACTCATATTCTGAAACACTTTTAGCACTGAATAACACAAAGAAAGAAAATATCAATAATAATCTGAGCATTTTGCTTAAAACGACGTTATAGAGACTCACAACTCTCCGTTGATTAAAGTAATTAAAATAATGATTTTAATTAATTTACATACATCATATTTCTTTACATACACCACATTTCTTTATCAGTAATATGATAAGTGTCGAAGATAATAATTACGTCATATTGCGATCGGAGGAACTATTTCAAATAAGATGCGATTTAAAATCCCCGATAAAACTTTCGAAGGTTATTACGCCACGAATTCGCGATGTAGCAAGAAAGATTAAGTGGGTACGCAAATAAAATAATAATATAAAGTAAAGCTAAAGATATTTCATCAGACTTCACTCTTACAAAAAACAAGAAGTAAGAAAACTTTTTTTAAAAAACAAGATTTTATTTAAATGCGCTAAAAAGAATAAAATAAACTTATCATTTAAACGTTTTACTGTCAATGTATAACGTCATTACACAATTTATATGACATAAAAGCGTGACGCAAGATTTAAGTACTCGTATTTATTTAGTTTGAAAATTAAAAAAAAATAAAATGAATCAGATCAAGTTATTTAATTTACTTGTCTAAACAACGTGTAACGTTAAATGCGCAAACCCTCAGACACCCCAACTGATTTTTAGTTCAATTGACCTATTTCAGACAGAAAATAAGTCATTAAAAAAATTGTTAAGGTTTTATGAGCTGTTTTAGTTTTACTGGCCATTCTGATCGTTTCTTGCGTCTGCGACGACGCTTTATCGAGGGAGGAGTCGTCACCGGGCCGCTGCGCCGCGCTGACATTGGCTTGCTTGACCTATTAATAAATAGACACGGCAACGTTTTTAATGAAGATTTTTTTTTATTACCTATATTAAAAAGTGATTCAATTAATTCTGCTCGTTATTCTGATCAAACTATTTTCAGGTTTTGCGCATTTAACGTTACACTTGGTATACAGAGGTAAATCATATAAATTGTGTAATGACTTTACGAGTATAAATCTATACTAAAAAGTTTAAAAGAAAAGTTTATTTTATTCTTTTTAGCGCATTTAAATAAAAGCTTGTTTTTAAAAAAGTTTTTTTCACTTTTAATTTTTTTTTTGCAGTTATTCTCAGCAAGCCCTTTCATTTTTGCTCGTATCTTTTGATTGCGTTGACATAGAAGTTTGATTTTTTCACTGCTTCAAGGGATTGCCACTTTTAGTATTTGATATTAATTATACTATATATATATTTGATATTACTATAACTTGATGACTCCACGCGTTCCTGAGAAAAGAGATCTTGACAGACGGACAGACAGATGGATAACGAAGTGACCTTATAAGGGTTCCGTTTTTCTTTTTGAGATACGGAACCCTACGCCAAAAAAAACACGTTTCCTGTGGAGACCTATTTTCATTTTTATTTTATTTTCATTATTTGTTGTTATAGCGTCAGTAGAAATAGACATTCTGTGAACATTTCCACTGTCTAACTATTACGGTTCATGAGATACAGTCCGCTGACAGACAGACAGACGGACAGCGGAGGCTTAGTAATAGGGTTCAGTTGGCACCCTTTGGATACGGAACCTTAAAAACTCTTACGTTTAGCAATGTCTAAACCTTTCAAGCGTATGCTCTGCTCCAAAACCATCTGATAAAATGTAAATAAATGGATCAGAAAACGTATCTGTGAGCGCCAATTTGTAGAGCCTCTTATAAACTGATTGCTTTGATTTGATTATTCGGATACTTAAAGCGGAAATTCCAATAAATATGTTTATCATTTCAATAATTGAGATTAATTTTATTACCAACATTTTCGTCGATGATTTTTCAATTACAATGAATAACGTTATTTAAATATTGTTTTTGGAACGAAGTTCTTTAACGCGGCTTGCTGTAGGTGTAAACTGGTAGAAATTGTCATGCCCCCTCCATTCAACTTTCTCAAAGGGAGAAACAGAGAGAGAAAGATAGTTTTCATTATTTTCGAGGGTGCTGAAACCAACAGAGAGATCAAAATGAAAATCCAAGATGGCGGCTGCGAGAATTTTCAATGTTTTCATTATAGGTGTCGTTTTCATGGTTTTTAAGGGTGCTAAAGCCGATTGTGAGCACAAAATGAAAACCTAAGACGGCGAAATCTTTATTTTATTACTTACACGGGCAACTGTGACTGTGACCTCTGAGTTAGTTTCGGCTTTCTTTTAGAGTAGTTAGATAGGAAACGCCGATCTCATCTAGTTTTTAAAAATATGATTGACGTGTAAAAGTGTTTGTACAAACCTACTTACAGAAATAAAATCATTAAAATTGTATTAATTTTTATATTCCTCATTGGTAACTCCTAATTATGTACACCATATAAATTACAGACAATTTAAACTAGGTACTAAATAAAAAAAAAAAACTAACTAACCAACTGTATAAATAAATACAAAAACAAAAGGATTTAGACGTCGAAGTACTCGTCCGCATCGCTGTCATCCGGAAACGTGCCCAGAAGACTGACAGCATTGCCACGTTGAATGGCAATGCTAATTCTTTGGCTAAAGAACGACCCAACCCTCTGGTCACGTAAAGTGTCGATCAGCCGGCGAGGAATTTCATTAAAAAGGAGACGCGCACTCGGGCCCGTGACCCGAGCGTTTCGACCCATCAAATAAATAAAATAAATAAATCATTAATCATTTATAACTCCAATTCTGACTGCACAAAAACATGAAGGAGTTTACTATGATGCCAACAAGTAGCACATGAAGCAATCGTGAGTTACCGCTACACATATTGGTTCCATACCGCGTTCATTAGCAATACAGACAACTTCTTCATTTGATCCAGTAATGTGGGGAACCCCCGAAACAAATAAAGAAAAATTTTGGCAATAAATGGTGATCTAGTGGTAACGCCCCCCACTCACGAGTTGTAAGTCGTTAGGTCGAACCCAGCCTGGCGCTTTATCTTGTGTAAATAGCCATCTCTACTGTTCTCAGAACGGTGAAGGAAAAACATCGAGAGGAAACCGGCATGTCCTAGAACCAAAAATTCGAAGACATCTACCAACCCGCACAGGGCCCGCCGGGTAGATTATAGCTCACTCCCTCTCAAAGAAAGGAGATCTGTGTCCCAGCAGTGGGAACATTATGGGCTGATTATGAAACTAGATTGCTCCACCACTCCGGCAACTGTTCATCATCTGCCAGCCTTTTCCCAACTATTTTGGGGTCGGCTTCCAGTCTAACCGGATGCAGCTGAATACCAGTATTTTACTCAGAGGCACTGCCTATCTGACCCCCACAACCCAGTTACTGGGTAATACGATACCCCTTGGTAAAACTGGTTGTCAGACTTTCGGGCTTCCGACTACCCGTGACGACTGTCAAAGATCCACAAATGACAGTCGGGAGCAACGGCTTAACGTGCTTTCCGAGGCACGGAGGGGCCTCGGTATATAAAGATGGTCACCCATCCACAGACCAACCACGACAAGCGTGGCTTAACCTGTTCGATCGACCTGTGCAGCTGTTATTATTTAGCCATGGGCCCCTCCAGCAACTATTCCTGAGCAAAAATTGCCCGTGTAAGCAAACTAAACGCTTAAAATCCTTTCTTCTAATTAGCCGGCAGTTTTATCCTAAAATAACGCATGAGTTGGTCTATATCAACAATAAGCCGGGATCAGCTACTCGAACCGGTCCGTATCTTAGCGCGGACCACTTGGCAAACTGCCAGTTCCCGACTTTTGAGGGTTCTCTGCATTGGGAGATATGAAGCTTGCACTTTGGGGAGCTCAACTTTGTTGAATGAATGGGAAAGTAAAGGGTAGTTGCGCTTGGTTATAAGACCCAATGGTTTTCTTGGTATTTTTTTCATCCTTTATTTAAACGAACCAGGTTCTTAATAATTAATTATAATCTAGCATATAAGACTAATAAGCAATTTTAATCGATCTTAAATTTTTACGTGATAAATAATTTAAATCTTAGAATAGTGTTGATTGTACTTTACTGGAAATATGGTTGAATTTAGGTTTAGTAATTATACTGTTAAAGGCTGATTTTACCAAAGTCAGATGACTTTTATACGTGGAATAAAATTGAAGCCTGATAGTTCAAGTATGGTAAAACTGTCAAAAATTCAAAATTTATTCTCAGGATAAGACTTATTCGAGGTATAAAAATTTGGTGGAATACGCCTTTAAAGGAAATAATTAGGACACATGCTTTTAATATGTCACCGTGCATACAGCGGCTTATCGGATAAAACCAACCATCAACCATCGCCTTTTAACTATCGGACTGCAAGACGTACAGCAATCACACTAATATTATAAAGGCGAAAGTTTGTGGGTGTGTGTGTGTTTGTATGTTTGTTACTTCTTCACGCTCAAACGGCTGAACGGATTTGGATGAAATTTGGTACACAGATAGTTTATTATCCCCAGTGGATCGACACATATGCGGGTGAAACCGTGGGGCGCAACTAGTAAAAAATAAATTATAAAAACACAGTGCTTTCTTTCAAGAACTACGATAAACAAAACTGGTGAAGCTAGATTATGAACTCAGATTTAAATGGATTCAATAGGCTTTTCGTAGTAAAATGACGTAATCGTGCTAAACCAGCCACAAAACTACTTCTATACACCGTCAGTCACCAAAGTAAATAAGGTCGAAAATCCCGTACCCTGAGCAGTCACCGTCAAACATTTTGGCTCGCTCGTTAAACCACGTGAATAGCTAGTACGTGTCAATAGTAGTACATTGCAAACGCCGGCTTTTCGGTCACAAAATTTGCGGTTAAACAGAGCCTTAATGAAAGCCGCATAGCACTTTATTTATGTACTTAGGTAGTCAGTGAATGGCTGAAGGTGTAGTTGAAAATAAACCTTAAGAACTTACCTACATTATAAATTCTGACGGTTTTGTAAACGGTTTTGAACACTTAGCTATTCATAAAGAGTAGGCTTCATGACTTTCATGAATGAAGTTAGAAGTTTTGGGAAAAAATTATCTGGATGAGCAGATTTTTTGATAGTCTAAGTCTTTAACTTTATTTAAGACAATTTAAAGTGATTTCAAAGAGGTACATAATGTCAATTTTTGGAATTATTTTTGCTACTCGGTTCTCCCAATTACAATTAAATACTTATTGGCAATTAAATTGGTGATCGTATTATAAATCAGACTCGCTACGCCATACTACTTGAAAATATTTCTCTATTTGGTTTAAGGCGGGTAGCGGTCTATACAGCCCACACAGGGCCCACGTGGTGGATTACCGCCCACTCCCTCTTACCGAGAGGAGGCCTGTTTCCCAGCAACATTATACACTGTTTATGATGACACTACTCGTATTCGCACGTAACCACTGCTTGTCCACATTTTGTCGCTGCGATGTGGTTTGGTTGTGATACGTTTAATCAGGCCCTTATAAATGCCTATAAAGTACTCGGCCAACTCCATAAAACACAGACACACATAAAATTAAGCTTATCGTTCAATTAATTACCGGAATGTTGATAATACAGCAAACACATTCCCGTTTATTTTCAACTGAATGAGAAAGTAGATCCTAAGCACACATGATTTAAATTTAAATGTTTGTGGAACCTTTCTGGATTACTAGAGGGACACCAGGAAGATTATGTTTATTTTATTTTATTTATTTATTTATTTATTTATTTATTTATTTATTTACTCAAAACAAAGGATAGTGGTACACGTTAAAAATACAGTTTTACAAAATCAGTACTATTTCTACAAACGTGTGGGTGTAAGCACTGCTCTCCTAGCTAGGTTATGGAAACCTGTGTTAAGGAGAAGCAGTCCGGTCCCCTAAGGTACAATGACGTAAAGGTACATAGTGCTTCTGATGTTACTGCTACAATTTCGAAGAATTGAGTAAGACCATTAAAAGTTCAAGATTCGTTTTGTTATCATTGAAAATAAAAAAAAAAATTAAGATTAAAAATTAAGATAAAATGTGTGTGTGTGACTGGGTGTGTGTGGTGTGTGTGTGTATGTGTGTGTGTGTGTGTGTGTGTGTGTGTGTGTGTGTGTGTGTGTGTGTGTGTGTGTGTGTGTGTGTGTGTGTGTGTGTGTGTGTGTGTGTGTGATTGGGTGTGTGGTGTATGTGTGTGTGTGATTGGGTGTGTGGTGTGTGTGTGATTGAGTGTGTGGTGTGTGTGCGTGTGGTTGTCGATCTTCATCACCTATGGTAAGATCTGTTCAGTTTCGTCATATGACTTATTTTGGAGGTATGATTGTACAATCTTTTTGCATTTGTAATACGTTAGTCCGTAGATTGGACACTCTTCGTTTATTTTGTTGTATAGAAACGGACCGAGAAAATGAAAAAATCTCTTTACAAAAGTTGAGCATACACGCGGCAGGGTGCATATCCCATCTTTTCGACGTTTACTACGTTTTTTATTTTCTATTATTCGGTATGGGGTGTTGCGGTGTTGGAGAATGACTGTTTGTAGTATAAAGTGTTGCCGAACATTTAGCACTTTGCAGTCATTGTATAGTTGATCAGTTGGAAACAGAATAGGACGAAAAGTGGCTACTTTTAATATGGCCCTATGTGCTACTTCTAGCGGCTTGAGGGTGGTTTTAGCTGCGCCGCCCCAACAAGAAATGCAATACGTTACGATGGATAGGCAAAGTGAGAAATAGACATTACGTATTATAATGGGATTGGCAATATGCCGGAGAGTTTTAAATATGTATATCAGTTTGCGAACTCGTCCAGTTACCAAACCGATGTGAGACTTAAAATTGAGATTCCTGTCCAAGACTATTCCCAGGTATTTGATGCTTTCAACAGAGGTTAAAGTAGGGCATTGACAATTTGGACCCTGTATTTGTGGATGACCAGTGTGAGCTTTGATCAAAATTGGAGTCTTTGGTTGAGCGACCGAGCTGTTAGAATAAGTCAGAAATTTAGTTTTGGAGGTATTAAGGGTTAGAGTATGTGAATTAAGCCAATTTAACGCCACGTCAAAGCCAAGCTGAGCTTGATGCTCTAGTTGTGACCAGGAATCCGAGATGAAGGTTATGGCTGTGTCATCCGCAAAGGATATTACCTTGGCATTATCGATACTGAGATCACACAGGTCATTAATAAAGATTAAGAAAAGTGTGGGGCCTAAAATACTTCCTTGTGGTACCCCATAGTGAATTGGAAGGTCGTCGCTGTCATGACCATCGATCCTGACTTTTTGCGAACGATTGGAGAGGTAGCTTTGGAAAAGATCCAGTTGTAACCCCCTGACGCCTATTTTCTCAAGTTTGACTAAGAGTGTGGAAACGGGAACAGTGTCGAACGCTTTCGCGAGATCTAGAAATATAGTAAGGACCTTTTTATTTTTATTTATATGATCTATGACAAAGCTGGTTAGGTCGTGAACTGCGTCACAGGTTGACTTATTTTTCCGAAAGCCATATTGTTGGTGCGAGATTATCTTGTAATGCTCCAGGTAACTAACCAATCTTTTGTTTATCAAGCGTTCAAGGACTTTGGATAAAGCGGTTAATATGTGAGTAATTTACTTTGTAATCATGGACTTGGATGTACCGGAGCGCTAATCTGTTATGTGACGTTGTGGTTTAGACAGTATTTTGTCGAGCCTGGACTTCTAAGTGTAGTGTATTCAGTATTTATGTTTAGCTGTAAATGTAGTTTTTGGACTGAGAAGTCACCGTCATCTGTGTAGCATTTTCCTAACTATGTTGGGGTCCACTTCCAGTGTAACCAGCAGCTGAATAGTTGAATACCAGTATTTGACATGGAGCAACTGCCTATCTGACCTCCACAACCCAGTTGCTGGGTAATACGATACCCCTTGGTAAGACTGGTTGTCAGGCTTTCGCGCTTCTGACTACCCATAATGGCTGTCATAGATCTAGAAATAACCGCCAGGACCAATCGCTTAACGTCCTTGCCAAGGCACTACAAACTATGGTCAGGATAAATAAACGTTACTTAGCACGTGGTTTGGCTAAGTATTATTCCTGTCATTTTCAAACAACTGTCAATTTACAAGTGCTTGATAGAGAGGGCTCATACGAGTATCACATAGACATGTTCACACCTCAACGTTACTACGTATGATACGAAATGTTCTTGTTCAAAGTTAATGAGCACGTGCGAAGTAACGTGTATCAACCTCGGTATAATTGAGAAAATCAAAATCAAAAGTCATTTATTCAAACTAGGCTGAGAATCAGCACTTTTCGAACGTAAAAATTACAAAAGACAGTCCCCAAACCGCCCGCCCTTCACCACTTCCTAGTGCTTTCGCTGGGAAGAAGAAGTGGCGCAACAAACTCCCCAGCAGCACAGCTGTCTGTTCAGTTAGAAAATACTTGATTGAATACAATACAAGGTATATGCAAAGTAATTAACATTACAAGACACAGGAAAGTAAATTAAATTATTTGCCATATGTCAGCTAGCAACGCCAATATACCAAGAAATACAAAAAAAAAAACTATACGTACTCAAGCAAAAATTAATAAATGAAAATTAAATAAAAGCCTCCAGGTATAAAGGGCGTGACCAAAAAGAAAACGCCGCTGTTTAGCGATATACTATTTGTCGATGGTAATAGAGTAAGTCTTCAAAGGAGGCCCACCTATACAGAAGCGAGTGTTAATCGGTTTTAAGAAGTTATCTTATTGTCTTGCCCCAATAACTATTTTCATTACTAAATACTAACTAAAATAGCCCAAATAAGGTGCCGATTATGTTGTTCTCAAACTAAACTAAATTTAAGTTCAGTGCATCTTTTTCTTTCTATTTTATTAAGAAAAGGACAGAAGATAAATATTAGTTTAGTCCTGTCAAATTAGATACTCCATAGACAACTTTAGACGTGATTAAAAAATTGGCTGCTAATAATACGTCAATTTACGTCAGGCGCTAGGTTATTTGACAGGACTAAACTAATATTTATCTTGTGTCCTTTTCTTAATAAAATAAAAAGAAAAAGATGCACTGAACTTAAATTTAGATTATTTTGTGTGCAAGAGAATCGGCGCCTAAGTCAAACTAACTTCATTGTGTAAGCCGATATGAAGCTAGGCGAACTAAGCTAAGCCCCTCTCACCCCCTTACGTTACCCCTGTGGCGCATTTTGCTAGTGTTATTTTGTAGTGTGTGATCGTGCGCAGGCAGTGAAATACGAATTTGCAGCATGGAGGTATTTATTGAACACGTTAAGCAATATATAAGGTCCCATTAAAATAGATGGACAAACTTTTTGGAATCATTCAGACCGCCAGAATAAGGACAATGGTAAAAAAAATGTATAAGAAAAACGCATTAGATACTTACAAGAAAAATAATCAGCTAACGAAAATACACTAATGTGCCGGCAATTTATTATTTGAGGTCAAATTAAAATCACTTTAATCAGTGTGTTTTTATGCTTAGATGTGTTTGGATAGACGTACTAAGCGCTGTGTTAAAATTTGTCCATCTATTTTAATGGGACCCTGTATATCGTATTATCCAGAGGCAAAAGACTTTTCTTTTCCTATGACGAAAGTAATCCTCCTCTGAACTCTCGTCCTAGCTCTTCTTTTGTTCTTCCATCAAATCCGATTATCTCGACACTCCAGCACAAACTGATCGTCACTAACGTAGTTCTAGCTTATTTTTCGATCGACGGACAACTTTATTCCCAGTTTAGCTTAGCTTAGTTCACTGAGATTAGTTCTTAATTAGTTTAGCTGGCGGTGGACGATCAGCTTAAAGGATATTCTGTTCTTCTTTGCCAGTACCATGAACGTACCACACCCGTTTTCCAGCATCTATAGGTAGGTAGATATGTACAGACGTAAACTTAAGCCCGGTGTTAGTGCGTATCAATTAAGGTATAATACTAACACGTTCATGGGTTCCATTCGACAGGTAAGTTAATCTTGTCCGAGATGAAATGTGGGTTAAGAGGGACGAACTGAAAGGTAGATTGGGTAGAATAAATTTTGTTTATTATGTATGAGGGTAGACAGAGATTTAAATGACAAGGATTGGCCACAGATGTTTCCTATAGTTGTTTTGTCGATATCGTTATCTACATCTATAGCTGAAGACTTGGTTTGCTTTTTGTTAATTTATTTAAACATTTCACAAAAAAGAAGAAAAATTACAAAGGCGGAATGATGTAGATTTTTTTTTTTCATTCATGAGGAACAACAAACAGCCACAATATAAAACATAGAAATAAGAAATTCACAAAACGTATAGACGATAGTGCAGCCCACATAGCTGCTCACAGATTAACGATAAGATGTACAGTGAAAATAATCGCTAGGGTTAGATACTAATAGATTTTTTTTTTTTTTTACTTACTTATTTAATTAACTTTCGTGTTTAAGAGGTATATAATACAGATAATATAATGTATATGACGGCGCGAGCGTAGGCGTAGCGATAACAGTGCCATCATCATAATTTCTTGGTACGGGTTCCATGAGGAAGGTGGGTACTCGGGCAACCAGTAAAACGTAGTTTGAAGCACAAATCACAGTCACGTTTATTCGGTAATTTACAATCACTTTATGAGTAGTAAGAACCAAAGGTTTCTACGGTGAACATGACAGTTCCGATGGTATGCTCACAACCGCAAATCGAATGCCGGCCGCTCTCCAATCGGCTCTGTCCACGTGTCGAAAATGGCGCGAAGTTATAGCGCCGCCTCACGGCGTTCACTGTACTAACCGATCAACCAATGAGAATTAAGTTCCGGTTTGACCAATATTATGAAATCAACCGGAAGTAGTATTTTGATTATTTTGTCGTCTTGATATCGCTTGCGACGACATATATAATGAATAATGTAATTATTATACATATGATGTAGTGTATAATTATTGTATGTTTGTTTCAACGCGCTCCTGAAGAATGAAGAACCAGTAGTGTTTGAAAAAATATTTTTGTATTTGATAGCTCAATTCTACAAGGATCCCTCCCTTGTGGCTACGTAATAACAGCCGCACGATTCGATTGATTAGTTTAATCTACGCTTAATGCGGTTGGTCCGTGGATGGGTGACCATCTTCACATACCAAGACCCCTCCGTGCCTCGGAAAGCACGTTAAGCCGTTGGTCCCGGCTGTCATTCGTTAATCTTTGACAGTCGTTACGCCCGAAAGTCTGATAAGCAGTCTTACCAAGGGGTATCGTATTACCCAGTAACTGGGTTGTGGAGGTCAGATAGGTAATCGCTCTATGTAAAATACTGGTATTCAGCTGCATCCGGTTAGACTGGAAGCCGACCCCAAAATAAACATAACATAATTTCGCAAAAAAATCTCAGTTGTTCTATGATATTCCATAATTAATAATAACAATATTCCACAATTGAATTCAAGTCAACATAGCCAAGTATTTTTCTATATTATTTTTCTATATATTTGTACATATTGTTTGCATAGTGTATGCCCCTAAAGGAATATTCATACAATTTTTTTTATATGTTAGACTGTAAGGATAGCGTTCGGAAGTATGCCATCATTTTATACTAATTTTTATCATTAATTTTAGGTAGGTACAGACGCCAGCACATCAAGCTATCCGAAACTGTCAGATTTTCCCAATCAACTTTGAACCTTATGCTTTAGCGATAAAGTTGAAAATCTATTATAGAAATCTGACATATGGCTGGCGTCTGTACTTCTCTTTGCTGTGTGTTGTATTTTTTTATGGACCGTGATCCTTCTTCTTTTCATTCCCAATCCCTTATCGTATTAACCTTTTTTTTCACCAACTAAATGTTTTTTTAAGAACGGACGAAGTTTAACTTGCGCGATTTCCGAAATAAAAGGACAGTTCCAATCTGTGACTGAAACTTTTTCAATCGAATGTTTTAGTCGCCTTCCTACTTCCTGTATCTACGAGTTACTAGAGATTATTTTCGAGAAAAGTCTAATATTTAGTTTAGCTACTTATTTGAAAAACTTTTACATATTACAACAATCCAGCCTGCTACTATCCTACTGAAGGATTAAGGCTCTTTTCAGCACGCTTGATCAAGGCGGATTTCAAACTTATATTAATCATCTCCTCACGATGTTTTCATTTACCGATGTCAGTGATTTCGAAGAAAACCTTATTAAGTACTAATTAATACATTGAAAAAAAATTTGCCGCCATCGGACGCTCGGCAGGTGTGAAATCATCGAAAATACGAGTATCAGTGGGGCGGTGAGGGGGCATAACGTTTGCCGTCACGGTATACGAGTTGGTCTTGCCCCAAGGCGCGCTAATAGATGTTTCACATCAAAACGGTCATTGATACACTGCCTGCACTTGAACCCACAACCTCATGCCCCGTGGGGGAACTTTTTTTAATGTCATTCATTAAAAAAAAAGTTTAGAAAAATGTTGATATTTTATTTTTTCAGAAAAAAATAAGGCACCGCAAATTGTTGTTTAGCAAGTTGCAGACTCTTAAAACTTCATAAAACTAATGGCAGCAATTTTAAGTTCATTTTGTTGTGAAAATAATATTATTCGTTCCTTTGTCTCACTTTTCAAACTATTGTTGAAACTTTTAGACTTTTGATTGACTGTTAAAATGGTTCAAAAATACAGAAACCTCATAAGTTGAAAACAAAGGCTTCTTTAAAACAATCATTAATTGCCAACAAAAATATATAGATACGAAAAAGTTATAATGAAAACAGTTTGCTATTTATCCACTACTAGATTTTGCCGCGGCTCCGACTGCGAGGAGGTCGGAAATTATCCCACGGAAACGTATTATCGGGATAAAAAGTATCCTATGCGTTAATCCAGGTTAAAATAAACTATCTCTGTGCCAAATTTCATCTAAATCCTGCTAAAAGTATAATACGAGTACTATTAATTGAAGTACTATCGCGAATTCATGCAAGCCTAGTACTTTTTGTGAGAATACTGCTCAGAAAGTCTGGTCATATTTCAATCATGATTCGAAAGACACGTAGCGCCATCTAGTACCCTAAAGCAATTGTGACCGTCGAAAGTTATTGTTATTTTCGTCGGGAACAGTATTTTTTTTTTTTATGAAAGCTACCCTATACTTTTCTATACCCCTGACAACGTATATGCAAAATTTCATGATGATCAGTTCAGTGCATTAGGCGTGAAAAGTTAACAAACAAACTTACTCTCACCATTATAACATTAGTTAGGATTGTATTTGAGATTATAAATATATCTTACAATATTTCAAAACCGTTTACATCACACCTAGATTATGAACAGAGCCCGAACTACGGAAAGAAATAGGAATCTCTTAGCCATTTCATCAGAATTCTAATAATTCCTTCAAAAGAAAAGGAAAAAAAAAGAAAAGAAAAATACGTTTATTTGCGGTAAACATGACGCAACAAAAGAACACACACAAAAAGAACACGCTGGGGGAAAATACGCGTCACATCCCACGGAAACGGTCATCGCTCAGCATAATGCTGCCCTATACGAAACTGAGCCTCAACGCTGGTTTTTAGCGACAGTCACTCCGTTGACGTGATGACGTCAACTGGTGCAGTACACATACGTATGATAAAAGTAACACAATAAGATATAAAAAATAAAATAAACACACGATATCTAATAATAAAGAACATAATATTTATAAAATGGTAACATTGGTTCTAGAAATCAAGTTGCCAACTCTACTTACTAGTCCACTAACATTCTTGTTTTAGATCAAAGTTTATTCCTAGATCTTTGCTGTCGTGCCTGAAAACAGTTATTTCAGGGCTGAAACTAGGTTCAATGGAGTGGCAAATCGATGCGCTAAGCTTACATTGGTAACTACCTCGTTTATAGCGTGACATACGATCCACTCGGTTGGCGACTTCCAAACACTTTAAAAATAGGAAAATATTGTGTATTTTTATTCAGTACTGTGGTTTCGCTTGGACTGTAGTCATACTTCATGTATCAAGATATAAAGTGTTCGTTGTGTTATAAGATGTATGAGGAACAGGGTTAAAAAACACTCATACTCTATAAAAAAGGGGGGATCCTCCGACCAGAGGGGTGTTGTGTCTGGCGGGCAACTGCCCGATGACTCATGTCGGGCCGTTTTATACAGGGTGAAATTGAAAACATGCGACAAATCGAAATGGGAGATTGTACTCATCATTATGAACAACTTTTACCATGGGACCAAACCTGAAATTGCGAAAAAAAAATCAGCTGTTCCCTACATTTTGACGAGTTATGCGAACATAAATGTAGGGAACAGCTGATTTTTTTTTCGCGATTTCAGGTTTTATCTCATAGTAAAAGTTGTTCACAATGATGAGTACAATCTCCCATTTCGATTTGTCGCATGTTTTCAATTTCACCCTGTATATAATATGCTAGTTGCGCGGTAAACTTTGCTTGCGAGATGCAGGATTTTGCCTGACGTCACTATGACGGGTAATTCGTATGTGGCGTAATAGATACCGCTACAGTGTGTATGCAGGATAAGGAATTACCGAATGCTATAGATCCAGGTATTGACATCCGTTTAGCCTTTCAATTAAGTTTTTGAAGTGAAAACTTCTTTAGTTAGCGCAAAATATGCGCTCTTTCCGAACAGTGAACGAAACTGAACAATCACGCTCTAGTCAGTGATGCGGAATCGCGTATACTTGGCTCCAGTCGTAAGTTGCCACTTCTATCATGTCGGGGTCTAGTTGGCTTATTAGCCAATATAATAAATATGTAATGAATATTTAAATATAATATTACCAACTTTTTCATAAACCACTGTGCAAAAAAGAAATGCAGAAATCATAACTTTGACTCAAGGTCTAAAAGCTCAGTATTCTGTTAAGCATAAGATGTGGCCATAAGAACACATCATATTTTTTAACAAACTTTTACTTATTATAATATAGTGAATCATCTGCCTAGCCTTTTCCCAACTATGTTGGGGTCGGCTTCCAGTCTAACCGGATGCAGCTGAATACCAGTATTTTATATGGAGTGACTGCCTATCTGCCTCCACAACCCAGTTACTGGGTAATACGATACCCCTTGGTAAGACTGGTTGTCAGACTTTCGGGCTACTGACGACCCGTAACCACTGTCACAGATCCAGGAATGACAGCCGGGACAACGGCTTAACGTGTTTTCGGAGGCACGGAGGGGTCTTGGTATGTGAAGATGGTCACCCATCCACGGACCAACCGCGGCAAACGTAGCTTAACCTGATCGATCGACTCGTGCGTCTGTTATTACTTAGCCACAAGCCCCTCACTTAGCCACGGGTCCCTTTATATTATAGTGATATCTCCGTAAAACAATGCGTTTACTGATCATGTCTCCAACATTACCTAAAAAGACAACAAGCAAAGCGATGGTCGTTACCTTACCAGTTAATCTACGGTAATAGCAAATTACATATCTAATTTACTGAAGTCCATTGGAGTAAAAAGTTAAATTCAAAAGAGCAATGTGTCCCATTTTAGTCAAAGGTTGGCAAATTAACGTGCGCTCGGCAATTTAAATGGTGGTTTTAGATTAAAGGCACATTCAAAGAAGTGCTTGATTAAGGTAATTCTTTAAAGGCGGATTATTGGAAAGATTCTGAATTTGTGAACGCTGGTATATTGGACTTATGAGGGAAAAACCAGATCCGGGTTTTTTATAGGATGATCTGGGTAGTGAATAGTTCATTTCTTACAAAGTAATGGCGATGTTCATGCATTTTTTAGAGAAATGAAAAAGTGTGTTTACTTACTTGTCCATTTAACCCTTAAATGCATAATGTTGCCATATGGCAACAAAGCACGTCATTTAATTTTTTTAAGAATGTGATAGCTGTGAGTTTCTGAACGCACCTCTTTTTGTCAAAACAATATATATACTCTATGAATATTAATATTATTGTATTATTATTATATATTTATTATCTAAATTCTATAGATAAATACCTATACAATAGCATTTTATTGCAATACGATAAAATAAATCATGCATTTAAGGGTTAAAAGACGGATTCGTTTTTTAGGGTTCCGTATGCAAAGGGCGCCAATGGGACACAAGCTAAGGCTCCGCTATCCATCCGTATATCTTTTGAACAGTAATAGCTACACACTTTTACAGAGTGTATGGCCGCTATACCAACAAATAAAATAAATAAAACTTAAACCCATTTTCCTATATAAGAAACGAGTTAAAGAAATATGTAGTGTTAAATATTAAACAGTGGTACGGAACCCTTCGTGTGTGAGTCCGACTCGCACTTGGCCGTTTTTTTACAGAAGTGAATACGATTGTCAGTAAACAGACTAATTTCTTGAAAGAAAGTATGTTTACTTACTTGATCATTTAAAAGACAACTTTGTGACTCCTCAATTTTTATATTTGCCAAAGTAACTTCACTTTATTTTTATGCTAACGTATGATATAAATCAAAAACCAGCCAAGTGCGTGTCGGACCACGCACAATTTAAGGGTTCCGTAGTAGGAAAGAATTCATCCCAAGACACACAACACGTAACAACTTAACATCGTAGTTAAAAATCATGTTGTGCCATACATTGCAACCGCAAATTTTAGTTGGTCGACTATTCCTCGTAAACTTGTAAAGCCTACTTAGCTGTGAAAATTTTCCTTTTAGCTTCGTTATATATACTGCTACCGTGAAATTTTTCACATATCCAAAACTACCATTTAGCTGGCGGGGGCGGGGGGGGGCACTTGTCTCCAAAAATTAGCACTTTAAAGCTTAATACTTCGTAAACGAATTCCTGAATGGAAAAACAAAAATTGTTTTCACAAACCTGCAATATTTTTGAAAGACCTATCCAACGATACCCCACACCATGGGCTAGACGAGAAAAAAACATCCCCATTTTACGTGTAGAGGAGGTACCCTAAAAATACTTTTTTTTCAATATTTTATTTTATGTCCATGCCAAATTATATCTTTCTAGTACTAAGAGTCTCTGACCTAAGCTGCGGACGAACGGACGGACAGACGGACATGGCAAAACTTTAAGAGTTCCTTGTTGACTACGGAGCCGAGACTATTACCGTAGACTATTCAAATAAAATTCCATGCAGTTTAATCTTCTGATTACCGTCCATAAAATCCGGCAACAGCTGCACGTATTATTAAACCTTTTTATATCAAAACAACATCAAGCAAAATATCAAAAATAAAATACAAGAAGTTTTTTAGCATAAAGCCGTCCGCATCGCACGTAGGACATACACACGTACCGGTCCGGTCGTTACGGGCCCACGTGTCCGGCCTGCATTGCTGTCACATTACCGCATAACCCCGTCCCCGGTTGAACGTGCTTTTATTAAACGTACGTAATTTTTCAGGGCTGGCTACTTTTGGCTGTAAGCCCGCCATTTGTGGGCTACGCTGTCAATAAATGGGTTAATACAACATATTACTCATTTTTCCTGGGTTCGACATTTTTGAGCAAAAGAAATGGTGGATGTTGTGAATTTTAGTATCTACATGACATTTTGATTAAATATTTCTGTTTGAAAGATTTTTTGGCCTAGCAACTGGTTAGTCTGCTTCAAATGGAATTTAGTTTATAGCTAGGCTATAATATAATAATACTCCACAACTTTCACACAACGCCATCTAGTCCCAAACTAAGCAGAGCTTGTGCTATGAATACTAGACAACTGATAAACATACATATATATTTCTAAATACATACATATTACAGATAAATTACACCCAGACAAAGAACAAATGATCGTGCTCATCACACAACCATTTGTCCTGGGTGGGAATCGAACCCATGACCTTGCGTATAGTAGTCAGGGCCACTGACCACTAGACCAACAGGCCTGCCAAATAGTGTATGCCAAATATAATGTGAAGTAGTGCCAAAGTAATAGGGGATTTATTCTATGGTCGGACTTTTAATTAACTGCAGTAAAATGACACTTCGTACTGCCATTTTGTTAAAAAAGTTGCAACACTATTAACTAGTAATGTGATTAAAACGCAATGAAACATCGCTTTACGTAATATACATAGGTATTCGAAATTGACCAATGTTGATTTAACCGTAAACAATCAAATGTTCTTTGTATTGATCGGATAAAAATATATGCTGTAGTTTCAAATCAGTGTAAATACATAGTTTACTAAAGATAATTTTGTATAATTTTTACTCTAAAATCCTACTAAGTATGTATATCATCGATAAAACGCAGCCAGTCTGGTTACGTGTCGTCGATGACATGGTATTACATATTTGGATTTATCCAATCCTTTTCTTGTAGAGAAAAGAAAACTAACTATACGTTCTCTTTTCATGTTGCAATGTGCAAAGGTGCACCGAATGGAACTGAAAGAAAGAAAACAAAGAAAAGTGGTATATTTTCCACAACTAAAACGCACATTAAAAAAAAAAAGACATAAAAAGCAACGTAGTCAAAAGCCTCGTACTCAAGTATATAAAAAGTTGACAGTTTTGAATTTTCAAACTGTGAAAAGTTTATATTGGTGTAACCTTGAAATTGCCTTTCAATCTGTCCTTGCTATTTTAATGCCAATTAAGAGGATAGAGCGAAAAACGGAACCCTTATCACTACTGCTAACACTTCGTTGTTTAATTGTCAGTCTGTGAAGACCCCTTTTTCTCACAAACGCGTGGAAACCGAATACGTCAACGCAATAAAAAATACGGTCAAAATTATGCGACATATTTTGACACTCGCAAATAAATCAAAACAGGGTACTTCTGGCCTAGAGAAACATGAAATTTTGAAAGGTCTCACGGCACAAGTAAAGGAAAAAGTACGAAAATCGTTAATTTGTAGAATTATCACATAGAAAACAAAATTACGATTACAAATCTAAATTTTGCAGTTACAGAATTGACCGTGACGATCGACGATCGTCTCGATGTATGGTGGAACATTTTTCAAGTAGAACGTTAAGTTTGTTTATTTATTCAAACTTTATGCCCACGTAAAAAAAATACTGTACAGAGGCAGACTTAATGCCTGAGGCATTTTCTACCAGTCAACCTTCCCCTACACCTACATTTTGCAGTTGAAGAATTGACCGTGACGTACCTATATCGATTATGGTAGAACATTTTTCAATTACAACGTTAAGTTTGTTGTTGGGATAAAATTTATTCATCCAAACTGCTGAAACCTTCATTATACGTGGTCCAACACGCACTTGGCCATATGTTTCCTACTGGTCTAAAAAATTCAAATCCTAATAAAAATCACCTCTCCGTTACCATAAATCGTTTCTTTATACCCAGGTCGGTCGCAAAGCTATTAGGTGTTAATACTTTATAGAAACAAGTTCTCGCGTGTGTGAAGTTAAGCCCATTAGATAGTGGAGTACCTGCTAGCAAAGAGCACACTTTTGTGCCTTTCATACTGGCCGTAGTTACTACTGGTTTGCGATATTGCGTTCCTAACTTCTTTTTTTTTTGGTTTGGAAAAGTACTGTGTGAACAATGGTGCAATATGTGGCGAAGTTTAAATGAAACAGCTGGGGTTTTTTGAGCAAAAAGCAGCAAAAAATATAAAACCCTGAGATTTGAATTTTAGAATTTGATTTGTATTTTATATTAGTTCTTAAAAACCGGTTGAGGTCCAAAAAGGCTCGTCTGGCTATTCACAATGGAGGGCTGGTTCTACGCGTATGGAAGTAAATGTTGGATGTGGCAAATGAAGCATGAAAGTAGAATAAATGCTGTGAAAATGCGTTCCTTGCAAAGCCTGTGTGATATGACCATGAACTATGGGTTGAGGAATGACACGTTAAGGCAAAAATTGAGAGAGAGAGATATGTTTAGCTGGTTTGGTCATGTTGAGGGGCCCGTGGCTAAATAATAACAGCTGCACGGGTCGATCGATCAGGTTAAGCTACGCTTGCCGCGGTTGGTCTGCGGATGTGTGACGATCTTTACATACCAAGACCCCTCCGTGCCTCGGAAAGCACTGTCATTCGTAGATATTTGACCGTCGTGACGGATAGCCAGAAACCCGAAAGTCTGACAACCAGTCTTACCTAGGGGTATAGTATTACCCAGTAACTGAGGTCAGATAGGCAGATAGTCTGCAGGTCAGATAGTCGCTCCATATAAAATACTGGTATTCAGCTGCATCCGGTTAGGCTGGAAGCCGACCCCAACATAGTTGGGAAAAGGCTAGGCAGATGATGATGATGGTCACGTTGAGAGTATATTAATGAAAGCCGACTAACTAAATGTGTTTAACAGGCAAATATGGAGATATAGTGACCTTATTGGTGATGTTCTTCAGACAGGGCAGGTGCGTAATACTAGCACCCAGTGTCCGTGTATGACCTTTTGCCTCGTTTGCGTTCATATATCTGTATGAACGTAAACGAGGCAAAAGGAGTATGAAAGGATCGTAGTTGGTGGCGTTAGTTTCTGCCTACCTCTGTGGAAGAAGGCGTGAGCTTATGTATGTATGTATGTAGTTCATGTGTTGCCCCCCACAACAATGGGACTGGCGTTTCAAAGGCATACGTGTATGGATTATCAACGATTACAATATTCCAAAGTTATCGTTCCAATAAAACATTTAATGCTAAACACGTCAATGCAATAGAATTTATTCACGTTTATTGCCATACCACATCATATATTGACTTCAAAAAAAGGAGGCGGTTTTCAATTCCGGTGTTGTTTTTTTTTTTTTTTTTAATGTTTGTTACCTCAACTCCGTCATTTATAAACTGATATGATTTTTTTATACATATACATGTATATTTATGGGGTCTTAGTGGATGCTATCCCATATATAATTTAGTTAAGTTCTGAGGATTGGTTTTTAAGTAAGCTTCAACAATACTTTTCTTTTTTTTCTGTTAATGTACGTTGATGATGTTACAATAGCTTACTGTCACTGTACTTAGCACGTGAAGGTATACGCATTGATTTGTGGTACCACAACTAAAGAAAAGTAACTTAAAAATAAAAACATTGTTATAAAAAAAAAAACTACAAACTTCAACAAAAAAAATACGAAAAAGTGAAAAACTACTTTAATTTTGGAAGTCGGTGGCTAAAAACGAAAATACAAAACCAAAGACACCGACTTCCGAAATTAAAGTAATTTTTCACATTGTAGTGTTTTAAATATTTTTATTTAAAAGAGTGTACATGGAGTTTCTTACTCGTTCTTCACCATAGGAACAAACTATGCTTTGGAATGGGCAACTAGTTTCATCTCTCTGACCAATTCCACGACAGTTATAAAAAGTGCATGTTTTAATTGAAATAAATGCTTTGAGTTTATCGAAATTCACAAATAGACGCTAGTGTTACATAACCTATCAAAGTGCGCTTCGAACTTTCTTATTATGTCAAGTGACCTACAAAAAGCTAACTCTTAATAATTGCGGGCGGCAAACCTTTCCTTTGGTCAATTTGCCCGTACCTAAGTCATGCACCTCTACCATTTAAGGGGACAGGCTTAGATACATACCTATGTCCAGCGGCCTGAAATGGACAGTGTTAATTGGTCTGTGGGACACGGCTCGGAACTGTTACCGCTTCTATTATCAAATTATTCCGAGTTCCAATTATTCCGGTCGGGTAGCTTTGTAAATCTCAGTTGAAATACGAAATTATATTTGTGTCTTAGAATCCAATGTTATTAGATTCAGAAATAGAATTTTCCTGATAGGTCGATGAGTCTTTTTGTAATAAATTAAGGTGAGATGATTTCGAAAGGATTTTGAAATATATCATTATCATCAAAATCAGCGTGTAATTTTCCCACTACTGGGACACAGGTCTCCTCTCTGTAAGAGGGAATAGGCCGTAATCCACCACGCGAGCCCAGTGCAAGTTTGAAATACATACTTTGTTTGATTTATTGTCACTGGATGTCTTTGGTGAAATGAGGTCAGTGGTATGTCTTTAGCTTTATTATCTACGTGGGTGAATCAAATATAAACCGGACTTTTTTTTTTACTGGTCGCTGAGTGAAGTGACGCGCTTGGTGCTGTTGTATGTGTTAGGGGGGATCATCTAGGGGAGGGATGATACTGCTCCGGTTCACTATAGTTTATTGTGCGCCACTAGCATCATGTCTGAGCCGGAGGTACATATGTCTGTTGAGCAACGAATTACCATAAAATTTTTAACACGGGACGGCATAAAACCTTCCGAAATTTTGCATCGTTTGACTCTACAGTTCGATAAGAATACGCTTACAAGAACTCAAGTGTACGAATGGCACAAAACATTTTCAAGTGGAAGATGCCGTTTTCAGACTGACCAAGAAGTGGAATCATTTGTGTGCAATTGACTAAAGACACGACTGACAACATTCTTCGATAATGGCATCAAGAAACTTCCCCTGCGCTGGGAAAAATGTGTTAATAGAAGGGAAGATTATGTAGAAAATTAAATATATCACATTTTTTTACAATAATACACGCGTATTTTTTTTTTTTTTACTTAATTCCTGTTTATATTTGATCCACCCACGTATTTATATTCAACCAGTCGGAAAATAAGCCCGGACGAAAGATCAGAAAAGATAGTATGAAGATTGTGGGTTTTTCTATCTGGAATTTCTCAGTAGCAGCTCGGAGTCTGGATTTGTGCCTGGTTGGTGGCAATAGACTTGCCTCCTGTTACATGGGACTTAAAGATAGCTGGTGAAATCTGTGTGTACCTACTATAGATATAACTATGCCCAACCTTAAGCTATATTATGAGGTTATAATCATTATAACGAGAGCAGTGGTAACTTACTGCCAGGGTCGCGGATTGTTCGCAAGAGTTACCGTGACCCTTGGCACAGGCAACTGAAGGAACGCGGCTGGGTTTTAGTCAGTAAAAGTCTGACACACCCTTCTGCTCCGCCCAGAGCGGGAGAAGGTATTTGATAATTTCCCACCAAAAAAAGCTGTGGTAGCTTAAAGGTAACGGCCCCGACTTACGGGTTGTAGGTTGTCGGTTTGAACCCAGGCAGTAGTACTTTGTGTGAATAATTTCCAAATCGGTGAAGGAAAACATCGTGAGGAAACCGGCATGTCCTAGAACCAAAAAATCGAAGACATGTGACATCTACCAACCCGCACTGGGCGCAATCTCTCTCGAAGAGAGGAGGCGTGGGTCCTAGCGGTGGGGATATTATATGCTGTTTTTATTCATTACGAAAAATGTCTTCATACTGCCTTTTCTGACTAATGCTTCGAGAATTTGTGGTAGGGTCACCTCTCTACCTACGATAAAGGACAAAGTTAGGTCCATCGACTAACTTATCTAGTTTGTTTAGGAGTTGTTGACCTCAATGTCGAATGTGGGTGTTTTCCTTTAAATAGCTTAAATAAACAATAGTTTTTTTTCTACTTTGGAGGGATTGCTGGAGTGCGGAATAATACACGACCGTGCGATGATAACAATCGTTTATAATTGAGCTAGGCGCAAGCAAAGGTTTACAGAGATGGAAAATGAAGTTATAGCGAGAATAGAGAAGATTTAGAGATAGGAAGAATATAAATCTAAGATATAGGTGATAGCAAGAATGAAAATTAGTTTACGATAGACAAATAGTATGAACGCGGTAGCGAGCTAAAGCGGCGTGGATTCGCGATGAAGGCGTCTAGTTGACTGTCCGGTGGTCGGCGTCGTCTGCGGCTGGAGCGGGCCGTGGAAGGCGGTGCGGCGCGCGACGTCCGGGGTGAGGTAAGCCAAACAGGTTTCCGCGGCGCTCGCGCAGGATGTCGGCGCGCGGTGTATGCGCGTCTTCACGCCAACATGAAGGAAAAAGGGGTAAGCAGAGCTTGCGCTGTAATTATATTAATTATATTAAGTTTTGTGGGTCAAGACATTTTGACGCCACAGGACCCCCTTACGAATAAAAGGGCCATATTAAGGCACATATCGTTCAGGAAACTTGACTTTTCGTCCTGAACGAGTGCAGAGTATCGGTTGCGACTCCTGCGTATTACGATTTTGTGCCTCGACGTCCTCACGCCAAGTGTATGCAGGCTTGACTCTATCAATTGACACCTTGACGGGTTTATTGTTGAGCACAATGTCGATTGTCTTCGGACTTCTTAAAATGACCTTATGAGGGCCACTGTAAGGTGGTTCTAGTGATCCCCGCAGCAGATCTTGGCGCAAGAACACGTGCGTAGCAGTGCGTAAATCCTTGTGCTCAAAAACTTTATGCTGCGAATGGTCGGATGCTGGTCGCAGTCGTAATTCGGTCATTCTTTGTCGTAATAGACTGACGAAATCTGGGTAATCTACCTTGTCATTCGTTGTGGTGAAAAACTCACCAGGGACACGTAACTGCTCTCCAAACACCAATTCAGCTGGTGAGCACTGCAGATCCTCTTTGTAGGCCGTACGTAGTCCTAGGAGAACTATGGGAAGAGAGCTAACCCAATCCTTCGTACCATGTGTCATCATAGCAGCTTTGAGCGTGCGGTGTAGACGCTCAATCATGCCATTGCAGGCTGGATGATACGCAGTCGTCCTCGCCAACTTGAAGGAAAAAGGGGTAAGCAGAGCTTGCGCTGTAATTATAATAATTATATTAAGTTTTGTGGGTCAAGACATTTTGACGCCACACTACTATAGAAACCTATTTGAAGTTGAAGGAATCTTTTGATTCTTCTCTTGAAATTGCAAATCGATTTGTAACAGTATTGGAAAATGTTTTGCTTTTAGGGACTGCTATTGTCCGACGTCGCCAATGGCTTTAGGTAAGACAAATCAATAAATCTGCGTAGTCTTTTCCTATGTTGGGGTTGTCTTCCGGTGTAATCAGATGCAGCTGAATAGCAAAATTACACATAAAGTAACTGCCTTTCTGACCTCCACAGCCCATTTACTGGGTAATACGATACTGGTTGGTAAGTCTGGTTGTCACCCGAAACGACCGTCAAAGATCTACGAGCGATCTACTCGTATGAATTATCCTTTATTGTGCTTTTCCCCGCAGTCATTTGGAGTACGCCTCACAAGTGTGGAACCCTAGTTTAGGATTAGTTACACACTGCAAAATGTTTCGTAAACCTAGTTTGTTGCATGTCCTTCATTCCAAGTCCGCGCACAGGCAGAATTCGTATCCAATTCGTGCGAGCAGAAGTTTTAATAAACTAACTAGTGAACATTTTCAATACAAAATTCAAATTCGTTTCATTTTTTTTTCTGCTTAAACAATTTGTTTGTGAAAAGCTTTTATACGGAAAAGTATTTTTTTGCGTCTGAATGATTTCAAGTTTGTAATCGATCGATCGAGGTCTGAATGTTTTTGTTTGTTTGTAATCGATCGTGTTTTTGTTTCCTAATTTATGCTTGTTACAGGTATTTTGTACCGACCTTTTGTAATGTTTTTTTTTTCAATTCTTTATCCGTGGAAACTTGTAAATGGCCTTCAAATGTGTATTGTTTAAGAACACTGTTTACATTAGCTGTAAGTTTCCCGAATAGAATAAAATAAAATAAATAGTCGGGACCAACGGCGTAACGTGCTTTCCGAGGCACGGAGGGGTCTCGATATGTAGTGGATTGTCACCCAACCATGAACCAACCGCGGCAAGCGTAGCTTAACCTTCGATCGATTATTATTTAGCCACGAGCCCCTTAGCCATCTATAGGTATAGATAAATCTTGCGGTTATTTTTTTTTTTTGGTTAGGTAATTTATTGTACTGAATCACGAAGTCGTTTACACACAAATGCTTCATAGCTTTATATTCTTACCTAGTATAATGATGAGTTTCCTTTGACACTAAACTGTGTGTGGACAGGCAAATGCTCGAGAATCCCTCATTAATGTATTCGGAACGAATTTTCTGATCGCACGTTATACTCTGCGTGGGGGCCCGTGGCTAAATAATAACAGCCGCACAGGTCGATCGATCAGGTTAAGGTATGCTTGCCGTGGTTGGCCTGTGGATGGGTGACCATCTTTACATACCGAGACTCCGCCGTGCCTCGGAAAGCACGTTAAGCCGTTGGTCCCGGCTGTCATTCGTGGTTCTTTGACAGTTGTTACGGGTAGTCAGAAGCCCGAAAGTCTGACAACGAGTCTTACCAAGGGGTATCGTATTACCCAGTAACTGGGTTGTGACAATCAGATAGGCAGTCGCTTCATGTAAAATACTGGTATTCAGCTGTATCCGGTTAGACTGGAAGCCGACCCCAACATAGTTGGGAAAAGGCTAGGCAGATTTATTGAGACTGGTTAAACAGACGACAACCTCATTGGTAGGTTGAACTGCGTGAAGCCATATAATAAAAAAAAAATGATGCGCGCTCAGTACCGAAATGTAAGAGGGCGTTTAACTCGTAAGTCTGTATAAAGGAGTATAAAGTAGTCCAGCTTCCTTGTAAACCTGCTCCGTGATAAGACATGTTTATATACCTAGCCTAAGCTGCGAATAAACTTGTGTAGGAGTTTGTTTAGCTTTTTAATACAGAACAGGACTAATATGTTTCAGTTTATAGCTTGTGTTGGTGTTTTTCTTCTTGTTTTGCTGTAGAAGATTTTCTTTATTAATGTTAATACTTACCTTATTTTTTTTATTACCGCGTTTTTCATAAACAAATCAGTCTGAGGCCTTATTACTTTTAAAAGGTTTAGGCAATTATGTTCATTTCTTCAGAACTTTCACAATCTATTTTCATAAGAACTAAAATTAAGTCCCCGTCCCCGCTTACCCTAAGACCCATCAGTCTTCACAAAATTAATAGAGCATTTAATCCCTGTTTTGGTTATTTGACACATAATCTATTATAAGTCGGAATATGAGCCACATCCAATCAAATGGATAAATAATAATAATAGTAATACTCATTTTATTACCAGGCAACTAAGGCCCACATATAAGATACACAAAATAATCTTACACAAAAATACACTAATACACAATAAAAACCTTAAAACTATGACTATAAATACCTGCGAATACTAGCTACGTTCCATACGAAGCCGTAAATGCTTCATCAATTATTCGCCTTGTACCTGACCTTTGCCTGAATAATATATGAATATCGCACTTCGTTGCGACTTAGTTTATGTTTGGGTAGAGCACGTGGGACGTTTAGGAAGCTATGAAATTTCAATGTTATAAATTGGTTACTTAGATTTATAAAGGTTGTTTTTGCAGTGGATTATAAATACTGCGAAATAGAATTGCTACGGATATGTTTTCTGATCACACACATACCAAGACCCCTTCTAGGAAAGCACGTTAAGCCGTTGGTCCCGGTTGTCATTCGTGGATCTTTGACTGTCGTTACGGGTAGTCAGAAGCCCGAAAGTCTGACGACCAGTCTTACCAAGAGGTATCGTATTACTAGTGACTGGGTTGTGGAGGTCAGATAGGCAGTCGCTTCATGTAAAATACTGGTATTCAGCTGCATCCGGTTAGACTGGAAGCCGCCCCCAACATAGTTGGGAAAAGGCTAGGCAGATGATGAGCATTCTGTTACCTGTAAGTCCTACAGCTAGAAATAGAGATCTTCGTCTAAGTTATCTGACTCAACTATAGTTAATTCCATACATACCAAAATATCTTCTTAAACCAAGGCGTCTGATCTGAGTATCTGCAACTTTCCACGTCTAATTGACGAGACCTTTCCTTGACCTTGGCATACATAACGTACAGACATCACAAAGTGATATCAATTAATTAATTTGGTGATATTAGGAACTTTCAAGACGGTGTGATCTGTAATCCATAACCTACGGTTGGAGCTATATAGGGTGACTGGTAATTAGTTACCGATACTTAAACACAATAACTTTTACTATGGGACCAAATCCGAAATCGCGAAAAAAAATCAGCTGTTCCCTACATTTATGTTCGTACGAGTCGTCAAAATGTAGGGAACAGCTGATTTTTTTTTTGCGATTATTATATTCTGAAACCACAGTGTTGTAAAAACTCTATGTAATTCATCATATCATCTCTATGTAAACAAACTATGTATTAAATTTTTGCAACACTAATATCGAACAAAAATGGCGGTATACGACGTGAATTCGAATAACCTATAAGGTTTTTTTTACTACGGCGCTGTGGTAGTGAAACACGCGTGCATGACAATGTTCTTTTTTTGAAATTCATAAAGATACCACGAATTGAGTAGTGAGAATGTGACTGTTTGATGAGTAATGGTGGATCCACACGATACAGACTTCATACAGACTTCTATAAAATTTTGTCTGTGCAATAAAGCAGTACAGACAAATGTCGGTGCGTTAGAAAAGAAAATTCTATAGAAGTCTGTATCGTGTGGACCCACCATAAGGAAGGGATCGAAAAAGCGAAGGAGTTGCATAATTAAATTTAGTACAAAAGCACATTTAGTACAAAATTATAACACTCGTTTGGATGATATTATGGTTACTATGATACTGGTTGTTTTAATGTTGGCAATAAGCTTAGCTGTTTCAGAAACTTTTATAGAGGATTTATAGCATTGGTGTAGATAACATAATTTAAAATTAAAATATTAATCGTCTGAAAGATGTCCTGCTTCGGATGTTCAGAAAGCCATGCAGAAGTTTTAAGATATCACTGATTCGGTTCTTTTCAAATCAAACTTTTTTCTGAAGTTTCACAGTCGGGTTTCAATGCGCAAGGAACCAGAGCTCACTCATTGTCAGCCATTTTGAACTTACTTCTTACTTTGCTCACGGATAAATGGAACTAGAAACTTCACGTATAAAGTTATAACAATTTAAAGTCATAAAATAACTTGGCTAACGTGTAAATTGTGGGTACAACAAGAGCGTGGCCGATATTTAATATTGAATAACAAATTAATTTAGCAAGTAGGGGAATTTTTCGCCTAAAATGATATTTACAGGATCGAATTAGCGAAACTCTGCAACCGTGATATTTTATTTAATACTTCAAGACAGAGGCGGACTTAATGCCAAAGGCATTTTCTTCCAGTCAACCTTTGGTTGATGCAGAGACAAACAGTGGTACTCGTATGTGCAATCCTGAAAATTGAGGAATAAATATTTAACACGACTATACGATTTAATAAGAACAATAATATTTTATGTTCCTTTGGGGGGTCAACGACCGCTTGTATTATTGTGACTTGAAGTATGATTTGAGAGAATCTGTTTTATCATACTCGTACGTAGATATCAATACCCATCACAATCTGAAGCTTACATAAAAAAAAACCTGATCTTTTGAAGAAATTTTTCTAGTGACTACAAACTGCAGTCGATGAAAACAACATCATCTTTTTTTTATTTTAATGTTTAGATATCGATACCCATCGTGTGTGCGATGTTTTGTCAGCTAATTTAATTTGACCCTGTAGAACTGGAAACCGGAAGTATATTTTAAAATACGCCAAAAATACAGCATAAAAAACCGACCAAGTGATTGTCGGACCACGCATAACGAAGGGTTCCGTACCTAGTTGGAATGAATTTATCCCAAGAACAAATTTAGCACTGTAGTTGAAAATCATATTCTCCCAAACATTGCAACTGCAAATTTAAGTTGGTCGACTATTACTCGTAAACTTGTAAAGCCTACTTAGCTTGATAGTTTTCCTTTTAATTTCGCAACAAAAGCAACCATTTAGCTGGCAGGGGGGACTTGACTCTAACAAAAATTAGCACTTTAAAGCTTAATATTTCACAAACGGATCCCTGAATCGAAAAATCCGCCATATTTTTAAAAGACCTATCCAACGATACCCCACACCATGGCGTAGACGAAAAAAAAAAAATATTCAAGATTTTATTTTACCACTTTGTCGGCGTGATTAATATGTAAATCCATGCCAAATTATAGCTTTCTAGTACTCATAGTTCCTTTTTTTTTTTTGTTTCGGGGTGGAAAATCCTCATGGATGTCCGCCGCCCTGGGGCGGGCGGCGGGGTCTGTCAGACTCTTACTGACTAAAAACCACCCCGGTGTTCCCTCTCTCACCTACGCCGGGGGTCGCGGGAACGAACGATACTTCCGCAACCCCTGGCTGGTGCGGGCCCGCTCATGCGGGCCTCCTCGTGTCAGGGGGGGGAGTGAGGTGTTAAACTCCCCCCGCGAAGTCTAAGAGGGGCGCGCGTGGAACACTACGCGCCGCCGCCTCGGGTCCTGATGTGTGGGGGCGACGGACGTCCCCAAGTCCGTCGCCCCTGGACCCATTTAAGGGGGCTGGAAGAGGGCGTTGTCCGCCCTCCGCCGACACCCGGTGCGCCTCCTGCGGGCCGGGTGAGGGGATGAGATCTCCCTCTCCCTTTCCGCAGCCTCCTTCTGCGAGACGACTGTTTCGCAGAAGGAAAACACCGCGTCCCAGGACTCTTCGCTGCCGACCATAGACTCGACCACGGCCGGCAGCGATAGGTCACTGCCTACTCCTGAGATGAGGGCACGGCGCCGCGCCTCCCAAGCTGCACACTCTGCCAGCGTATGCTACGCCGTGTCCTCCCGACAGTACTAAGAGTTCCTGAGCTAAGCTGCGGACGGACGGACGGACAGACGGACGGGGGGACGGACAGTCGGACATGGCGAAACTATAAGGGTTCCAGCTTGTTGACTACGGAACCCTAAAAATTACTAGAAACACTTTACGAGACCAAAACTATTTCAAAGAATAATAAATTAAACACAATACGTTGTGTCCACAGAATCTAGATTAGGTGCCTAGAGTAGTAGCTATTTCAGCTACCCAAGACGATAAAAACAACACGTAGCATCGAAACATTTCGTCTAACACGAACATAAGCACGTTTATAATCTCAAATTACATTGTAGCCTATTTTTTGAAGTCACAGGTGTCCGTTTGGCGGCCATAACAGTTTTGTTCAAAACCTTTCCGATAAAAAAGGCTCTTGTTCCTAAAAAGGTTCCTAATGTTTTTATAGAAGATGCTAAAAATGGTCAGTGGGTATTGACAATACGAGTTATTGCGTAGAATATGCTTTTTAGCTTTTTTTTGTGGAAAGGCAGCTGCTCTTTTAGGATTTTAATTTTTATGTCCTATTTTTTTAATGGAATTTATAATGGCCATTAAACATAGTACTAAAATATGGTTTCAATCTATCTAGCCTTTTCTTAACCTTGTTGGATTCGGCTTCCAGTCTAACTGGGGGATGTAGCTGAATACCAGTATTACATGAAGCGACTGCTTATCTGAAATCCACATTCCACAACCCAGATTCTGGGTAACACGATACCCTTTGGTAAGACACTGGTTGACAGAGTTTTTGGGATTCGAACCTGGACCAAGGTCTTGACGTGCTTTCCGAGGCATGGAGGGGTCTCGATATGTAATGGATGGGCCCCATCCACAAACCGACTGCGGCAAGGGTAGCTTAGCATTCAATCGCTCCGTGCGGGTCTTATTATTTAGCCACAAGCCCCTTAATAATATCCGTCTACAAATATTTTGATGAATTGGAATGTATAGTTCAATCAAATCAAATCAAAATAATTTATTTCTTCAACATATTTTACAAGAACCTAATTAGTGATTGGAGCCCCTTTAAGCAAGTAATGCCTGTATTGGGAGACTCCGCTCTTCCATACCAAATAATATTGGATAAACATACAATATTTGTGTGAGTGTGTGTATGTTTGTGAGTGTGTGAGCAAGTTTGTGTGTGTGTATATAATAAGTGTGCCAACATGTGATGTGAGGTGAGGACGTGAGAACTTGCCACCGCTTTTTCACCATCCCTACAACACGTTATTCAAGGAACTTCTGGTGCACCCCTGTCAATATCACTAAACTGCCAAAAAAAACCTTGAACAGCGTAGCGTAGATAATGAGAATGAGCTATTCTCTGTCAACGACGTTCAGCTATATTATGAAAGTGGCATCAACAATGCCATTTTCCTTTTTCATAAAAAAATATATTATCCATTGTAAGGTTTCCTAAGCAGTATTATAACCCTGTTAATGAAAAAACATTTTTTAGCGAAGCCTACTTTTCTATTCCTCGAATTCTTATAACGCGCCGTAATTCTCTCATTTCCACATTTTATTAAGATATTTTGTTAAGAAGGATTATACGAGCCGAGCCGGAATAAAGAGAAAATCCATTTAATGTGAGTATTACTAGAAAGGCGGGATTGAAGTCGCTATAAGGAATCATTTAGAAGAATCCGTTCTTTTTCTAATGATATTACTGGTTGACGGAAGCTGATTAAAAAGTTGGTCTTATTTATGATTAAATGGCACTAAATACTCCTCTACTGACAGGGTTATGATAACGTCTTCATCATAGTATTATGCGTTGTATCCAATCTTGAACCACATTAAAAAAAAATTGTAAATTAGGGCGCTGGGATTCGAACCCAGGACTCCACGTTCTGCAGTAGCCTTGCAACCACGAGACCAACGAGGCAGTTTAAAACTACATAATGTAGAAAATTAAAACAATTACGTAATTATTTTGCAAATATTGAGCATACTCACGCTATTTTCACATCAGGACAGCAGAAAAAAAATTAAGTTTATATCGTGGACAAAACATGAAGTTTTCATTCAAATATTGTACATATAACTAAACAAAAGGGTTGTTATGCAACAGGCGACACATCAGCATTAGAAGTAAAATTTAGCCTGAATACAGGCAGAATTTAGCCTGAGTACAGGCTCAATATTGCATTCAAAACTTAGCTCATTATCTGATTAACAGTTACCAACTGGTGTCCAGTGTTAGTTGCTGTTATCTGTTGCTTATACCATCTGGTAATTTTGCTACGTGAGTGAGCATGGATTTTACATCTTTTGGGATAAGCGATGAAAAATGTAACAGGTATTTTTTTAGGTCAATTGAAAACCTGCTTCATATAATTAATTTTGGAAGTTTATTTTACCACTGAACTGAGGCTGATCTTTTGGGTTATTCCACAAATCCCCATTGAGAATCCCCATTGTCTCATAGAGTATTTAATGGGGATTTGTGGACAAAAGATTCAGAAATCCTCATTAGTGGGTATTTTCAATGGCAATGGGGATTTGTGGAATAACCCGATCGTATAATAACTGAACAGTAACTGTGGTGTCGAAGCTCTTCTCGTTTTGCATAAGAGAGTCATTCATCTATTTTATTAATAAAGTAGTGACTCGCCTCTGCTTCTTTATTTTATTTATATTTGATTTGAGGGTATTATAAACCTAAATAACCTAATAAACCTTCCGGAATATATTCTCTAAATGATGGTAAAAACTGCAAAAAAATCCGTTGCGTTGTTAACCCTTTACTGCATGATATATTAAATAAGTGACAATTTTTTTTTAAGTTAATGTTTTAAAGCTTCAGAATTAATTATAATGTTTTTTTTTTTTATGTCCATGTGGTATGTGATGATAGACAAAATGGTTGTGTTTTATTATTGCTAATGATATGAAAAACAAACCCCATTAGGATTTATACGCTAGTTTTTTTTATTTTTTTAGAGTAAATAAACTGTAAACATGTCAAACCATATATGGTTTCCTATGTGGTAAAGGGTTAAGAAGAACAATGCGGTCACACAGACAACACGACAACTAACTTTCATTTCTAATATGATATTATTTATTTATTTATTTATTTAACCTAACGCATCGTATTTTATTATAATAATCCTCAACGCAATCAAATATTAAACCTGAGTTTAAACACACCTCAACGCTGCTTCAACATTTTGGACCTTCGAGCCGAACGTTGGATATTAGGATATTGATACCTACAAGATTGCCGAGAGACCTTTGGATGGGGACCCCTTGCACGTGGCGGATTGAGAAGAAAACGCAAAAGGTTTCATTGGAAATCATACGCAATCGGTGGGGCCAGTCCTTACTCTTTTCCATCACTTCTTGAGTATTTTTTTTTTTGTGCTATAGTGTGTCTGTGCTCATATCTGAAATAAAGAATTTGAATCTGAATTTGAAATTTGAATATGTATAGGTAATATATTACGTCAACACGTCATAACCATCAACAGTGTTAATGCCTGCGTTTTAGATGCAACTTAGAAGATGATGGTCCTATGCCCATGTTTTATTTTAAAAGAGTGGGTATCCCTAAATAGGTATACTCCAGCATGCTTATACCTCTCTTGTTGCTGACAAGAGGTAACTTATTCATAGCGAGCTAACATCATTAATGCTATACTAAACTGCATATTGATATGCAATATTCGCCTTGAATATTCATGTGAGCCCTTTGTTGCCAAATGCATTGTAATCTTGACTATTATAAGCCTTATGTGATGAAAATGTAGCAAGCAGAGGGGCTTGTAGCTCCATACAAAATCATGCATTTTAATCTGACTATATAATTTAAGAAATTCACTTCGGCAAAAAGAAAATAGCAGTGAAAATATTCACGTCCACAGCACACAAAAGTTTAAGAATAATGACGAGTAGCGTAGCATAGTCAAATATGTGCTACGACGACGTAGCTGCATATGAAAGTGACGTCATATTATGAGCTACGCCGTAGCACCGTAGCAGAATATTCCTTTCCACGTAACATAGCTACCCTACCACTTCGAAATTAGTTTGTGTCGAACATCTGATTGTCGGGCACTCGTTCGGGTCAGTTCGGTCCCGAGCTAATTAGCGGCGAACAAACATCATTAGCGCTGCACTGTTGCTGCAGAATGCACGCTAAACTCTATCCCCGGGTGTAGAGGGCGGGTGTTTCTGAATACCTAATGTAATGCTCTATTTAGTGCTAAATTGGGATAGCATAGGGATTTGGAATTAAAACGAAGGTAATACTTGGAAACGTTTATTGCTTGGTTAGAACAAATTAGACTGTGTGCAAGCGTTTATCTAGTTACGACACTTATACGTGTAGTACGTCTGGGCCCCGACACCGAAGTTGCTCACCAGCCATTTTTGGGTTCCGTACCTTAAAAGGAAAAAAACAGAACCTTTATTGGATCACTTCGTGGTCCGTCTGGAAGTCTGTCAAGACCCTTTTTCTCAGGAACGCGAGAAGGTACCCAATTGAAATAAATCTAACATAATATAGCAACAAAAACTTGCCTAGATCAACACAAAGTGTTAAAAATATGTTAGTAACATTTTTAGAAAGCGGCCAACTGCGAGTCGGACTCGCACACAAAGTGTTCCGTACCACAAGGCAAAAACGCCGAAAAACGTTTTTTGTATGGAGATTGCCTTTATTTTTTAAATTTATTTTGATTTTTATAATTTTTTTTCTTATAGCGTTAAAAGAAATACACATTCTGTGACAATTTCAACTGTCTACCTATCACAGTTCATGAGATGAGAGAGACGGATTAACGGATGGACGGACAGTAATAGGGTCCAAAACCACCTATTGGCACCTTTTGGGTACAAAACTCTAAAAATGATACAAAACCTGTTATAATATCCCCTCAACAGTTTCATAAGTTTTATCTCCACACTCACCTCTGTTATAAAACAAGTGACATAAACACAGATGCATTTATTTGAGCATCGTTGACTTTCGTATCTGATGTTGCACACGTACCGACGTAACTCATACGACGTCAGGTGGCGGGTGTCACAGCTTGTTGGCTGTCCTGTAGTATTTATTGCAGAATTGAGCTGATTGTCGCTGAGTATTTTGGTATGTTCTCATTTTACTGTTCATTGTGTTGAAACTTGTATACGTTTGTTTACAAATTGCACAAACTCGACTTTGGAAATAGTACAACTATTTTTAGAGTTCCGTACCTCAAAAGGAAAAACGGAACCCTTATAGGATCATTTCATTGTTCGTCTATCTGTCCATCGGTCAAGACCCTTTTCCTCAGGAACGCGTGTAGTTATTAAATTGAAATTAATATCAAACATGGCTGCAATCCCTTGAAGCAGGGAAAATATCTAAGTTCAATGTCGACGCAACCAAAAGATACGGGCGATTATGTTCCTGACTCAAAACCTATAGGGTACTTCCCGTTGACCTAGAATTATGAAATTTGGCAAGAAGCAATGTCATGTAGCACATGTAAAGGAAAAAATTAGGAAACTATAGTATTGGGATTCCAAAAAAAAAATCCCGTGGTAAACCATTTATTTATTTATTTTATTATTTATGTACACACAGTAAAAAACATATGTATATGACTGTTGAAGACCACAGAGCCATCTACTGGCAACAAATAATACCAATCGACGGGACGAAGGCGGGCGCGCGGGGAAGCATGCACATCAGCGCGACGCTAGCGACGCGATGCGGATTTTCACTGTCATGGTGACACGCCATCATCGAACACACGCAAAATTATTACCGCCCGTACTTACTATAGACGTTCTGCATACTTACTGTAAAACCTAATAAAACGATATTACACGTTATCACAAGAAGCCTGGTGTCTGATTTCATCCAACGACGCTGACACGACGACGACCTGACGCAGAAACCCCAACATATTCTGGACCTTCCGAGCCGAACGTTCATCCGAAGCAGCAAGCACCATCTTCAGCAACGGTCAGGTCAATCCACCCAATTTCCTTCCAAAGTCCTGTGCTCAGTTTGTGCTAATATCGTTATTTTTCGCAAAATTCCAGTGTTAGACTACGGTGCAAAATTGTGCGTCTACTACCTACCTACATCGCTTGGGCGCGCGCCAGTCATCTGTAAGTACTTGATCTTTCTCTCTTGCAAACCACCAAAATGTCCAATAAGCGGCATTCAATAATAGAAATAGAAAATAGTGAAGTTATCATTCGCGATTTAGTTAAAAAAAGAGGTACCGTTAAACAAAAATTAATTTTGTTTTCTAAATATGCGCAGTCATTAGATGTTTCGCAAATAACGGACGCTCAGAAAGCTGAGTTAGAGGAGCGTTTTGAAGCCTTTAAAACACTAATCGATCAATTTTCTAATATACAAGATGAATTAGATTCCATTGTGCCAGATAGTCAGTTGGACGGGGAACTGCTAGAGAGAGAAACGTTTCAGAATCAGTTTTATGCTATTGTGGGCAAGGCTAAATGTATTTTAAAAGATACTTCCACTCAAAATGTCGGCGGTCAAAGTCGCACTTTTAATTGCATGAAGTTACCCACAATTTCATTACCGAAATTCGACGGTTCATGCGATCAATGGCTCGAGTTTCGCGATACCTACTTATCAATGATACACAATAGTGATAGTCTAGATAATGTTCAGAAGTTCCATTACTTACGTTCAGTTCTTACGGGTGATGCACTACAAGTAGTTAAGGCATTGGAGTTTTCTTCCGACAACTATTTAGTTGCTTGGAGTCTCTTAGAGAATAGATATAACAATGACAATTTGCTGGTTAGTAATCACGTCAAAGCTTTATTCTATGCTCAATCGATGAATAAAGAATCAGCTTCTCAAATTCGTAAATTAATAGATACAGTTTTAAGAAACATACGTGCGCTAAAAACGTTAGACGAACCTACAGATACGTGGGATACTTTAATTATCCACATAATAACTTCCAAGTTGGATTCCGCGACCGATCGCGAATGGGAAAGTTACAAAAGTACCCTCCCGAAAGTAGGAAAATTAAAGCTGTCTGAATTAATGAAGTTCCTCAAGGATCGTGCTGATTTTTTAGAATCGATTGGGCCTCAAAGCAAACAATCAGTAGACGCTCACACAAAGAAACAGTCGGTCACAAAATCACACAGTCATGTTAATACACGCAAAGATAACAATAATAAAAAACCATCAAATTCACCACGTTACAAATGCGCTCAGTGCGGTTCCAATCACCCGGTTTACTCGTGTGAAGATTTCCTTAATTTATCTCTTAAAGATAAATTTAATTTAATTGAGGAGAAAAAGTTATGTCGTAATTGTTTCCGATCAGATCACGCAGTAAACGAGTGTTGGTATGGGCCGTGCAGACATTGTAACAAAAAACACAACACGTTAATTCACACAGATGCTGTTGTAGAAGCTCGCACATCATCAGCTGTTGCTCAAATCACGCAAATAGTGCCACAGTCTGAATCAAGTGATACGAGTGCTTCACACATACAGATGCCGCTCACCACTTCTCACAAATCTCACACAATTTACAAGGAAGATAATAATACCAAAGCGCAATGTTTTCTAAATCCGGTATTATTATCGACCGCATTAGTGGAAATAGCGGACGAATATCATAACTATCACACAACGCGAGCTCTCCTCGATAACGGGAGCCAACATTGCTTCATATCTGAATCGCTTTGTAAAAAACTTAAACTTCCATTGATACAGTCCACTGTTCAAGTTATAGGGGTAGATAACACTATATCTCAATCCACACAATCATGTCGTATTCAGCTGCGATCCAAAACGAACACGTATAGCACGCATTTTAGTTGTTTAGTTTTGCCTCGTATTACGGCACAGTTACCATCACTAGGAGGTAATTACCACATAGAAATACCGGGCAATGTTCAACTTGCCGATCCAGAATTCTATCTGTCTGGTGAAATTAATTTATTGTTAGGGGCAGATAAGTTCTGGGACCTGCTTAGTGAAGGTCTGATACGGTTACCGAACGGTCCATATTTACAAAACACACAACTTGGTTGGGTCATATCGGGAACTGTTTTTAAAAAGGTTTCACGCGTTAACCTAACTCATTGTAATTTCACGCAAACATTAGAATCAGAACTAAAACGATTTTGGGAACTGGAAGAAATATCTTCAACTCATAATAGTCTCACTAAAGCTGAAAGTGCATGCGAAGATTTATTCAAAGATACGACTTTACAGGACGCTAAAGGTCGTTTTTCTGTGCGCATTCCACTCAGTCAATCAGCTGATGTTTTACATGACACATTTTCTATGGCAAAAAACAGGTTTCTTGCACTCGAACGCAAACTAATTAGGAGCGCGCCTAGCTATAGAAAAATGTATACCGATTTTATGAAGGAGTATTTAGGTCTGGGTCACATGAGTCGCATATCAGAATACCCTTCACCTTGTTATTTTTTACCACATCATGGTGTTTACAGGGAACATAGTTCAACAACTAAACTTAGAGTTGTCTTTGACGCAAGTGCAAAGTCTGCTTCAGGCAAATCATTAAACGACATACAACACACTGGGCCTACGTTACAAAATGATTTGTTTTCAATTTTACTCGGTTTTAGACAATTTAAATATGTAGCATGCGCTGACATTGAAAAAATGTATCGGCAAATATCAATTCAGCCTGATCAAAGAAATCTACAACTAATACTTTGGAGGGAAGATCCATCTGAGCCGCTCGGTATATTTCAACTTAACACCGTCACTTACGGGACGGCGTCCGCGCCGTATCTCAGTATTAGATGTTTAAAACAACTTGCGTTAGAATGTAAAGATGACGTCATCGCACAAGTAATTAATGACGATATGTATGTTGATGATTTAATAACGGGGCATCAGGATCAACAAAGGTTATTAGAAATATGCAAAGATGTTTCTGAAGTATTAGAATCAGGTTGTTTCTCCCTTAGAAAATGGATATTTAACTCATCAATTCCACAAACAGAGTTACCGTCTACTTCTAAGGAATTCTCACTGGGAGAAAACTGTTATACCAAAACACTAGGTATGGGATGGTTTTATTCATCCGATGAATTGTATTTTAGCACAAAATGTAATCAAGACGTAACTTACGCTACTAAACGCAATATTCTTTCAGTCATTGCGCAGATATATGATCCTTTAGGTTTACTTGCACCAAACATCATTATAGCTAAAATTATATTACAAAGGATGTGGCTGTGTAAGATAGGGTGGGATGATGCAGTTCCTAACCATATACTAGTAGAATGGCAAAAATTCATTCATAAATTACACAATCTACAAGACGTACGCATTCCACGTTATGTCATTGGAGAAAATACACACATTGTTGAGTTACATATATTTTGTGACGCTTCGCAAGACGCATACGGCGCCTGCGCATATATACGCAGCTATACAGACACACAGGTAATATCAGTCACGTTGTTGTGTGCGAAAAGTAAGGTCGCTCCCGTTAAACCGGTTAGTGTGCCGCGCTTAGAACTGTGTGGCGCGCTAATAGCTGCGAAGTTGTTTACGAAAATTAGTAACTCATTAAGATTAACTTTTAACAACGTATACTTTTGGTCAGACTCAACAATAGTTTTAGGATGGCTTAATATGTCACCTAATTTATTAAAAACATTTGTGCAGAACCGCGTTGTACAAATTAATGAACTCACGGGCGATAAGCCCTGGCTTCATGTAGCCGGTAAACAAAACCCAGCTGATTTGTTATCGCGCGGTGTGCATCTAGATATACTTAACACTTGTGAATTGTGGTGGCGCGGACCGCCATTTTTACAGGTTCCTAACACACAATGGGAACATGATATTAATTCTTATAGTAATGGTAATCACGATGAATTACCCGAATTAAAATCACTTAAAACTTCATTGCTCGTTCAAGTAAATTCAGGTTCTTTTCTATTTGATAGGTATTCATGTTTTAATCGTTTACGACGCGTAGTGGCGTACATTATGCGTTTCATAAACAATAGCCGCACAAAACTAAAATCAGAACGGCTCACAGGTTGCCTGTCGGTGGATGAACTAGATATTTCTGTTAGAACTTTAACTCGAATAGCACAACAACAATCTTTCTTAGATGTTTACAAAACATTAAAACAAAATCGTCAATTAAAATTACCACGAAGTATTTCTAGTTTAAATGTTTTCTTAGATGAACACGATCTAATTAGAGTAGGAGGTCGATTATCATATTCAGACTCGTTCTCATATGACAAAAAACATCCTTTGTTGTTGTGTGGTAAACACACATTGACTCGCCTTATATTCGAACATCAACATAAAGCACTATTACACGCAGGGGCTCAGTTACTACTGGCCACAATTCGTGATACTTGGTGGCCTATTAGAGGGCGTAACTTGGCTAAGCAAGTGGTGCACACCTGTATAAGGTGCAAGCGTATGCGACCTAAACCGTTAAACATACAAACGGGTAACTTACCTGCGGAACGATTGGAGCCAGGGTATCCATTCATACGTAGTGGCGTGGACTATGCTGGGCCATTGTTCATGCTGAACCGTGCCGGAAGGGGGGCAAAGTTAACGAAATGTTATATATGTCTTTTTGTATGTTTTACTACGCGCGCAATACATTTAGAATTGGTCACAAACCTTACTACTAAAGCATATTTGCTGGCGTTGAAACGTTTCATCTCTCGACGTGGCAAACCATTGCAGATTTACTCTGACAATGGCACGACATTCGTAGGAGCTTTAAAGGAATTTTCACAATTTTTAGATTCTTCAAAATCAGATATTATTAATTTCACAACTAATAACTCCATAGAATTCACATTTATTCCGCCGTACTCGCCTCATTTTGGCGGTTTGTGGGAGGCAGGGGTCAAGTCCTGTAAATTTCATTTATGTCGCATTATAGGCAATGCACATTTTACATACGAGGAGTTGACTACGGTATTGGCACAAATTGAAGCTGTCCTCAACTCCCGTCCTATGTACTCGATGTCCACAGACCCGAACGACCTTATTCCCTTATGTCCTGCTCACTTCCTGATTGGCCGACCGCTCACCGCACCCGCAAGTCGAGACCTTACTGCGACGGCGACGCAGCGCCTGCCACGATACGATCGCGTGGAGCAGATGAGGCAAAACTTCTGGCAACGCTGGTCAACTGAGTACATATCCGAGCTCCAGAAGAGAACGAAGTGGCAACTCAACCAGGACACGCTTACCCCTGACACCCTCGTCTTAATCAAAGAAGACCACTTACCACCTTTGACTTGGCGCCTAGGACGAGTGTTGCAGACGTTCACCGGTAAAGATGGCATCTCACGCGTGGCAACCATCAAAACTGCAACGGGCGTTATTCGGCGATCGTACCCGAAAATTTGCCCGCTCCTGTATCCGGATGACGATCGAACCATCTCAACTTCATTGAAACCTGGTGCTTCCAAGGCCGGGGGCATGTTGAAGACCACAGAGCCATCTACTGGCAACAAATAATACCAATCGACGGGACGAAGGCGGGCGCGCGGGGAAGCATGCACATCAGCGCGACGCTAGCGACGCGATGCGGATTTTCACTGTCATGGTGACACGCCATCATCGAACACACGCAAAATTATTACCGCCCGTACTTACTATAGACGTTCTGCATACTTACTGTAAAACCTAATAAAACGATATTACACGTTATCACAAGAAGCCTGGTGTCTGATTTCATCCAACGACGCTGACACGACGACGACCTGACGCAGAAACCCCAACAATGACATAGTAATAATTTGAGTACAAAAGTACTATCTACATACATAAACTTTACTACAAATTTAACTATAACTATTTACATACATACCTATCTACAGAACCCTCGGTGCGCGATCGGTAGGGCACTAATCATTTCATATTGGGCTTATTTTTGTGCAAATTTTACACCGTCATTGTTTTTTTTTTTTTTTTTTTAAGAAGGTTTTTTATAGTAGCTTCCGCTTTCGCTAGGCATGTCGATATAAAGTAACCTATGTCCGTCCTCAAAGTTCAAAGTATCCTGCTGGACTGATTTTGACGGGCAAAGTAGCCAGAACAACAGAGATGCAAAAATTAGAAAAAAAATGTTTTTTTGCTATAAGTACCGTATATACTTTCACATACATTTAGTAAAAAGCTGTTTTTTGATATTACAAACGGACACTTCAATTTTATTTATTTGTAATACAGTATAGATTTGCCTGACACATGCTAAGCTGGACTTGTTTAGACTTGAGACGCACAACGCTCTTTGTATATTCGTTATTTAATTTCGATGTACAGACGCCAGTACATCGAGCTACCCGAAACTGTCAAATTTTCTCAATCAACTTTGAGTCTTATACTTTAGATATAAAGTTGCAAATCTGTTAAAGAAATCTGACAGATTGTAGTAGCTTGATGTGCTGGCGTCTGTACCATAGTGTCACTCTATTCCTTTAAATATGTTTTTTTTTTTTTTATAGTGAAACCTTGTATTTTCTAATTCGTGTACAGACGCCCATCAAGCTACCCGAAACTGTCAAATTTACCCAATCAAATTTTAACCTAATGCTTTGGCGATAAAGTTGAAAATCTATTAAAGAAATTTGACAGATTGTAGTAGCTTGATGTGCTGGCGTCTGTACGTACTTTGTTATTTAATTGTCCTTTTGTGTGTGGGGCTATTACGTTTGTGAGCACTAAATAAATGATTTATCTATTACAATTATCTTTTACAATTTAGCAACTTTCATCAAATAATTGTCAATCGTGAACTAAAAACTATCCAAAACATTAGAGAACACACGTCCAAATTAGAACAAAAAATAAATTTAAAACATTAAGAACACAGCCAAGGAACTCGAACCGTAGGAACTGTTTGAAATTCAACCGGCACTATTATACCCGGGGCTCCGACCACGCTTGCCAAGAATTCCCCCGCCAAAACGACTATTGCACTGAACAGGCGAAATCAAGGAAACGTACAAATCCTAGTATAAAGTAAAAAGGAGATTTCTCCGTTGAAACATTTTTTCCCTTTTCCCGGTAAAAAGGCTTAAGTTCAGAAACTGTTTTACATAAAAGCCGAGAATATGCAATGCATTTTTATATGGAAGGAAGAAAACGAACTTGCAGATCGTATAATACAATGTAACCAACATTGCAGTGGGTAGAACGAGATTAAAACTTAGATACCGCCTCTTCGTCAACGTTTAGTCCGGACTTAATTTCGTCTTTGTGAGTTTTTTACAAGTTGAACATGTGACACTAGTTTTAAGGAATATTTTGCTACCTGTAACTTGTGAGCTGCAAACTTTTTTTGTCAGACATGCCTGGTATTTCCAAAGGGTTTGGCAGACGTATACCCACATTTCGCCAGGTATGTTTTAATCCCATGTAATATGAGGCGAGCCTATAGAGGTATGAGGAACAGGCTGAAAAGTTCACTCATACTCGATAGAAAAGGAAGGATCCTCTGACCAGACGGGCGTCGTGTCTGGCGAGCAACTGCCCTATGATTTATGCCGGACCCTTGTATAATGCTAGTAGCGCGGTAAACTTTGCTTGCGAGATGCAGGATTTTGCATGACGTCAGTATGACGCGTAGTTTGCATGTGGCATTTGTAGATACCGCTACAAGCCTGTTGCTATGAACTGGGCAAAAATCTAGACACTGGGCCCTAGGCTGCTACTGAGAAATTCCTGATCGAAAACCCAATAACAATTTGGACTCATGCTCAATAGTAGCGCTTGCGACGACAAAACCAACGAGGCATGCAGTTCTCATGCAATTTGTAACAAAAGTTACGGCAAGTCACAGGAGACTGCACAATGAAACGTAATACTGAACAACTTTCATGACACATATATTTTATTTTGTTTATCTTTTGTTGAACGTAATTTATGTAATACCCTTTTTTCTTACACATTCTTCTTCATAGAGATCTACGTTTTGGAATGGGCAACTAGCTTTAACTTTCTGACTAACTGACCGACTATTTGGCGTTCGAAAGTGCCTGTAGCTGGTCTATTTACTCAGAGAGTCTACAGAGCGCTGCACACTCAGTACAATAATGCGTTCAGGATGTTGATGGGTCTTCCGTGGCGGTGCAGCGCGTCTGATAGTTTCTACATGGAGAGAAAAATCTTAGAAAAATTACTGTGCTGTCTCATAATCTGAGTGCATTTTGAGTGGTAAAGGAAAAATTATCATGTTAGCACGGTAAAAATGTCTATGCTGCACAGTAAAATTTATTGGACTAATGGTGAATTTTTCCCAATCTCCCTAAGAAAATTTTCTGTATGTCACTTGCAATCACTTTATAGTGCCGAGCACGGTAATTTTTCTAAGAATTTTCTCTCCGTGTAGGCCATCATGCGCAAAAAAGCAGCTTCTCTGCTAGCCCGAATACGAGGTAGCAACAACGGCATTCTGAACGCAATAACTGTACGGTTTAACTGTCCCTTTCAAAATCAGTGGGTCATGTCTAGTGTAGGTGTGGCGAGTCATGGCAAATAGTTTTTTTTTTTTTTTTAATGAAATGTGTACTAGGTTAAGGTTACTATGGGTCTATGTCACCCGAAAGAGAGTTATTATTACTATTATTAATTGAAATAAGTGGTTTGAGTTTGATTAAAATATTTAAATTGTGAGAATTCCATTTATTTTAAAATAAATATCAAAGTTTGAGACAAAGATATTATTCCATGAAAACTGTCTAGATCAATAGTTTCTTTTAGAATTCATTATTAGTATACTTTTTCTTATGCAAAGTCGTTATAGTCAAAATGTAGTTTTATTTATATTCTAAGAAAAGTCTAAATGAAAACAAAACTCAAGATCATGAGTTCAAAGACGACTGAAAGTTTATTTTTGGGTGTCAAACAAAATACAACAATAACAAAAAGCCTTGCTGCTTTCTATTGTTATAGCTAAAAAAGAAGAAAGTGATGCTTCAGATGTCCTTGTAACAAGTCGTCTACATCCAAACTCTTAAACGACACATAACTTGAAGAATGATCTTCACGTCTTGACGTCGCTACTACCTTAAGGTGAAAGCGTCAGGGTGGCCCGCAAATTTTTTTTTTTTTTTGCATTTGACAGGTCAGTATCATCCGGTCGATTCTAGAAAAATCTCACCGTGATAACTAAGGTGAAGTGAGCTTAGAGTGAGCTGTGAGTCGTGCTGATGCTAGGGATTGAAACTCGCTCCACGCTCACTTCACCCAAGTTTTCACGGTGAGATGGTTACAGAATCACACGGCTGGTTGTATGTTGATCTAAATATGATTTGTTGTCGTAACAAATATTTATTTATAAAATTACAATCATAAAAATCATCAATACATCTCTCTGAGTCCATAATTATATTCTATTGAATGACTATTTCATAAATTCATGACATTCGAGGCCAATTCTAACTTAAACAGTGGTATTGCTGATTCTAATGATCATAATTCTATAAATACATATTCAAAAATACAGAAACTCGCAAAAGACAGAATTGTGTGGGAAAAGGAAAGAGAGGTTTTCTCCTGCAGTGGGACAGTATAGGAATAGAATAGAATACTCTTTATTATGTACACCATATAAATTACAGACATAAATATAAAAAAAAATACAAAGGGTTGACACAATAGTCGGTCTTATCGCTATGAGCGATCTTTTAAATACAACCTTTGGGTGGATTGAAAAGGGAAGGAGGGACAAATACTGTAGGTAGTCTGTGGTGTGTAAAAAACGTTAGTAACTTTGACGGCACGGTTGGCGCAATGGTTAAACGATTGACTGCTGCGCTGCGTGTCACGGGTTCGATTCCCGCACGGAACAACTATTTGTATGACCTACAAGTAGTTGTTCCGTGTCTGGCTGTTTGTGTAGGTGAGTTTAAATGTTTGTAAACGCACCCACAATACAGGAGAAATTCCTAGTGTGGGGCAAAGTTTAAAAAAAAAAATGTATGGGCCACCTTAGCGCCTTATCTCTATTATTACACAATTGTTTGTTGTCCCTAAATAAATAAATAAACACAAATACGTAATTGCGACTTAAAATTAGGTTACGTTTGAGACTCCGGTCGTTAACTTCATAAAGTAATTTGAGCACGCCAAATTTTCAGAGAATTTGTCGGTTGGACGGATAATCACTAAACCCATTTTCGTTTCACCTTCAATATAACGAAGGACACTTCCGAAACATTAGCCATATAACTATGAGAAGCCGAGCAGAATGTTAGTCCAAAGCGATAATGGTTTCAACCGCTAATCGAATTATTAAACACGTGGTACCTTTTCCAATTAAAAACTCATTTCATACTCCATTTAATTTCAACTTGTCAAATCAACAGTCTTAATGGAGCGTAATTATTTTAATACTTTTCCAATTCGAGTTTTATTAATTCCTTAATTCGAGGCCTGTGGGAATAATTTGATAGGTATTTAAAATAGTAAGTTTGGTTTGTAACAGTAATTATGTTTATCTCCCCACTTTTTAATAACTCAAGGTTAAAATTGGCAAAAAGATTCAGGATTTCTGGATCCATTAAGAAATCCTGAAACATGATGCAAACTTCTTTCCTTTTATTTTTTTTTATTTCAGACTCAGTACAAAGGGGGTGGCTAGATGATTGGATGGATTATTTAAACACTGGAAAAAGTGAGAACGAAATCGCAAGTAATGGAAATAATGGTTTGAGGCCTTTTTTTCCAAGGGTAAGAGAATAGACAAAAATTTTATAAGAGATAACACATTTTAAATCGAATAAAAACGCAAGAAAAACCAACTTAAAAAAAAAAACGAAAAAGCCTTGTCTAATGGGTAAGAAAAAGCAAGTTGGGGAACAATTTTTAATTACGTTTTTTTTGTCTCACAAAGTAAAGAAAACTATGTGCCTAGTTAAATAAATTCTTTTAATGTTCCAGTGCAAACGTTAGATCTATTAAAGAGAAAAAAGCTACGATCCAAATTTTATAATTTATATTCAATCTTGTAGGATAAACAATGGAATGCATTACGTAAGTGGTTTAGAAAGAAAGAAAAAAGAAAGGAATATTTAAAGGTCGTGGCATGTGGCGTACTGTAGTTCTGCCTACTCCCATGCAATGAGTAAAGTGTTTATTTTTAACTGCACTACTATTTTCAACGTAAATTGCTCCAATAGTATAGTAGTGGTTTTGGTATCTATGGGCAAAATATACAGGATGGCATATAGGCAGGTACATCGGCGTGCAACATGTTACCACGGATTCAGTACATGATTCTGAAAACCCAGCGTTAACATTTTTCAGCAGATTTTTATTTTGATAACCGACGAAAAATTTCTACGCTAGAGGTCTAGAAATCATGTGCTGCATTCATGGTTATTGTTTGCGCGTCGATGTCCATGTCACCTTTTGTAATGTTATAAGCGGTATTTTTACTATTAAGACTGAGCACATCGATTGTACCTTTTTTTTTTGTTCCCGTGGTAGAAAATCCTCATGGATGTCCGCGGGGCCTGTCAGACTCTTACTGACTAAAAACCACCCCGGTGTTCCCTCTCTCACCTAGGCCGGGGGTCACGGGAACGAACGATACTTCCGCAACCCTCGGCTGGTGCCGGGCCGCTACTGCGGGCCTCCTCGTGTCAGTGAGGTGTTAAACTCCCCCCGCAACGTCTAAGAGGTGCGCGCGTGGAACACTACGCGCCGCTGCCTCGGGTCCTGATGTGTGGGGGACGATGGACGTCCCCGTTTCCGTCGCCCCTGGACCCATTTAGGAAGAGGGCGTTGTCCGCCCACTGCCGACGCCCGGTGCGCCTACTGCGGGCCGGGTGAGGGGACCTGATCTCCCTCTCCCTTTCCGCAGCCTCCTTCTGCGAGACGACCGTTTCTCAGAAGGAAACCATCGTGCCCCAGGACTCTTCGCTGCCGATCATAGACACGACTATGGTCGTCAGCGGCAGGTCACTGCCTACTCCTGAGATGAGGGTACATCTATTGTGCCTTGACTCAAGTAACATACATGAACAAAACCATAAAATATTCAAATTTTATGCCACACAATAAATACATTTCCAAAGCGCAAGGTTTCCTATCGCAATCCTTTACCCCGCAAGCAGCAAAATGGGATCGTCAAATGTAAATACATTGCAACCTTTTGTTTCTAAATTAGTTGGCAGGCCTCAAAACAGCCAAAATGGGCCCATTGAGACCGATAGCTATGCAAATTGATGGTTTTTCGATATTTCACGGCTAAACTCTTGGCAATCGGGCACATTTACTGAGTATTAGTAACTATAAAGTCTCGTTTAAGAAGAAAAATTGTTTTAGACGCGGCTAATGTTCAAAATGGAAGAAAAAATGAAATCTTTGAAAGTTGGAAGAAGGGGCAATTTGTCTGCCGGGTCGAATTCTTTTTTGTGGGTCATTGTTCCGTACTTTGCTTAAAAAAGCGGTTTGTACTAAGATTCTGAACTATAGGCCGGATATTAAGGTTTTTGTAATGTTAACACATCCAAATTCTAGGTACCTATTCACCAAAGCCCCTGTCGTATTCTTATTTCACTGACAACAGCAGTGCGATTCTGTAACCATCTCACCGTGAAAACTTGGGTGAAGTGAGCGTGGAGTGAGCTGTTAGTGTCATCTTACTGATCCTAGGGATTGACTAAGAATACAGTTACAATCATAATCGAGATTTTAATCATATTTTTATGCTACTTCTATTGATCATTTTATATAGTTTCTAAGCTAGTATTTTAATTGTCAAAACATTAATATTTTGTGGTGTTTTAATCTAGGAAAAAAAAAACAAAGTTAGAAGAAGCATAAAATAAATGATTAAAATCTCGATTATGATTGTAACTGTATTCTTAGTCAATCCCTAGCATAAGTGGGATGACACTGACAGCTCACTCCACGCAAGTTTTCACGGTGAGATTTTTACAGAATCGACTTGCTGGACTATGACAGACTCGACCTAAACAACAAATTAAAATAAAGCACAACTTACAAAAATTGTGCTTTACATTTTTGTCAAAAACAATCATATAAAATATTTAGGTACCTACCTTAAATTGGATTAAGAAATGCTTACAACAGAAACATATTTTTATCATTCCTCCGCATCACATGCCCACCGCCGTGCCATGATAACCGATTTCAACTTCAACATCTCAACATTTCAGTCCCCTGGTGCCTCTTTCAAAGTTCCTCTTATACACACATACACAATTACACACACAACACACACATACTCATTTCTTATTTAAGCCATTCGCGTAATACGGCGCACGGTAGGCGCACGCGCACGGCGCACGGTTGGCGCAGTGGTTAAGCGATTGACTGCTGCGCGGGTTCGATTTCCGCACGGACCAACTAAAGTATGACCTAAAAGTAGTTGTTTTTTTTTTTATTATTATTCAAAACATTTTCAAAACTTATAAAAAATATTAACATACCTCACAAACGATCGCGGATTTAACCGAGGTATGTTCCGGGTCTGGTTGTTTGTGTATGTGAGTTTAAATGTTTGTAAACGCACCCACAATACAGGAGAAATTCCTAGTGTGGGGCAACGTTTCTAAAAGAAAAACAAAAAAAAGAAAAATAAAAAAATCACACATCCCTTTTTATCATTCTCATCTCATTATCATTCTCATCTCATTATCATTCTCATCTCATTATCATTCTCATCTCAGCTTCATGCAATTGGCTTTCATTTATCCTTTTATTCGAAGACATTCACTCATCCAATGGAACAACGACGTAATTACGAAAATGTTTTTTTAACAGTTCTTGAGTTTTCTCATGAAATTATTACAAATTATTATTGATAGTAAAGTAACATACATAAAAATATTAAACATTTTAGCATAATCATTGGAATAAAAGTTTGAAATTGAAAATATGATATATCATATTTTCAATTTCAAACTTTTAAAACGTTCTCCTGAAAATTGCTAAAACGTAATTACGTCGTTGTTCCATTGGATGAGCGATGTGACATGTACCAACCCGCCTGGGCCTTTGCTGGATTACGGTCCGCTCCCTCTCACAGAAAGGAGGCCTGTGTCCCAGCAGTGGGAAAATTATAGTCTGACTATGCATCCCTTTTTAGACCAGCCGCCGTGCGATTCTGTAACCATCTCACCGTGAAAGCTTGGGTGAAGTGAGTGTGGAGTGAGCTGTCATTCCCTAGGGATTAACACTATTAAGTGCTCACTTCACTTATGATTTCACGGTGAGATTTTTTACAGAATCGACCGGCAGGACTCTGATCTATACAATAATCTCACTGAGCATTTGAGCTTGAAGCCCAGATTGACATTCTAAAACATACTTCTTCTTTAAATATAACCCATTCAAGTATTACAGTGATTTACTACGAAGATCAATCAAAACAAACTGACACACTGACGTGACGCTAATGTAAGTCACGTGTTTTTCTCAACGTTTTTTATATGGTAATGGAGGTTAAAGTCGATTTCTACATAATTTTGCTAAAGAGTACGAATAAGAATGAAAATATCAGCGAGATTATGATCTATCAAGATAAATGAATCATACGATCAGAGAATAAAAATACGTAAAAAACCTAGAGTGAATGAAGACACGGTTTCTAATTACTTCAGCCGATGGATTCTGTAAAAATCTCACCGTGAAATCATAAGTGAAGTGAGCTCTTAATAGTGTTAATTCGTAGCGAATGACAGCTCACTCCACGCTCACTTCACCCAAGCTTTCACGGTGAGATGGTTACAGAATCGCACGGCTGATGGCTCGTTTTTGTCACCACAAACCACTCAATCTGCTTAGCCATTTCCCAACTTTGTTCGGGTCGGCTTCAAATCTAACCGGATGTAGCTGAACACCAGTATTTACTTGGAGCGACCTTTCTGACCTCCACAACCCAGTTACTAGGTAGCCTAGGCAACACAATACACTTTGATAAAACTGGTTGTCAGACTTTTGGGCTTCTGACTAACGACTGCGGTTTGTCACACAAACCACTTAATTTGTAGGTATAGAGATCGTGTCATAGCGAGGTCAAGGCTTTTGCGTTAAGTTGAAAAATGCAAATGTCAACAATATGAAGTGGCATAGCTTCCTGTTAAATTAGTTAACTAGATTCGCACAACATCTTCAAAAAAAAAACTAAAACTTACTTCAAAAGTGATTACAATAAATAGCCATATAATAATAATTAATGATGATCAATATTCTCAGTTATTTTTGTGAACAACTACAGCTATTGGTTCGTAGAATCAAACTCCACTAGCTACTTCTGCAAATTTCAACCGTTATTTCAACGGAACAATTATTTATAAGTACTGAATTTATCTTTAGAGAGCAGTGGTGGCCTAGTGGTAATGACGAATTATGAGTTAAAGGTCGTAGGTTCGAACCCAGACCGGTGCTTTAGTTTGCGTAAATCACACTAGTATTATAAAGGCGAAAGTTTCTGAGTGTGCGTGTGTGTGTGTGTATGTGTTTGTATGTTTGTTACTTCTTCACGCCCAAACGGTTGGACCAATTTTGATGAAATTTGGCACACAGATAGTTTATAACCATAGAATACTTTTTATCCCGATATTCTTACCGGATCGAGACTTATGCGGAAACCGCGATGAAACCGCGGGGCGCAGCTACTTGTTTCATATTCACTGCTCTCAAGACGGTGAAAGAAAACATCGTGAGGAAACCGGCATGCCCTAGAACCAAAAATTCGAAGACAATCCGCGCTGGGCCCGCGTGGTGGATTACGGCCCACTCCCTCTCACAGAGAGGAGGCCTGTGTCCCAGCAGTGGGAAGATTATAGGCTGACTATAGAATTTATCTTTTGTAAAACAAACTAGTAAAATCACAAAAACTAGCGATGTTTTTTCATACTTCTGAAACTTTTCTAGAACCAATAATAACTGAATCAACTTCAAATGGCCTCAGCCATTTTCATCAATTAATTTATTCGCTAAAAGAAGAACCTCCCGGAGTCCATTGAATAAAAAACAGAAAAAACGTAACAAAACCTACGATATTAGCCAGCTCTCTTGTTCGAATGAAAACTTCATTGGAATACGAATGAAAGTGTTAATTGAAAATACTTCTCCATTTCGTTATTAAAGCTGTACGAGTGTGCGCACTACGCTGGTAGATTGTGACATTTTTGTTAGGATAAAGGAACTTCAATTATAATTATAATAATTAAGTTGTCAGAATATGGTACATTATAATTGTATGATCTTAAGATTAGTCAATAGTATCATAACATTCTGCCAAGTATGGCGCGTAAATGTAGGTACAGACGCCAGCACATCAAACTACCCGAAACTGTCAAATTTTCCCAACCAACCTTGAACCTAATGCTAACAGCGATAAAGTTGAAAATCTATTAAAGAAATTTGACAGATTGTAGTAGCTTGATGTGCTGGCGTCTGTACATACATTTATTACAGGACAGAGATTATTGAAGAAGTGACGAGAATAGAAGAAGAAGAGAAGAGAGAGCGATTATTATAAGAGTATGCCCTTGTTTCGTGTCTATACAAAAATGGATTATGATGAACCCATGTTATTACGTAGCGGATCCAGAGTGGCTAAACGTACTTTACTCACGAAAACTATAGCAGCTGATTATTTTTTACCGTCTGGACAAAGTATAACAGTTGAACGTAGCAGCCTTAGGCACAGAAATCTCTTTTTTTTTTTGTTTCAAAAACCTACAGTAATATGAACTAATCAATAAAGGAAGAAAAATATTTAGGAGGAAGTAAAAGGAGGAAGGAGAACTAAAAAAAAATGCTTACGCTGATTATTATTTTACGCGCTGAAATGATCAATGAATTCGTAGCGACATTCATTCCGTTGATTGAACACATTTGCTGGCTGCATTCAATCAAAGGATTGAATGTAAAAAAGAGAGTTTTTATTTTTTTGTGAAAAAAAATATACAGTTTTGTGGCATAGGCTTTAATTTTTTTTTTTAATAAAAGGTAAAATAAAGGCTAAAAAATTTAATTAATCTACAAAACGCTAGTGTGATACACTTATAGTATACATTTACCGACTAGAAATATATTCAATTAGCTATAAATGACTTATGTAAGTAAAGTCGCTCAAACAATTTCCTGTGTGACATTATTTGCACAATCTAATAGATTGTGTTTTTTGATTTCCTGTAAAGGAATTGAACACATTTATGTATACAGGCAGTTACCATTGGATAAGTTTCATGAAGCAAAGAACCATTGAAAGGAACTGGCAATGTTTTTTTTAAATAATTAACAACGAAAGTAATTAATTATATTGGATGGGCACGGAGGTGTCTTGGTAAGTAAAGATGGTCAATCTTTACATAACAAGACCCCTCCATGCCTCGGAAGGCACGTCCTGGCAGTCGCTCCATCTAAAATACTAGTATTCAGCTGCATCCGGTTGGACTGGAAGCCGACCCCAACATAATTAGGAAACAGTTATGCAGAAGAAAAAGTAATTAATTATTTTACTAGCTCTGTTTAGTTATTTGAAAACTAGATAATGTACTTGAAACTTGACCGAATAAAGTCACCAACAACTTGTAGTTGACAGTAACTACTTTAATTCATTAAACCACGACACTACTGCTAATGAATAACAAAACAAACAACAAACTAGTTTCACAGTAAAACCTCGTCAAACCCAGAATAATAACCCGACGTAAGAACGGACGTAAAAATATCGCGGCTGGATTTTATCGCGCACTGAATTTTCGACTTTCGGTATTGAGCCAAGCATTGAGAATCCAACAGAGCGCATCCCAGCACACAAAAACAAAACTGTTGGATTTTCAACTCTCGACGGGTAAGCAGTAGGTAGAATATCCAGTGTGCGAAAAAATCCCGCGGCGATATTTTTACGTCCATGCGAACGTTAATACACATTAATCATACAACAATATCTTCTACCATATTGTTAATAAAGAATTTCATTATCCTTTATGGCCCACGTGGCTCCTGCAGGGTACACTTATGAGCTCATTAACACTTATTGAGCTCAAACCTTTTGACTGTTATTAACAGTTAAGGAGCGCTATAAGAAAGTTATGTGACCATTTTTATTTATATTCATGTCAGTTTCGCTCTGATTACTAAGTTATGATCTTGTTGTTGGTTTACATCTGAAGGACACTTCCCGTAATTAAAAACGTTCAAAATCTAGTGGCAATCTCATCTCAACGACCATCAATGCCTTGTCAAAAAATATAGTTTAAAAAAACTAAAAAAAAACACGCTTTAATAGCAAATCGAACTAAAAATCGGAAAATAACTTTTAATTTAAAATTCTAAAATAAAAATAAAGTTACGAAAAGAAGAAACGAAGAGAAATTAATTTCACTGTAAAAAAAGCGTGGGGTGCTTTTTATAATATTTCTATGCTAACTCTACGTTTACAAATAACTACTAAGAGTAATTATATATGTATTTAGAACAATCAATATCGACCACCCCACGCTTTTTTCAATGAAATTATTTTTTTTTTTTGTTTTTTTTAAACTATTTTTTTTTTCAACTTTTTTTAACAAAATATTGGATTGTCGTCGGTCGTTGATAAGTCTACAACGTTTAAAGTAAATCAGATCGCTTAAAGTGGGGCAAAATCGAGCCCAAATGAGTCAGTTACATACAAACAAACATACAGGTGAAACTAATAAAAGCGTGTTAAAATGTGGGGAAATTACAGGTATTTTTGCCAGATCGAGGCTGAGATCAGACTGTGAGCTTTCTTAAAATTAGATACGAGAATCGCTCCTGAGATATAAGCAGTCTGAGATTTATTACCTTTGGATGCGTGTGACAGGCGTGTATGTAGATAAAAGTGGAAAGTCTGAAAATATTCAGAAAACATACAGGAACTTGAAGTTACGTACATTTTACTTGTTATAGTGGGTCCACACGACACAGACTTCTACAGGATTATGTCTGTGCGACTTTTCTAACGCACCGACATTTGTCTGTACTGCTATGTTGCACAGACAAAATTCTATAGAAGTCTGTATGAAAGTCTGTGTCGTGTGGACCCACCATTACGTTTAGAATATAATAGAATACTCTTTATTATGTACACGATATAAATTACAGGCATAAATATATAAATTTTACAAAGGGTGAAAGATATGGAAAGACTGTGTGAAAGACTGTGCTTAGAACGGTATCGGTACCCCCTTCCGAAATAACGACTAATAGAGAAGTATAGGAGAAAACACAGGTTTCGCCGACTCCAAATACATTAGAATAAGGGCTGGAGAATGATGACGTTTTATTTTCTTACTTGTTTTTTTTATAACTATACCAACCTATAACTGTCCCAATGGAAGGCACAGGCCTCTTCTCTTAAAGGGAAGAACCGAGCATTGATCACGTAGCTTGCTTGATTTCAGACTTATAGTGACTATAAGTCCAGAAGGGCTTGTGGCTAAGTAATAACAGCTGCATGGGTCGATCGATCAGGTTAAGCTACGCTTGCCGCGGTTGGTCCGTGGATGGGTGACCATCTTCACATACCAAGACCTCCGTGCCTCAAAAAGCACGTTAAGCCGTTAGTCCCGGCTGTCATTCGTGGATCTTTGACAGTCTTGACTGGTCGTCAGTAGCCCGAAAGTCTGACAACTAGTCTTACCAAGGGGTATCGTATTACCCAGTTACTGGATTGTGGAGGTCAGATAGGCAGCCGCTCCATGTAAGATACTGATATTCAACTGCATTCGGTTAGACTGGAAGCCGACCCCAATATAGTTGGGAAAAGGCTAGGCAGATGAGTGACTATAAGTCCAGGTTTCCTCACGGTGATTTTTTTCTTCACCGATCTCAGTAATGTTCAAGGTAAACTCAGAAAGTAAATACGAATTGAAAATGTCACATTGGTACTTGCCCACAACCTCTTTTTTATATGGAAGATATAGCAACATCAGAATTTAAAGGCTTGTGTTGCAATAAAATCTATTTTTTTGCCCATATATTTAGATTCTAATAAAAAAAAAACTCAAACTTCTCTTCCAAAGTGACATCTGACACCCTCGCAACGCAATATAGTTTGCCCATTCATAACTCCTTCACCTATCCCACCTATCCCGAGAAAAAAGTAATAATTTATACAAATTCGTCTTATCCTATGATTTATGATATTCATGATAATACATTTGTCATACTTACCACCTTACCACAGAAACCCAAATAAAATACAAAATCACGCATCAAAAGTCAACCTGAATTCATGTGATTTATGAAACAAGTGGAAAACCTACGTCTATTTATTACGCTGAGGCGACAAGGGACTGACAAATTACAATATAAGGGTTTTATAGTTTCCTACTCAAAGGAATTGTCACTATACATCATAATAATATGTCTACTGAACAAAATGAAGATTGCACAAAACACAAAAAACCGCAGTAAGAATACATACATACAAACTTCTTAGTTGGTTTTATATCTGCCGGTCGATTCTGTAAAAATCTCACCGTGAAATCATAAGTGAAGTGAGCTTGAAGTGAGCAGTGTCAATAGTGCTAATCCCTTATGACAGCTCACTCCACGCTCACTTCACCCAAGTTTTCACGATGAGATGGTTACAGAATCGCACGGCTGTATAGAATTTGATAATCTATGACTCTGACATGGAAAATCAAATAGGTATTATATAATAAATACAAGTACAGGTAAAAAGGGATTGTCTTTTAGTGGCACAGAATCGTCGGGGGTGTAACTCAGTGGTAGAGTGTCTGCTTCGCATGCTGAAAGTCCTGGGTTCAAATCCCAGCACCTCCAATATTAACTTTTTCTCTTTTGAAATCCCATGTTTAAATATCAAATCCGTTATTTCTAAAGAATTATCTTGCGACTTCTGAAGCGTGTATTTTGTTTTTTTTTTATGCAATCGTTTGCTGTAGTTAAGAGACTCGGGAAAGAACATTACTTGTTGTTGTGATCTTGTTTCCGAAAGAAAGCCAACTCTCGTAGGTACTTAAAAAACGTTCACATTCAAGTCAAATTCAAGTTCAAGTCAAATTCTAGTTAAAAGTCAAAAACTTGTCAAAATGTAGGTAAGTTTAGTGTATTTTTGACACATTGAGACTGAGATTATAATGCGAACGCTCTTAAAATTCGGGAATTGCCCCTCTGATAACTGGGTGAGATAAAAACAAAAAAAAAAATCTTGAATAAAATAAGGAATCTAGGTAAAACAATAAGAAATATTGGATGAAAAAATACTTGAAAGAACTTGAATGATAAAGTTAAAGTGAGTCTTGAGTTTCTCAAGTATCTGTTGGAAATCATCATCTGCCTAGCCTTCTCCCAAACATGTTGGAGTCGGCATCCAGTCTAACCGGTTGCAGCTGAATACCAGTATTTTACATGGAGCGACTACCTGTCTGACCTCCACAACACAGTCACTGTGTAATACGATACCCCTTGGTAATACTGGTTGTGGAAATGTATAATAATATAAAAAAGAAGCACAGTTTAATTATTAATTCTAGCCATCTTATTGTATTCGAATTTAATATTATCTGTTTTCTTAACGATGGCGTGAGTTTATGTATCACTACATAGTATAAAACAAAGGCGCTTCCCTGTCTGTCTGTCCCTATATATGCTTAGATCTTTAAAACTGCGCAACGGATTTTGATGCGGTTTTTTTAATAGATAGAGTGATTCAAGAGGAAGGTTTATATGTATAATACATGCATAATATAGTAGAGAAACACTGATAATTTTAGAGGTTTCTAATGTGATGTCGTAAATAAACACATTTTTTGCGCTTACATTGTAAACGCTGGCTGAACCCGTCGAGATAGATCAAAATAATGTACTACAGTATTGTACACCTTAAAAAGGTCTACAAAAAATCCGCGATGGTATATGTCTATCTCTTACGGATAACCCACAATAACCATTTTTTATCCTATACTTTTTACGAGAAATAATGGCTCTAAAATTATCAGTGTTTCTCCATTGCACCCGTGCGAAGCCGGGGCGGGTTGCTAGTATATTATACATAAACTCACGCCTTCGTTCTATAGGGGTAGGCAAAAACTATAGAACGATCTTTTTTTTCTCTCTCAATCTATGTAAGTTTAATAACATCTTGATTTACCTCAGTACCGTTCACCTATTGTATTAAATTATGTATAAGGAACTGCTCGGCCGAACATTGTCTCTTAAAATACACGTGATCCTAGTTTAAGAGGCAGGGTTATATAAATTATTGTACAGATTTTGCAACATTAGTTTTGTTTTATGTATATCTGTAACTTTTGTTGGTGAATAAAAAAAAATATTTTTATTTATTTTTTCGCGGTGGGAAATTATCAAATAACTTCTCCCACTCTGGGCGGAGCGGGAGGGCGTGTCAGACTTTTACTGACTAAAACCCACCCGTGTTCCTTCAATTGCCTGTGCCAAGGGTACCTGCTACGATCCTTACATACTCCTTTTGCCTCGCTTACGTTCATAAAAAAAGTTATGTATACGTTTAAAAAAAATACATCTGGTCATACACGCACGCCGTTTGCGAGTACTACGCACCTGACCTTTCTTAAGACCATCACCAATAAGGTCACTAAGACCATCATCTAAGATCACTATCCTCCGAGGGAACGTTTTTTGCGTTAGTATTTGGAAAACCAATTCAAGATCGCTCAGCGCGCTATGGAGCGAGCTATGCTCGGAGTTTCTTTGAAGGATAAAATCAGGAATAAAATTATCCGGAAAAGAACCGGAGTAACTGACATAGCTTGCATAGTAAGCAAACTGAAGTGGCAGTGGGCTGGCCATGTCTGTCGAAGGGCCGATGGCCGGTGGAGCAGACGAGTCCTGGAGTGGAGACCGCGTATCGGCAAGCGTAGTGTGGGACGCCCCCCAGCTAGATGGACGGACGACCTAAAGAAGGTGGCTGGGGTAGTCTGGATGCGGAAGGCGGAGGACAGGGTGTTGTGGCGCAGTCTGGGAGAGGCCTATGTCCAGCAGTGGACTGCGATAGGCTGAATTAATTGGAAAACAGGTAGGAGGTGTTCTACCTGTTTTCCAAATACTAAAACAAAAATATAAGATTTTTGCTGACACACATTAATTGTTACAATACCAAAATGTACTCTGTCAAAACGCTAAGCCGAACTTGTAATCACAAACTAATGCAGATTGTCTAAAACTAGTACTGACAGCTCCTGAATTGAACGAAAACAGGGCTGTTCTGGCAGTTACGGTTTGCAGACAGTGTTAGCTGACCGAGATAGAATGCGGCGAGGCGGCTAACGTGCACAAATCCTATCGATTAGCACCTCGGCTTGGAAGGGTATTCTAAAGTCTATAGAAATAGAAGCAACGTTCATGAATAATACCGAAATGCGACCAAATTACTGGCATAAAATGTGTTTGATCATCTATTACTCATAATAAAGCTGAAGGGATGTTTGTTTATTGGAACGCACCAATCTCTGGAACTACCAAGTCTTAAGGAAGGCTATGAGCTATTTAAAATCACGCTACGGTCCTTAGGAGACGAGCAAAAAGGAATTATGTCAGAAAAAACGTTGTCTTTAAAAGATCGCTTTTAGCGATAAGACCGCCCATTGTGTCACCCTTTGTAAAATTTCTATATTTATGTCTGTAATCTATATGGTGTACATAATAAAGAGTATTCTATTCTATTCTATTCTATTCTAAAAAACGCTAAGCGAAAACTAAGCAATACGAGGGGCTTGGTCGAGAACAAGAACTCACGCGAACGAAGTCACTGGCAGTGGCTAGTACAGACGCCAGCACATCAAGCTACCCAAAACTGTAAAATTTTCCCAATCAACTTTGAACCTTATGCTTAAACGGTAAAGTTGAAAATCTATTAAAGTTTGACAGATTGTAGTAACTTGATGTGCTAGCGTCTGTACAAAATATAAAACAAAGTCGCTTGTCGTGTTTGTGTGTGTGACCGCTTAGTTCTTCTATAGTGCACAATGAATTGTGATGTGGTTTTCACTACCATTCAGAGATTAATTCCGGATGGTTTATGTGTATGATACATAATATACATATAGCACAGAAATCTCAATGTTATATTAGTACATTGTCACATATGTGCGAAGCAGGGGCGAGTCGCTAGTATAAGATTAAGGGCAAAAGATATTATAGTAAAAATAGATCATTACAAATCTGTCCATAAAAATTTGGACAATAAAAGACGACAAAGAGCAAGCGGCCTAAAATCTAATAAAGTTAAAATGAAAAAAATCTAGAATGACGTAAAACAGTTCTTTAGTCTGAAAACATAATCTGGGAACATAAAAAAGATAACAGCCGGTCGATTCTGGAAAAATCTCACCGTGATAACTAAGGTGAAGTGAGCTTAGAGTGAGTTGTGTGTCATACTGATGCTAGGGATTGACACATTTGACGACTCACTCCACGCTTACTTCATCCAAGTTTTCACGGTGAGATGGTTGCAGAATCGCACGGCAATAGGTACTTATTTTGCGATTTAGGGATTTATGTTCCGAAAAAAAATAAGGGGTGAAATTAAGAGGGAAAATTAAGTCCGCCTCTGTACATTTATGTGCTTGAAGTATTAAATAAATAAATAAACGCTAGGATAGTCCGCGAAATTCAATTTTTCTTACGCTTTTTGCAATTCGTAAGTCAGTGTCAGGTTCTATGTTGAACAGAATATTTATTTATTTATTTTCTTATGTTTAATGCATGGTTACAGAATCGCACGACAGTTCTTAACAGTTATCGCGACGAAAATGAGATCCAAAATTGGCATCATTTATGGATTAATTAAGACCAAAAACCTAGTGCAGACAGTAACAACTAGGTGAAATCGATTGCGGCGAATGCACAAAGCCTATCGAATATATTTGTGGCTTAGAAGGTATTAAAGCAGGAAACAGGGTCAAAACAAACGTTTAAAAAGCAGAATATTGAAGATTTTTCAAAGACTGTGGTTTAGATTCGGTGAATGGATTCAGTGTCATAAAAATGTTGTAATTTTGTAAAAGAATTGGCCGGATTTTTTTTAGTTCTGATAAATTAAATACATGTACAGTGTGCCGCTTTAATGGCGACATTAATTTATCACACGTATACGGTTTCGCGATTTCGGTAGGCAGATAGATATTAAGTTTACTGTTCAGTGTTTACTGCCGAACTTGTTAATAAACCTGCAGTTTTTATTTTTTCCAAAACTACAATAAACAACGGCCGATTTAAATCAATCACCAATCAATCAATCCCCAATTTAAATGTTTGGGCTAAGCAAGTAGTTAAACGTTAGCGATCCAAGTCATATGCCTAGCTGTTTGGTTGAATGGCTGAATATCATTCAGGCCGCTAGTTGAACGGCGCCGTTTAATTAAAAGGCTAGGCAGTTAACTAAATGGCTAAATAAACTAGTTGGCTGCGACGTGTATATTTTAATTTCATTAAACATCATTATTGATTTATTTAAAATTTTCTAAAATAGCATCTTGGAGCAACCTGTACTTAAAGAACAGTAGCGCTGGGGTAATTTGCCGGGGTCACGGCTCGTGACATCGCATCAATAAAATTAGAACGAATAACGTGCAAGAATAGGCGAATTGAAGGGAAGAGAGAGAGAGTCCTATATCGGCAAACGGCGCAGGCGGTAGTTTTTTTACGAATTATTTTATAATAATAATAATTTATTTATTAATTTGACAAAACTGGTCCAATGGTTAGTACATCAATAACTTATCAACTAAGAGTTAGTAATTAAATTAAATTAAAATCAAATCAAAATAATAATAATAAATAATTTATGTTGTTATATTTTTTTATGATTACAGGCAACTAGCCCTACTCGTGTGCTAAATTAATTTCGCCATTGTAACGGCGCGTTACATATCAGATCAATGAAGACCTAATTCGTTTTCATTCGTCTGTAAGTATGGCTGTAATGAAAGCCTTCACATTTCTTTGATTACATGTTATAACTTATCCAAGTCACGTCTTCCACATCAGATTCAATAAAATATTAGTCTTCTCATCAATATAAGTAAAGAGTAAAGTTTGGTTATTAACCGACTTCTAAAAAAGGAGGACGTTCTCAATTATTATATTTATTTTTAATAACTTCTCCTTAATAGGTACTAGACGTGTCAGAAAAATCCGTCACCAAAACTTAGTAACTACTTCATTCTGCAGCGAGCACAACTTTCCCACAACTTCTTACCATCCAGAGGACTTCTCGACTCTGTCAAAATTTCACAAATTAAATTGTTTTGTCCCCACAGAGGTACGGGGCTAATTCGATCTGTTCTCTGTGACATTTCTTGCGAACTCTTCAACGCTGTTAGCAAAGTTTATTTTAACCGCAGGAGTCGCCAACATTACGATCGTTACGTGTTTTATTAGAGTATTCCAAAAATTCGCGATGAATGATTTTCATGATTTCCTCGTTGAAATTGAATACTATTCGTTGGTTGGTATAAATAACAATTAATTGGTAAAGCTAGTTCGTTTTCTCTTCTACAATAATAATAAAGCGTTTTATTTTTTTTTTATTTATTTATTTAGGAATATAATCGTTCTCCTGATGCATTTTCAGGCAAAAACTCATGGAGAGCTGATTTGAGAGCTCAAATTTGCAGATTCTGTTGAATATTACATAATTACATCAAAACATGTTTTTTTCATATAAAAAATATCATATACTTTTATAATAATAGAATACAAACGCAAAAACTCAAACTCAAAGCATTTATTTCAAGTAAACCAATTACAGGCACTTTTGAAAAGATTTAGATTTTTCCTTACGTACATGATGTTTTCATAGATGTATTGACAAGGTACTTTCATGATATTAATATCCTTAAACAGTTCCCTTAGGGAATCGCGATTATATGATATATATATTATATATTATATTATATTAATCGATTCTATGATAGAAAAGAGCCATCAGAGCAATATATTATATTGCTCTGATGGCTCTTTTCTGCAGAATAAAAATAGACTCGATATCTGCAGCCCGTCCCCATAGTAAAATACCGTAAGACATGATACTATGAAAGTAACTGAAATAGACTAGTCTCGCGGTATCTACATTAGTAAATTGACGGATTTTTCTTACAGCATATGCTGCTGAACTTAGCCGTCATGCAAGAGATGTTATATGAGGACCGCATTGCAGCTTTGAGTCGAGCGTGATTCCCAGGAAAACAGTTTTATCGACGAATTCTAGTTTCTCTTTATTCAATACGTTGTCACAATCACTACTTTTAACATTTCGTAAAGCTTTTATGCATTTAGTTTTTTTTTTTCCATTTAACACTAAATTATTAGCAGTGAACCAATTTTGCACCTGCAGTAAGGCGTTATTTACGTCGTCGAGATTTGAGGCACGTCTATTAATTATCTTAAAAATTAAGGAAGTATCGTCAGCAAATAACACCATTTTAGTCAATAGGTCAGTGTGTTTAAAGTTCTTGACCTTCATTCCGCCTTGAATAAAGGAGCATGTCCCGACAAACACTTATAAGAATATCAGTACATTGGACTAAAATAATATTCATGGATGGGTTTATGTTTGTTTCTCAGTGGAATTTGATCCTTTAGTGCTACATCTTAAAGTACATTATTACGAATATCCATAAAGAAGAATATTCAAATACTTGACAAGTAAAGAGTTCCTCTTGTCTGCAAAAAAATGAGAAATGCGAATTTATGTTGTGTTCATTGGTGTGGGAAATCAGAAAATCGAAAGTTCTTTCATGTTAAAGGTCCCTGTTAAATGAGCTATGAACATGAGAGATTATACTGTTTGAGATCATTTACACAGAATCGTACCACATAGTGGAATTCATTGCAACTTTGATACAACATTTTTGGTAACTTTTTCAGCAATGTCTATCTTTATGGTTCTATAGATTGAAATAAAATTAACTAGCGAAAGTCTGCATACGTAGTGTGTGTAGATATCTAAAAAAGACAAAATAAAAATGTATGATTTTTTGGGTTTAACGACCTTTGGTTATGCTGTTACTTGAAGTATGATTCTATTTATTTATTTTATTATTTATGTACACATAGTAAAAAACATATGGATATGACATAATTATAATTTGAGTACAAAGGTACTGCTTATTTCTTAAGAAATTTCTTCCAGCAGACCTCGATCAAATCAACTCAGCCTATCGCAGTCCACTGCTGGACATAGGCCTCTCCCAGACTGCGCCACAACATCCTGTCCTCCGCCTTCCGCATCCAATCTACCCCAGCTACCTTCTTTAGGTCGTCCGTCCATCTAGCTGGGGGGCGTCCTACACTACGCTTGTCGATACGCGGTCTCCACTCCAGGGCCCGTCTGCTCCACCGGCCATCGCCCCATTTTGTTTTTTTTTATATCGTGTTAAGATATCGATACTCATCACGTCTGTGAAGTTTACACAAAGACAACTGATTTTTTGTACTGATATTTCAAATGACTACCTACATTACCTGCAGTTGACGACCCAAAAAAAAACTCATGTGTCTCGATATCCATACCCGTCACGTCTGCGTACTTTTACTAGCTATTTCAACTTGCCTCTGTATAGATTAACGAACTGAACCAGGAGCATATTTAATAAAAACCAACAGGAGACAGGTGACAAGCGAAATCCCGGCAATTTTACAAGATTCTTTTATTATTCTTTACTTTATTAAACAGCACCTGTCGTGAAAATGAGTAAATTTTGTCATTTAAATAGGGTCCAGATTGACAGCGAATTGTCTTTTATATATTATTTATATAAAGAAAATTACCAACTAAACGCATACACACCATTAACCCAAAGTCTTCGTTAAAATATCACGCGTGTATCTGAATTAATACAAAAATTTGAATAGCTACCTACGTTACAGCTTACAAATGCTGGGTTTTTTTTTTTTTGTAATATCACTTGACATTTTATTAAAGACTAGCTTCCCGCGTGAAATTGGTTGTTCCCCGAACAACCCCTCGCATGGCATCGCATCACCATGTTCCCCGAACAACGCCCTCGCATGGCATCGCATCACCATGTTCCCCGAACAACCCCCTCGCATGGCATCGCATCACCATGTTCCCCGAACAACCCCCTCGCATGGCATCGTATAACCATGTTCCCCGAACAACCCCCTCGCATGGCATCGCATCACCATGTTCCTCGAACAACCCCCTCGCATGGCATCGCATCACCATGTTCCCCGAACAACTCCCTCGCATGGCATCGCATCAACTTGTTCCCCGAACAACCCCCTCGCATGGCATCGCATCACCTCATTCCCCGAACAAACCCCTCGCATGGCATCGCATCACCATGTTCCCCGAAAAACCCCCTCGCATGGCATCGTATCACCATGTTCCCCGAACAACCCCCTCGCATGGCATCGCATCACCATGTTCCCCGAACAACACCCTCGCATGGCATCGCATCACCATGTTCCCCGAACAACCCCCTCGCATGGCATCGCATCACCATGTTCCCCGAACAAACCCCTCGCATGGCATCGCATCAACTCGTTCCCCGAACAACCCCCTCGCATGGCATCGCATCACCTTGTTCCCCGAACAACCCCCTCGCATGGCATCGCATCACCTTGTTCCCCGAACAACCCCCTCGCATGGCATCGCATCACCTGCCCGCACTCTTAATTCATTTTCGCTTAGCGTTCTTTCTGACTTTTTTTTTTATTTTTGCTTCTGAGTGTCCTAGCGTGATATGATGCGTATCGTCTTCCATAAAGTTTGACCTATCAAATGCAAAAATATTTTTTTCAAATCTGACTTGTAGTTCCAGAGATTAACGCGTTCACACAAACAAAAACACAAACAAACTCTGCACGCTTTATTATTGGTATAGATATTTAGTTTTAGTTTTTTTTTACTGACGCTATTACTTGAACTTCTTCTGGATTATTAATATTATAAGAACCTGCGAATCATTTTTCATAAAAATTGATTTGTTTCATTTGTATGAAATCTTCACTTCCATTCGTAGTCAGATGAAACCATTTTTTAAGCGAGTACGGTGTCAGATGTAGCCACTTTTTATCATAAAAGAAATTCTTTATATTTCGTTTGTTCCAAAAGACAATGCTGTAAAAGCTATCTAAATGCATTAATCGCAATGGCTTTTTCTTATTTAATATTTGCCAAATAATGCTTCTACAATTCCATTAAGATTTCCCTTCAATGATTGTATTTCTATTTGTGGTAGGTATCTATGCAAAATGCGAAGATTCTGGCTCTTCTATTATAAAAAGCTCCTCTTATGGAAAAAATATTTTCCAGTAGAAAACCTCCAAGGGTAATGATATTAAATTGCCTACAGTCTGTTCCAAAAGTATCTTATAAAAATGTCAACAAACCCTGTTCGGGTAAAATTTTTCTTGGGGATTTACTCTAGGTCACTAGCCGAATCGCCAGCCTACTTACATAGGTCGATAAAAATCGCAGGTGACTACAGTTTATTTTTCATCATAATGTCGACCTTCATGCAGCAGGCGATTTCCTGCAACTGATCCTTTTTTTAAGGTTGATTTTGGTTACCCGCCTCATGCAACCTGTCGCCGCATGACGATAGTCGAAACCTTGGACAGGTTTCGGCTTTGGAACTTGCGATTTTGGCCACCGGCGGCCTAGCCGAATTGCCATTTAGACAGTCGATTTTAGCCGTGTGGCGAAAATCGTGCGGCTATAGTACCTGTGTAAAACCCGCATTACGCAATCACTCATTAAAGGAAATTAGTAACATGTGTTTAGGTTTCATTATGTGTCATAGATTTTCCCAGGGATTATTGTTTAAATAACATTATTAAATTGTAACTGAAAAATCATCGCCGGAAATTGAAGTTATAAAATTAAACTCAATTGTGAAATGAAAAACATTCTTAGCTTTTATGATCTATCTTTTAAACTAATTAATTAAATTATAAAAGTTTTCTGAGAAAAACTGAAAGCCAGGATTATTTTGCAAAGTTGATTCGTTTTTAAAATTAAATTATTCAAGTTAATTGAAAACCAACTGTTTCCTCCAAAAGTTTCGTTAATTAGACCCCTAATGGTAAGAAACAAGATTTGGTCTGTTTTAGACGGTTTTTATCAAATTAATTATTGTTCAAAGTAAGTTTTACAACGTCCCTTTTTTTTCATTTTTTCGCTATTTTAGAAAATTACTCGTAACTGTTTAGTTCCCACATTACGAAGAATTAATGCTTCTTTAAAATACTCATTTTTTGGTAAATTAAAGCAGACAGAAATTCGAAAATCTCAACACCTCAAAAGGAAAAACGGAATCGGTCCGTCTGTCTGTCTGTCTGTCAAGACCCTTTTTCCCAGGAACGCGTGGAGTTATCAAGTAGAAATTAATATTTAAATTACGCAGGACTGCAATCCCTTGAAGTGGTGAAAAAATAAAACTTCTAAGTCAACGCAATCAAAAGCTACGGGTGTTTATGTTCCGTTTATGTCACATATTTCGACACTCGCAAGGGAATCAAAACCTATAGGGTACTTCCCGTTGACCTAGAATCATGAAATTTGGAAAGAAGCAATTTCATGTAGCACACGTAAAAGGAAAATTCCGAACACCGTAAATGTGTCATGTGTGGTTACATACCTACAAAATATAGAACCCTCGGCGCGCGAGTCCAGCTCGCACTTGACCAGTTTTTTTTGTCCTACTAATATTATAAATTTTAAAGTTTGTGAAGATGTTTGGATGTTTGTTACGCAATCACGAGTAAGCCGTTGAACTGATTTGTAGAAAAAATTACACATAGATAGACCATTTCCTAGATTAACACATAGGAAACTTTTTATTCCGGTAATGTCTTCCCTTGGGATACTAGTTGAAAGTTACTTTTTACGCAGGTAAAGCCGCGGGCAGAAACCAGTTTCTGATAAAAACAAATAGAAAAAAAAAAGATAAATATATATACAGTGTGTCCGGACATGGACTAGCGATATTCTAAATACTTAAATATAAGCTATTTTAAAGTACTATTACACTATAGGCTTGGGTCCAATACACTTCCCCGCTATGTGGCAGCCATTTTGTTTTTTTTGTTGAAATATGCTCTATGCGAGTACAAAAAAAATCATATATCTCAAAGTTTTAGTCATACTGAGATAAAAATAGGCTTATTCGGAAGGCAATAATATTGTCTACCGTCTGCATTACAAAGCAATGTGTTCACAATTCCATAACTTTTGAAAAAAAATGTGAAAGTCGAAAAAAAAATCAAAAAATTATGCAATTCAACCAATAATGGTTAATTACTACAAAAACAACCCCGAGAACTTTTTTATTTTTTATACTAGATCGACAGTTTTTGAGCTACGCTACAATGCAACATAAAATTCACAACTGTATGTTTAATACTTTAAGAGTTATTGTTGTTTGAACATAGCGTATGCGCAAGCACAAAACGTCTTTGTTAACCGCCAGAGTGTCATTTATGGCATTCACTGTATTCCATCTGAGAGCAGGCGAGAAATACTGTTCGTTACTACCGTGAGTAAGCGAGATAGAACGTATTAGTCCACTACCTGAAACAAAATCAGTTCTAAGGACAAATTATTAGTTGGGTTAGTTTAGTTGTCCCTCGCCCTGCGTTGTGATCGCTATCGCTACTTTCACTTACCGTCCGTGCTGTTTACGTGCTGCGTTAGTGTTTTGTATTTAAAAGTGTGATAAAGTATGGCACAGCGTCAATATTCATCGCAACATATTGCTGACATACACTTTGTGTATGGCTTTTGCAATGGAAGTGCAAATTTGGCTGTACAAGAATATCGACGAAGGTACCCTAACAGGCCTACACCGAGTCGCCAAACTTTTATCGACGTGCATTCAAGATTAGCGGAAAGAGGTATTCAAAGAGCTGTTAATGAACGCAATCGCTTGGTATCGCCCGAAGATGAAGAAGAAGTGCTTAGACTAATAACCAATGATCCTAGACTAAGCGTTAGACGGATTTCAGTGCAACTTCGAATGTCTAAGTGGCATGTATGGAGAATTTTGAAAAGAGAAGGGTTACACCCTTATCATTTTCGACGGGTTCAAGACGTGATCGAACCAGATTTTGCTGCGAGATCTGTGTTTTGTTCGTGGATAAATAGAAATTTGAGACAGAACCGTAATTTTTTACAAAGAATACTGTGGACTGATGAAGCCAAATTTACAAGAGCTGGGATTACAAACCACAGAAACGACCATCTCTGGTGCTCCGCAAATCCAAGGGCGGTGCGCCCAAGCTCATTTCAACATGAATTCTCAGTAAATGTGTGGGCCGGCATAATCAACGATAGGCTGATAGGGCCATTGGAATTGCCACCTACATTAAACGGCGCTAGATTTTTATTAATTGAATTCTTACAGACACAGTTTGCGGACAGCCTCATGGACCTACCTCTATCATACCGTCGGCGTATGTGGTTCCAGCTCGATGGTGCACCCGCGCATTTTTCTCGAGCAGTGAGAGAATATTTAAATAATAATCTACAGCCGTGGATCGGTCGTGGTGGTGTAGTAGCGTGGCCGCCTCGCTCACCCGATTTGACACCCTTGGATTATTTTTTGTGGGGTCATATGAAACAAAAAGTATACGCTACAGTTCCAAATACCAGGGAAGAACTCGTCGCAAAAATTATGGCAGCCGCCGAAGAAATTAGATCCGATTTGGATTTAATTAGGCGCTCATCAACCCAGGTGGCACAGAGAGCCGTAGTGTGTCTACAAGCTGGAGGTGGCCACTTTGAGCAACTGCTTTAGATATTTTAATCTTCATTTAATATTGGAAAAAACATTAAATAAAATTCAATATGAATGTTATGTTTTTTTAATGATTTCCTGTTTAGGGTTCCGACAAAGGCCTTTTGTGCTTGCGCATACGCTATGTTCATACAACAATAACTCTTAAAGTATTAGACATACAGTTGTGAATTTTATGTTGTATTGTAGCTTAGCTCAAAAACTGTCGATCTAGTATAAAAAATAAAAAAGCTCTCGGGGTTGTTTTTGTAGTAATTAACAATTATTGGTTGAATTGCATAATTTTTTGTTTTTTTTTTCGACTTTCACATTTTTTTTCAAAAGTTATGGAATTGTGAACATATTGCTTTGTAGTGCAGACGGTAGACAATATTATTGCCTTTCGAATAAGCCTATTTTTATCTCAGTATGACTAAAACTTTGAGATATATGATTTTTTTTGTACGCGCATAGAGCATACTTCAACAAAAAAAACAAAATGGCTGCCACATAGCGGGGAAGTATATTGGACCTAAGCCTATAGTGTAATTGTACTTTAAAATAGCTTATATTTAAGTATTTAGAATATCGCTAGTCCATGTCCGGACACACTGTATATATACAACGTGTCCCAGAAATCAACGTCAAGCCGAAAACGGGCAATAGGCCAAGTCGTGACAGCTATTAGAAAAATATAAAAAAAAATCTTGGTCATGTACTTTTCGAATTATAAGCATTCAAAAATAAATCTCAAAAAGTGACACCCTGTGATGATTTTTCAAGTCCTGTGACTACATTATTAACATTTCGGTAGTTTTTTTCTCTGTGATCTAACCATGAATAACCCTTCTGTAAATTACAGTTAAAAGTTAAAACGTAACTGCCTCAGTTTTAAATTAAATGTTAGATTTTTGCCCAATATTGAATTCAAAATAATGACATCACCCAACTTTAACCGACTGTACTGAAAAAAAAATCTACTACACTATTTTGGCAAGTAACTTTAAAAGATGGCGCGTTTAGTCAGGATTCCAAAATGGTATAACACATACTAATTGCTACTTCTTAATTGAGGAAAAAAATTACATTGTTGGTTTTAGGTGCATTTGAAATAAAATTCAGTCGTTGGATTTCTTTTATTATAATTTTTATTAAATCAGATTTACGAAGTTTTATAACAAATGTTCAAACTGTTTTCCTTCAGCTGCAATGCAAGTTCTACATCTCTTTAAAAATGATCGCGTAATAAGACGGGCGTATCTTCTTGAGTTGATGTATTCAGCGGCTTCTGCAATTCTTTGGCGCAGCTCGTCTAAATCTTGAATTGGTTTAGAGTACACTTTATCCTTTATCGTACCCCAGTAAAAAAAATCTATGGGGTTTAAATCGGGTGAACGGGCAGGCCACGAAATTGTACCACCCCGCCCAATCCACCTATCGGGGTATTCTCGATTGAGAAACTCTCGTACAGTGAGAGCATAATGCGCTGGGCAGCCATCTTGTTGATACCACATGCTGCCGTAAATGTTCAGTGGCACTTCTTCCAATAATTCTGGTAATTGGTTCTGTAAGAAGTTCAAATAACCCTGGGCATTTAAATTCTCCGGCAGCTCGATTGGACCAATAACTTTACCATTCAAAATTCCCGTCCACATATTTACTTTAAACTGGTACTGAGATCTATCTTCCCGCATCAAATTTGGATTTTCCACGTGCCATTCGTGCAAATTGTGGAGGTTCATGTAACCGTCCTTTTTAAATGTTGATTCATCGGACCATAGAATTTTTTCAAAGAATCGCGGGTCCTCTCGGTGCCTCTGCAACATCGTTCGACAAAATCGTACTCTCTCTGGGTAGTCTCGGGGTAGCAGACTTTGTACTCGTCGTACATGGTATGGGTGAAACTCGTTCTTTTTTAAAATACGATGTGCAGTACTTTTGGGGACTCCTATGCTCTGTTCAATTCCACGTACTGAGATACTTCTGTCTTCTTCAACTGCTTGCAAGACTTCGGCTTCGTAGGGCATAACGGGTCTTCCCTCGCTAACCATTTGGCTAGGAAATCGACCCTCTGATAATGACCGATGCACATTAATAAATACTCGATGATCGGGATGACGCTCAGCATTCGGGTATCTCTCACGATACACTCTTGCTGCGGCATTGGCGTTGCATAAGCATTCTCCATAAATGAGATGCATGTTGACGTATTCCTGTGCGGTGTATCGAGATGGCATGATAAAACACTACACAAACACGGGGTTGCGATTAAAACAAGTCCGGGGTTGTCAGAAACGGTGCAGATAAATCCAAATTACAATGCAAATCAAGTCCAATAAACAAAGCCACAGTTGTAAGTACGAAGTCAATACGAATACAAAAAGATGTGCAGTCAACGAAAGAGCGTAACGTACTGCAGTATTGCACAATTTGCCGACGCATCCCTGTTTAGCCAGAGTAGCGTCTCTATCTGTTTCACTCACACATATGAAATGATGTGTCAATCCGTCTCCCTCTTAGTTAGATAAAAGTAGCGTCACTATCTATCTCGCTCCCACTTGTCAAAGTAGCGTCACCTCACATTAGCTAAAATGAATCTTTCTCGCTCACACTAGTCAAAATAACGTCACTCTTCGTCTCAATCGAACTTTTATGAAATACGGCTTCATAAAAAAAAAATGTTTTTTCTCAATTAAGAAGTAGCAATTAGTATGTGTTATACCATTTTGGAATCCTGACTAAACGCGCCATCTTTTAAAGGTACTTGCCAAAATAGTGTAGTAGATTTTTTTTTCAGTACAGTCGGTTAAAGTTGGGTGATGTCATTATTTTGAATTCAATATTGGGCAAAAATCTAACATTTAATTTAGAACTGAGGCAGTTACGTTTTACTTTTAACTGTAATTTACAGAAGGGTTATTCATGGTTACATCACAGAGAAAAAAACTACCGAAATGTTAATAATGTAGTCACAGGACTTGAAAAATCATCACAGGGTGTCACTTTTTGAGATTTATTTTTGAATGCTTATAATTCGAAAAGTACATGACCAAGATTTTTTTTTATATTTTTCTAATAGCTGTCACGACTTGGCCTATTGCCCGTTTTCGGCTTGACGTTGATTTCTGGGACACGTTGTATATAGGTATATATTTATATATTTTTTTATATATTTATTTATTATTTTTTTTTTTATTGATATTTCTTTTTTACTTCTCCTTTCGCAGGTCTGCTGGAAGAAATTTCTTAAGAAATAAGCAGTACCTTTGTACTCAAATTATTACTATGTCATATCCATATGTTTTTTACTGTGTGTACATAAATAATAAAATAAATAAATGTATTGAACTGTTTATTTGTAAATAAGTAGCAAGTGCTTAGTTTCTGATGTGCGCACGGCCTTAATTGTCGAAATGAACCATTATTTTGTACTTATGAAAGATTTTTTTGTTTCAAAAGCTACTGTTAGGCTGCCGGTCCATTGATGCGGAGCGAGGCTGCGGAGCAGAGAAACGGAGAAATATTAACCAATAGAAAAATGACATTGAGATTTTATGTAATCCTATTGGTTAATATTTCTCCGTTTCTCCGTTCCGCAGCCTCGCTCCGCTTCAATGGACGGGCAGCCTTAGTTTGCCATTCCACTGCTGGGCAAAGACCTCTCCCCAAGACTTCCAGTGATATCCATCGAAAGCTTAAGTCACACTGGTTGTTTGTTTTGTCCAGCTCGTCCCGCCATTTTCTACGTGGTCTGCGGCGACGCCTACTAGCTGTCTAGGGACTCCAAATAGTAATTTCAAATGCTAAAAATCTTTATTTCTTAAACGAACCCAATCACCTCGAACTTTTTGTAATCCACTACAGTTGGAGCAGGTCTAGGCTTTAGACTAGCTGCATTAGTGCTACTAGAGAATAAAACCTACTTTGAAAGCTTGGAGTCCATTAGTGCTCGTATAATCTGGACGGCTCATTAAAACATTAAGTGCCTGTACTGTCACCCACGTGCAGTAGTAACACTTCAGCTTCAAAATTGTACGAAATAAAGGCACAGTCAACGTCTAATTGTTACAAGGACGTGTGTTTGAGTGTACGTCCAGCTGTAAAAGCGGGAGCACACTGTTAAAACTGGAGTGGTTTGGCTCGTTATCTAACTGTAAAACGTTGCCTTCATTTTGGTAGACTTGTAAAACATTTACAAGTCTAGCTCACCTCTATTAATTCAAAACAAAAGTGCGTTGCCACTTCTTGGTGTGGCAATGTCTGTATTATCCAATGGTAACTATTTTACTAGCCATAGAAACCATTTAAAGCCGCAGCATGTCTCAAACTTTGACAAAAAACTAACATAATACATACGTAGAAGGGTCTGCGCAAAATTTTACTACAAATAAGTCCCCTACCAGCGAGTTTATGTACCCTGAAATTAATCCTTTCTACTCCGGGTCCCGTCACTCACCCCATCCTACTTCGCAAATAGTCTAAAAGTGTGTTATTTTTATCAGTAATAATTTTCGTATTTTCACGGTTTCATGCCTATTTTTATGGTCAACTAACTGCTGGCAATATATGTATAGGCAGTTGAACTCCTTTCTAACATTGGCTCTAGACAAATAATTGGAAATAAAGAGCCGAGCTCATTATTTTTCTTTGCTGAAATACTTTTTTAATTAGTTTGCGATTTGTTTCCTTGTTAGAATTAAATTGTAAAACTAATGTATTTCGCGTTTATTTATGTAAAAACGTGCTTAATTTCGATAGATTAAGTTATAAATATTAAGGATCTGTGTTTGTGAATTATTTCGTTGAGAAATCAATGAATAATCAATGAATTAGTACCAGCTGTCATCCAACGGACGGATTTGAAATCACCACCTAACCCGGGGAGTATTTCTTTTAATTTAAGCTTATTTATATAAAATCTTATTAGTTCGTATTGTACCTTTTCCCCTTTAATGTGTATACTGTTCGTCCCAATAAGCAACATAGTGAACAAGCCTGTATTTCTCTTTATTGTGCTGGACACTTATGTTCGTGTATTATTGGGATAAATCACATAAGTTACGTTAGAGACCCTTTAGAAATCACTGTACTTTATTACTAGACAGATATATGTTAAGTTGAATTACTAAATTAGAACCGCTATATGAAATTAACGTTAGAAACTAGATTTCCAATAACTTGACAATAGTAGTACCCCCAAATATTTTGCAAATTTAATTTTGTTGTTTTTCCCTTTTTACTATTAAATATCACCATCTCAATTAAGACATTTCTATGAATAGTTAAATTTTCAACACATAACTGTGATTACAAACTTATCATAACTTTTTTTTATCCCTTTGTTTTTTGTTCACTTCATCCTAGCACTTACTATCCACATCTCATACCTTTCTCTTATTCCTTTCACTCACTTGGCTTTCTCTTCTCTCATTCCAGGGTGCCTCTAGGGTTTGCCTGTCAATATGTTGACCCGTAGAGCTGCATCCTTGGATGAAAAACTGAGGGCTACATTGAACGAATTGGAATCTAGTAAGAAACAGAACAAACAGCTACTACAGGAAAGGGATGACAGCGAGGTGGAAATAAAGTTCATAAATGACAAGAACACTGAGTTGAGGAACCAATTGGCTGAGCTACATGTACAACATATGGACATACTTGACCAGCATCAACATCTCCGTCAACTTGTGTCAAATTTCCAGGAATGTAGTGACACCCATGAACTGGCTTTGAGACGCATATCTGAACTAGAACTAGAATTAAGCAGGGCCCACAACACAATAACCCATTTGGAATCTCTCAAAGCCCGTGAAGAGTCTGCGATCACCTGCAGTCTTTACGATGAGTTGGTTGGTAGCGGGTCCGGACCCACATGTGTTGAGCCAATTGTAACAATAGACTTAACTAATGATACTATCAATAAAACCGAATTGTTTACTAGTCATAATAAGATAAAAAAATATATTAAAATTAATAGATTAATTAAAAAAACTCAAAAATCATTAAAATGCCAAAAAGTTAACAAATCAAATATAAAACTGAGGCAAAAAAAATTAAATTTAATACAAGAATTAAAGAACTGTAATAGAGAATTAGAATTATGTAATACTAGGTATGACACTGACACTCAGCACCTGCAGGATGAGTTGTTTGTTAGGGAATATGCTCTGAAGGACATCTTCAGTAAATATGAGGCTTCTCAACAAGACCTGAGTAAGCGCATGGAAGAGGCTAATGAGTTGGCAGACCTGGTCAAGTACAATGCGGAGAGGTATGAGTCTCTGACTAATAACCTCTCTTTTAGCTGTACCTGCTCCCAGGAACCCCAGCCTCAAGTTATTCCACCCACACCCTCAGTAGCTCAGTCAGTAGGCAGCTGTATTAATAATGATAGCAATAGTATGAACACTACTTATGTATTTTCTGACAAATTTGGTCAAGGTTTTGGTAGTATATTTAATCAGTGTTCGCCACAATATGTAATTAATCGTTGTTTACCCGGTGCCAGTATTAGCCAATTAATTAGTAATATTAGATTGACAAAAATAAATCCCAATTCAACTGTTATATTATTATATGGGGATAGTTTAACTGTACGAAAAAAGGACATAATTGAATCTGTCCAGTTGATGTTACATCTCAATGAGTCCAATAATTGTAAATTTATTTTTTGTGCCTTGCCGTATTCTCATTATTTGTCTGATGAGCAAAATAGGCACATTTATAATTTAAATATGTTAATTTATAATAGGACATGTCATCACAGTGATGCTATTTTATATTTTGATTGTAATCAATTCATTACTGATTACAAACTGACAAATTATACTATGTATTTGCCACCTAGTTGTAGGAGACAAATTGCTAATCTTTTAGCATACAACATACACAGTGACACCGGTACCTGTAGGGTACCTTCGATTACTGTTAGTAGTGGTACTAACACTACTTTTGATACACCTTGTAGTTTAAACTATTAGGTGCGACAACGGGTCAGCCACATATGTTGAATGTTGTACATCAAAATATGCAGGGTCTGTCCGGCAAAGAGCTAGAGTTAAGTTTATTTATGGAGAACTATGATGTTCAGGTGTTATGTTTGACTGAACACTGGTTGAAAGAACATGAAGTAGTGTTTATCAACGATGATAACTTTACCGTACAGAGTGCATTTGTGAGAAAAAGTGCTATTATTAGTATAAAAATATGATTGACATGTAAAAGTGTTTGTACAAACCTACTTACAGAAAATAAATCATTTATCATTTATCATTTTATTCGCGGTGGCTCTTTAGTTCTTGTTTCAAACAAGTTGAAATGTAAGCAACGTTTAGATTTAGTTAATCTTTCAATCGAGCGCACTATAGAGTTGTCTTGTGTTGAACTTGAGCGATACATTATAATTTGCGTTTATCGACCCCCCTCTGGGGATTTTATTAGTTTTGAATCGGTAATGGAGGATTCTCTCAATAGGTTGAAATCAAGTAACAAAAGTATTATTTTATGCGGAGATTTCAATATTAATATTTTAGATGTTACTCCATTAAGTATTAGACTCCTCAATTTGTTTAAGTCTTATAATTTAATTAACTTGTTTTTTGAACCTACTAGAATCACGGCATCTTCGTCAACCTGTCTTGATAATATATTTAGTGTTTTTGATGCCAAAAACAAATTAGTCTTAACTGACTTAACGTCCGACCACTGTGGTTTATTAGCTAGCTTCCCCATGCCATTACATAAACAGTCGCGTAAAATTGAATGCAGGCCTTATACAGCTGCCCGTTGCAAAATGTTTAAAAATAATATAGCTCATAGAATTACACCATCTATAGTAGAACACGAGAATCCTAATGAAATTTATGGTGCCCTTTTTGATGTTGTGCAAAAAGAGTACCAATCTACTTTCAAGACCAAAACTATTAATATTAATGGATCCTCCGTTGGCTTTAACCAATGGGCTACTCCGGGTATTTATAAAAGTAGAGCGAGACTATACGAGTTATATGGTTTGAAAAAATACAGGTTTGACACTCCTTTCCTAGAGTATGTAAAAAATTATTCAAAATTATTTAAAAAGATTAGTGCTTTTGCTAAATCGAAATTTTTAAGCGATGCTATTAAAAATTCTAATAATAAAGTAAAAACGACTTGGAAAATTATTAACAATGAAACTGGTAAATCGGTTAAACAAGAAAAACTACTTGAGATTATGGTAGATAATAAATTAGTTAATAAAGCCGCTGACGTAGCTGAAGCTTTTAATGAGTTTTTTGCCAACATACCTATAACTACGACTCGCTCCTTAAATTCGTCCCCGTCTAAAGCTGAAACCCTTTTGCATAGTAGTGTCCCTAAATGTATTCGTTTATTTAGTTTCGAACATGTAACCCCACATGATGTAGTTAATGTTTTTAACCTACTAAAGTCTAAAAACACCGGTGACTACTGGGGCATCTCCATTAAACTTTTAAGTAATATAATAGACATCGTAGCCCCCTATCTAGCTGTTACTTTTAATAAATGTGTTGATTTAGGAATTTTTCCTGACCTCATGAAGAGTAGTAAAGTCATACCTTTATTTAAATCAGGTAATAAAAACGACGTTGGTAATTTTAGGCCTATTTCCATCTTACCTGCATTTAGCAAAATATTTGAAAAATTAATACTCAAGCAGTTGCTAAGACATTTTAATTTAAATAGCCTCCTTCATAATGAACAGTATGGCTTTACAAAAGGTCGTTCGACTACAGATGCGGGTGTTGCTTTGCTGAAACACATATTTAACGCATGGGAGAGCTCGCAAAATGCTATCGGAGTTTTTTGTGATCTTTCCAAAGCCTTTGATTGCGTGCACCAAGACACGCTTTTGCGTAAACTAAGTCATTACGGTGTCCAAAACGAAGCTCTCAACGTAATAAATTGTTATTTACATAATAGGTTCCAATGTGTAGATGTTAATGGTGTGAAATCTTCCGCGCTACCAGTTCAGTTAGGTGTACCGCAAGGCTCAATACTGGGTCCATTCTTGTTCTTAGTGTATATTAATGATTTACCATTCCATTTAAAGGGAATCTGTGACGTTGTACTGTTTGCTGATGATACATCTCTTATTTTTAAAGTAGATAGGAATAGACAAGATTTTGACGACGTAAACAGTGCACTCTCAATAGTTACGGATTGGTTTACGTCAAATAACCTAGTTCTCAATGCCAAGAAAACGAAATGTGTAAAGTTCGCCTTACCGAATGTTAGAAATCTAGGACCCAACATCGTCTTAGATAAAGAGGCGCTTGAAACTGTGAGTTCGGCAGTTTTTCTGGGAATAACAGTAGATGCCAAACTTCAGTGGGGACCACATATATCGAGCCTAGCAGGAAGGCTCAGTTCGGCTGCCTACGCCGTCAGGAAAGTAAGACAGTACACTGACGTTGATACAGCTCGTTTAGTATATTTTAGTTATTTTCACAGCGTTATGTCCTACGGTATTCTGCTGTGGGGCAAAGCAGCTGATATACAAAATATATTTGTCCTTCAAAAACGAGCTGTTCGAGCAATTTACCAGCTAGGTGCTAGAGTTTCTCTAAGAGATTTTTTTAAAGATATTGGTATTCTCACGGTTGCATCACAATTCATCTTTGCCAACATCTTATATATTAGGCAAAATATACACTTGTATACTAAAAACAGTGATATTCACAATGTTAACACCAGAAATAAGGACAAACTACGTGCTCCCTTTCACCGGCTTCATAAGGTTCATAACTCATTTGTTGGTCTTGGTATAGCCTTTTATAACAAGCTACCCTCTTCTTTGCTAGATTTGCCTTTTAATGCATTTAAAGCTCAAGTAAAATCTAACCTTTGTTCAAAGGCATACTATTCTATCAACGACTACTTAAACGATAAGAATAGTTGGTCGCCCTGATTAACTCAAGACAATGTTTATGTTCTTTCTCCAGAATTAATTTACAAAGAATTACTGATAGGTTATATGAGCTCATTATACAAATGTTTTTTTATTGGGCTGTATAAGTCAAATCAGTTTAATTTAATTTTAATTTTATTATTGACATAATCAACCCATTGCAATGTTTTCTAATGAGTTGATTGCAATATGTGGTTAGCTAGTGACCTCGACAATTGATCATATTATTCTTACCTGAGCAACCGGCAGCAAGTTCGTCATGCTCCCTTAGATGTCACTGCTTGCGGTAGCGTCGGGGGTCGGGTTGTCTCCTTCCCTCAAATATGGCGAGGGGGGTAATGGCTGACCTTTGCGTTATGCTCGTGAACGGGCGCTGCTTGTGGTGACTGGTCGTCTTGCTGACCATGGTTTTATCATTGTTATCATTATTAATAACTTGTTTATTTAGTTTCCTTATGGTCCTAGTTTATCATTTGTGACTTCAAGCGACAGCTATGTAAACTGAACCCAGCATTGCATAAATATGTTAGCGGTCACGCCCTTTATACCTGGAGGCTTTTATTTAATTTCCATTTATTAATTTTTGCTTGAGTACGTATAGTTTTTTATTGTATTTCTTGGTATATTGGCGTTGGCAGCTGACATATGGCAAATAATTTAATTTAGCGTTCTGTGTCTTGTAATGTTAATTGTTTTGCATACCTTGTATTGTATTCAGTCAAGTATATTTTCTAACTGAACAGACAGCTGTGCTGCTGGGGAGTTTGTTGCGCCACTTCTTCTTCCCAGCGAAAGCACTAGGAAGTGGTGAAGGGCGGGCGTTTTGGGGGACTGTCTTTTGTAATTTTGACGTTCGAAAAGTGCTGATTCTCAGCCTAGTTTGAATAAATGACTTTTGATTTTGATTTTGATTTTGTTTTTTTTTTATTTTTTATTTGTCTAGTCTAAGCTGACCCACACCTCCCTGTTTTTTTTATTTTTTTATTTTTATTTTTTTTTATTTTTTTGGGTGGGAAATTATCAAATAAGTTCTCCCGCTCTAGGCGGAGCGGGAGGGCCATGTTTCGCGAGCCCGCGTATCCTGCTTCCAGTTTGGACGGAACCATCCAGTTCGTCGCCGCCATCATCTACGTGGCCTGCCGCGACCCCGTCTTATATTGTCTCAGGACACCAGAACTGTGCATCGTGTGCCCACAGTTCGTCCGGCATGCCGTAGACACATCCTGCCTAGACATATTTAAGTTAGGCAACCTTTAGAGCCACGTCAGTTACATAATATCTTAGTTTGGTTTTTTATTTATACAATAATGAGCCTGTTGTGTCCCATTGCAGGGCAAAGGCCAACTTCCATCTGTCCATGTTTCTCTCTCTTTTGCAATTAGAATCTAATCTTTTAGGTACACACAGCGTCAGTATGTGCTAAGCCCTCAAGTTTTAAAATGTTACACTGCTACAACATTGAATTCGTTAGGAATAATGTAAAGAATATTTCAAAAAAAAGTTCAGTATTTCTACTTAGATTCGAACCACCGCATCACCGAACGTCATCATACCAACAGTTTTATGAACTAGCCAGCGAGCCCATATGAATGGCGATGAAATGGTTACCTACTATCGTCCGAGTCACATTATCTTTAGGTCTCTGTCTAATCGATAGATGTTATAATTTGAGGGTATCCATTAATTTTACTTACTTACTTTTTCTTTATAAAATGGATCCATACCCTCAAGTTATAACTACACCGTTTGATGACGTTCACTTAAAACGACGAAGTGTAAACGACTACGATTTACCCATTACTTTTATTTTAATTACTTTTAATTTTATGAGAACAAAAATAGTTATTTTGTATGAATTGTAAAATGTAAATTCTTGTGGTAAAATAAGATCAAAGTTTTTTTTAAATACTTAATAGCAATAATATAATTATGTTATTAATTAAGTTATTATTCGAGTATCATTTTCCTTGATTTTTAAATTCTTTATAAAAAAGACTAAAACAAAATCGAAAAAGACTTTATATTTAAAAATATATAATACATGACAAAAAGCACATTTCGTTAGGATTTGAACTTCTAATCTTATGTAGGGCAAGCGGGCTTGAAACCTTCGGTCTATTTAGACGTTGAATAACTTTTTGTAAATGTTAACCTTATTATAGCTTGTCGTTCGATGCATTAATAAAAGTATTAACGTGACAAAAAAAAAGTACACAAAAAAATATATACTAACATAAACTTATTTATTCACTAAAACAATACATTAAATATTATAAAATGTTTTTGCAAAATACGAAAACCAACTTGGACCTATCATGGATTTGAACGCACAATATGTCTTTTGGGGGGTAACCACTTAATGTAGCTGTGTGTACGAGTCCACCTTGTTCTTCTGGGCCTACCGCGTCGTTGGTTGCTTTGATTTTTAAGTTCTCTTTATTATCAAACATTTGGTTTATATTCAACATTTATATAGGAAACGTCTGTGAAGTTTATATGCAAAGCAGCACGCTATCAAATTAATTAAGTATGTGAATAATTCAACAAGAACACATGAAGTTGTGCTAAGATTTGTACTTGTGTCCTTAATGTTTAATGAACCATTTTATGCGTATTATAAGTAACATTCGCTTTATCAGAATTTACTCGACTATTTTAGAATTTGGAAAGGTTTAAATATTTATAGTAACATGTTAGCTTTAGTTTGTTTGCTACGCGTCTCAATTATTTTGAAGGGATTGTGTACATACATAATAAACTCACGCTTTCTTCCCATGGGGGTAGGCAGGAACTGCATAATGTGTCAAAAATATTTGTTTTATGAAACATGTTATTCTTTAAACAAGCTGTAACTTAAATAACGCACAATCTCATAAGCGGTCATTGTACTCATCATTATGAACAACTTTTATTATGGGACCAAACCTGAAATGGCGAAAAAAAAACAGCGAATTTTTTTTTTCGTGATTTTAGGTTTGGTCACATAGTAAAAGTTGTTCATAACAAGGTGACATCTACTTGTTAGCTTACTTTTAACCGCTTTGTGAGAAAAGAAGAAAATGCTTGTTATTACCAAAATGTTACTTATTAAAACAACACAGAACACTTACACAACACACAGATACATACAACATAACACACTCATAACAACAATAGTTTTCTTTCTTTGTTTTTAGATGTTACTTCGATGGTGACCATCTACTTCGAACTACTTGAACATTATAAAAAAAAAAACTCACAAAGGTCCCCCTTATACCCAAATTGGCGTGCATTTCGGCAATTATGAACGAAGAAAATACTAATCTCCTTCATATGTCAGCAGAAGATAGTAAGTGGCTATAAATCGTGCAACATGTTGGCACGTTGTAACTAATGTTTCACCTTGTTTGCGCTAGATTACAGAATTGTCGAGTAGCGGTCTGGGTGAAAAATTCCTTTATTTGCAGCAAAGATCTGAGAGATTTAGACGTGCAGAAATGCGGTAGCAGCTTCTGTATTCTTGCAATTTGTGGATAAGTGGGTGTTTAGTCTTTCCTAAGAAGAACACAAGAAGTCTTTAAGAATGCTTGCTAAGATATCCGAATGCGCAGTGGCACTGGCCGCTACTGTCGATGTTATTTATTAAGTACCTTGTTAACAGGCTTACGCTGTCCTTCCTATTATAACATTATAATAGGAAGGACAGCGTACGAACATATCTGAATTTCGTACAAAGCTCAAGTGGCTTCCCGTACGTCTTCGCCGGAATTCTCATATCTTGATTCAGCTCTACAGTATTTTCTTTAACCCTAAAACCCCCTCTTATCTTAAAGAACGTTTCAAGTTCCTTCATGACACACATAATAGATATCTGAGGTCATCGGAAAACCTGAGACTAGAGATGCCGATGCATTCCACCAGTTTCTATGATAAATCTTTTACTGTTCAAGCAGTACGCTTATGGAATGACTTACCCGTGTCGGTAAGGCGTGCTCAATCTTTGTCCACTTTTAAAATTATGATAAAAAATCACTTCCTCTCTCCTTAAACAGCACCATTATATTTTCTTTACTCCTGTTTCATGTCTATTGTTATATGTATATATTTATTTAGATTGGTATAATATACTTTATGTATGTATTTATTTTATCGTGTAAATAGTACACCACAGACTACCTACAATATTTGTCTCTCCTTCCCTTTTCAATCCATCCAAAGGTTGTCTTTAAAATATCGCTCTTAGCGATAAGACCGCCCATTGTGTCACCCTTTGTAAAATTTCTATATTTATGTCTGTAATCTATATGGTGTACATAATAAAGAGTATTCTATTCTATTATAAAAGTCAATTATTTTTAAAAGAGTAACCGTAAAGTTTCTTCCTGGCTCTTCTCCATAGGAAACGAATAATTGGAACCGTGCTTCTAGCTGACGTGACGTTTCACAAGTGTCCATGTAGGTTTAAGTGAAATAAAAATATTTAGATTTTGAATGTTTTTATATAATAATAATAACAAAATTTATTTCAGATTCATCTTAAGATTTTTCCATATTTGTTAGTACAGACGCTAGCATATCAAGCTACCCGAAACTGTCAAATTTTCCCAATGAACTTTGAACCTAATGCTTAAGCGGTAAAGTTGAAAATCTATTAAATAAATCTGACAGATTGTAGTAGCTTGATGTGCTGGCGTCTGTACAATTGCGAGTGTTCTGTCGCGCGTGCGGCGCATGATAGAAGCGCTCCGCTTGCGCATGATGACCGCAAAGCCGTCTGTGTGCGCCGCCGTGAACATCGCGAACATTGCGGAGACGTTGCAGTGGCGCGGCAGCCCCATCAGCACCTGGAACGCGTTATTATATTGAACACGCAGATTGCTGCATGTCCGCTGTGTATGTTTGTATGTGTGTAGCAACTTTTTATAACATAGCATGACGCCTCTAGGAGGTTACACAAACATTTCGCCAGATAATGCTTTTTTTTATTCATCTTTTATTCCTGGTCACATCTGCGCCAAGATTTATTAAAAATCGCTTTACTTTTGAATCATAATAATGTTGAAATTGATCATCTATTGCTAGAATTGAATACACAATGTCCACCTAAAACTCAATCAATTCAATATTAGAGTAGATTTACCTTGTTATACTTACTAAATCCATACTCAAAACCAATATAGGCATCTGAATCAAGCAAACCCGCATGATAATGAGCGGAATCTACAATACAAACTACAAGATTGTGTAATAAAGTTAGCTAACCCGTCGCATGCAATTAGAGGGGCCAGTAATTACTTTATTGGTGACCGGGAGACATGCCGGTCACGCGTACCGGGGCGTGCACAGGTTAGAGAAGATACGAGGATGTGCTAAACGTGTTTGTCGCTGCGATATGATCACAACGATCATACTCTATAAACGCCAACGAGATAATATGGAGAGCTTGTGCGAAAAATTACACTGGTCAACAAGGTTTTTGCCCAATGATAATGAGTTGTAATATCAAGAAGTACGCAGCAACTACCCATCAACCCAACCGTCAACCGTTTCGCAGTTGGCTTAGCTCGAATTTTTGAGATAATACGCTGATGGGGTACACGTCGAAACTTGTACTACTTGTACTTATTCAAAATGATGTACCCACGAGCTACTGAGAGCTTGAGCCATCTAGAATACTATTGCGCAATATTACATTATTTATTAATGCGGAATATACCTATATTTTTTAACCTCAGTATTCGGGATTTACGAAACGAGCAGAACTTTTGCACACACCCAGTACACAAACAAACTAACAGAGTACTTTGATTGAACGTGTATATTGTTACATATGTAGCTAACAAATGGTGTAAATAGTAAGTATATTAAGTGAGTTTTACCTGTTTTAATTAATCAACACACTATTATTGTGCCACCTTGTATAATGGAAAACTTTGCAAAATCTCTTAACCGCGAAAGTGATGCTTTTAAATATCAGAGAAGTTCCCAAAAATTTTAGATGCAAAATTAAAGGAAGGGATTTTTATAGGGCCTCAAATACGGGAGTTGATTAAGGACAATACATTTAATAGTAAATTAAATAAAAATGAGAGTAAGGCTTGGAAATCTATGGTACAAGTTTTTACTAATTGAAATTGAATAAAATTGAATAAAAGACTTGTAAAAGATATGATTGAAGCCTTGTACGCTATTAGCTGTAAAATGTCTCACAAAATACATATTTTGGACTCACATTTAGATTTTTACCTCAAAATATGGGAGACGTTAGCGATGAGCATGGTGAGCGTTTTCACCAAGAAATAGCGGGCATGAAACGTCGATATCAAGGAAAGTGGAGTCCTGCTATGCTAGCAGATTATTGTTGGACGTTAAGAAGAGAAGCTGTAGATGTCAATTATAGGTTCGATTCCAACCTAGGACAAATGTTTGTGTGATGAGCACGATCATCTGTTCTTTGTCTGGGTGTAATTTATCTATAATATGTATGTATTTAGAAATATATATGTATGTTTATCAGTTGTCTAGTACCCATAGCACAAGCTCTGCTTAGTTTGGGACTAGATGGCGTTGTGTGAAAGTTGTGGAATATTATTATTATTATTATTATTATAAGAGAAAAAGTAGTTCAACTGTACACGTTTAAAATTATTAAAATGTATTAATGTAAATAAATTTTTAACTGGGTGGTAAGTCTTTTTATTGATATCCATAAAAAACCCGAGCTAACCAAGGCGTAAAATTAGTATCACTGTGAATGTTTTTTAAAGCTCTCTTAAAAATAGTTCAACTTATTTCATGGGCTTACAAAAGTTGTTTTTTTTTTTTTGTTGACCAGTGTTATTTAAGCACCTAGCTAGGAAAGACTAAACACTAAAAGTTATAATGACAGGTGAACGTGATTGACAGAATTAAAATTTCGTGCTACGTTGAACGTACCTACCTAAATAAATTGTGATAATTATAATGGGACGATTTAACATCTAGGTTGGTATATTTTACAATAGCGTAAGGCTAACAAAACTATCATTATGGCAAACGTTTGAAACTGTACTGTGAAACCTGCGCTCAATTGTTCAAAGGCAATTCGTGGCCTGGACAAAGTGACACTCAATCAGCGATAACGATAATTGAAAAGTCAAAAATGTATTGTATTGATATAAGATACCGAAAATTTTAATTTTGATCCTGTGGAAAGTCTCTATAGAATTACGAAACACTTTGAAATCGATTACCACTTGACTTGGCCTTCTGGTTAGACAATTGTGTTTAGGGGGAAGCCCCAGGGTAGCCTGCGGAATTAAAATGTTCTTCCGTTTTTGTGAATGACTATTTCATGAAATATCAATCAATAGGATTATTATGAACTTAGCGCCGGGCCTAGTTCTGTTAATGTAGGAAGGCTTTGCTCTACACTGGGATACCACAGGTTTTTAAAAGTAATAATATTAAATGTGCGAAAAATTAATGAATTTGTGTAATGTGCATTTTGTTCGTGCATAATAACCATTTTTTCTTTATTTTTTTTTTTTTTTTTTTTCATTATAAAAATCATAGGTATATATAAAGGTCCAACTTGACAGATTTTCCTATTGATATTTTCTCCATGAGTTTTGCTTCATACGAAACAGACACTCGTACATACATTCCCTATTTAGACAATATGAAAAGTGCACGTCTATGTAGCTCAAATTAGTCTGTTTTTTTAGTGTTCTAGATTAAAATCTACTAGACACACTTTTTACTGTTCTCCTTTGTCTCTAATATTTTTAAGTTAAATGTCATGCATACCTGTTATTTGCATGGTTACTGAAATTCCAATTTTAGATGATTAAATATCATCTAAAATTGGCATTCCAGTAACCATGCAAATTTGAATTGTAAGTGACTGTGCTGTTGGTGTGCTTATTATATTTATTTAAGGACCACCAACAAAGCATACAGCATAAATAAATGTTAAAGTACCTATATTGTTTTTACCTTTTATGGTGTAGCCTTAATTAAAGGCTGCCACGGCATGCATTAACCATAAGAGTAGGAAATGCAGTTACAAAATAAATAAACAAATATTCTATTCAACATACAACCTGACCTGCCGGTCGATTCTGTAAAAATCTCACCGTGAAATCATAAGTGAAGTGAGCACTTAATAGTCTTAATCCCTAGCGAATGACAGCTCACTTCACGCTCACTTCACCCAAGCTTTCACGGTGAGATAGTTACAGAATCGCACGGCTGACCTACAAATTGCAAAAAGTGTAAGAAAAATTGAATTTCGCGGACTATCCTGACGTTTATTTATATATTTATTGAATATTTCAAGCACATAAATGTACAGAGGCGGACTTTATTTTCCCCCCTTAATTTCACCCCTTAATTTTTTTCGGAACATAAATCCCTAAATCGGAAAATAAGTACTGTACCTTTAGATTAAAAAGTACCTTATCCCCCTTCTTTTACAATCATAAAGACGTTGAAATTACTGGCATGCCTGTCCGTACCGACACTTAATAAGGGACCGTAGAGCCGCGTCATTTTACAGATATTCAATATTGTTGGGTGTTGTCGTGCTGTATCATTTGTGGGCATTTCTGTGGCCATTCTGGGGTTGTAACGGGAAGGTTTACAGGTATTGTGTTTGTAATAATAGATGCAAATTATACAGATTGAAATTTGAGGCAGGACCTTTTGGTTTACATGAAAACGTAATGTTAGGCTGACTGTTCTAACTTTTAAGAAATTTCGTATTGCATTAATTCAAAATGTGAAAAAACTTAAACAACTTTCTGTGCCGTGATAAATTAAGAAAAAGCTAAGCTTTTAATAAACTGTAGTGCTGGTTCTTGTCCTCCGAATATACGTACCAATTACTTTTACTATTCACATCGCTTATTTGGCCTTCCTCTACTCAGATGGGTATATAAGTCATGCATATATTAGGTTATCTCATAAATTATTGCCAGTTAAAAGACAAATTATTATTAATATTTTTTATTAATAAAAAATACATTTAATCAATTATATAGGCTCCCTCGTTATCAACAACAGTCAGCCATCTACTGGGCAAAATTTGAATACCCTTCTCCCAAAATGAGGCAGGCTGGGACTCGAAAAAAATTTCAAGTTCAAATTTAATACTTCCAGAATTTTCGAATTTTTTTCCTAGTAAATGAAATTTAAGAGCTCGAAATAAATGAAAGTCTGAAGGCGCAAGATCCGGGCTATACGGTGGATGTGGAACAGTCAGCCATCCTAGCTCCTCCAGCTGTTTATGTGTTAACTTGGCTAAAATGAGGTCGTGCGTTGTCATGCAAAAGTTGGACTCCAAGTCGTTTTGGCCGCTTAATTTTTAACATCTCTGTTAGTTTGCGAAGCTGCTGCGTATACAGATTGGCGTTAATAGTCTGATGAGATTCGAGGAGTTCCCAGAAAATTATTCCTTGCCAATCCCAGAAAACAGACAACATAACCTTACGACCGTGTTCATTAAGTATAGGCTGGGATGGTGCGTTTTCCACGCGAGGAATCCAATAGGCATGACGCGTGTTAGTTTCATAATGTATCCAGCTCTCGTCATTATGTAATAATGTCCTTGAGAAAGTCTCGTCTGTGCGGAAGAAGTAACAAACTTTGACAAATGGTCACACGAGCGGCCCGGTCATGGTCCGTTAACGCATGAGGTGTCCAACGTGACATCATTTTGCTATATCCCATCGATTTGAGATAAAGATCTATAGTCGTGCGGGATTGTCCAAGCGCCTTCTCTAAATCGTGCGTACTATAGTCTGGATGTAACTCAAGTTCGTGACGCAAAGCATCTTCATCAAAGCTGGTGGGGCGGCCTGGGCGAGGTTGATCTTCGTAGCTTATATCACCGGTCTCAAAACGCTTGTACCGGAAACGAACAGTCCGATCGCTAGTAGTACCCGGTCCAAATGCAGTGTTAATCTTTTTAGCCGTTTCTATTGAAGGGACTTTAAGTCGATGCTCATATAGCATAATAGCTCGCAGTTGACGCTCATCCATTTTCACTAAAGACTAATATTGCGTTGCGTCCGCGCCTATTTATACCCTCACCATAAAAGACACTCATCCTTACGAGAAAGTTCTAGCTTTCTTGAATTCACTTTAGTTTAAATACGAGAAAATTCGACAAAAATAAAATATGGCAAGAACTTATGAGACATAATATTATACCTACTGGATGTGTTTTTTTTTTTTACAGTCCCCAAATTTTTACATGGTGTTCTACCCATGAATATGAACAACTTCCACTATGGGACCAACTCTGAAATCACGAAAAAAAATCAGCTGTTTAATACAAAACTTCAATACCTACTTAAATGTGTGAAACAGCTGATTTTTTTTTTCCTGATCTCAGAGTTGGTCCTATAGTGAATATTGTTCATATTCATGGGAAGAACATCCTGTAAAAATTTGGAGACGGTAAAAAAATCACCAGTATATGCTTAATGAATTTTGTACAACAAATAGACAATACGAAAACTTTTGTAAACGTCATCTGCCTAGCGTTTTTCCAACAATTTTCTAACAATAACTAAATACTTATAGTATGTTACGCAATTAGACTGCTAAACCGCAACGTGGTAGATAGCATCGTAATTGGTGTAAACACTAACCGTCTTCGGGATTTACACCCTCGTATGTACATAAGAGGCCAACTACCCCTTTAGGTCTACGCAACATCCCACACATGTAGGAAGGCTATTACCATAGACATAATAGGATTGGTCATGGGTGATTCTTGATTGATTATAGGGTTCATTTTAGGGTTAATTTTCTAAGGGGAAAGGTCTAAGATTCGGGTCAAAAGTAAAGCTAATTTGCTGCCAGAATAGTCACTTTAAGTAGCCCCTATAAATTGAGGATGGTCTTAAGGGATCAGTCATATTTTTATGTTAACCAACGTAACGGTTTCATTTTCTCTATTTTCCTATATTTTTATAAGATGGCAAGCGTGCCCCTTGTTATAAAACAAAGGGTACACTTGCTACAAGCGCTTAACGTATAAAAAGAAAAAAACAACAATTACATAAGTAGGTAATTGTTTTTTTTTTTTTTCTTATACGGTTTCATTTCGTGTACTTAGCAAACATGAATCAAAGTAATCGTCTCTAAAATAAGGAAATAATGCATTATTTTTAGGATCGTATGCAGTAAGAATCTATAACGAAGGGCTGCATTTGGAAATGCAATTCGGAATCGAAATCCAAAACAATTTTCAATGCTATTCAAAATTTCCAAACTCAGCACGAACTGCAGTGCCAAACTACCAAAAGTTGAAAGTCGGATCTGTGATGGATAGCGGTAAGATTTCAAATATAATGTAGATGAAACTTTTGGTCCAAATATATGCGGAGCACAGCGTGAAACCAAAAACTCGACATGAAGGATGAATATCGATGAACGCACGTATGCGAACACTGCTCAAGAATACGCTAGGACGAGCCGCCATTCTTCTGAAACCTGAACAATGAGGAATATGGTGTGAGCACTGTTATTTTAGCTGAATATACAACGTGTAACGGAAAGGGGGTATCAACCCTGAAGGAGGTGAATGTGCTCATGAAACTCAACAACTTTCCCCAAAGAACATAGGTCGAAATATGAAAAAAAAAATTTGGCCCTCCCTTACAAAACTGACTACCAGCTGATTGATTTACTATGGGAGGGCCAAATTTTTTTTTCATATTTCGACCTATGTTCTTTGGGGAAAGTTGTTGAGTTTCATGAGCACATTCACCTCCTTCAGGGTTGATACCCCCCTTCCGTTACACCCTGTCTATTCAGATACACTACATTTTTCCTGTCTTTAAACACGTTAACCATAAGATGCGACGCGATAATTATTACGATGATATTCAGCATTCATTTTAGTCAAAGGACGAGACCCAACGACGTGCTCCTAGCAACAATGTACAGACGCTACTACATCAAGCTACTACAATCTGTCAATTTTCTTTAATAGATACTCAACTTTATCGCTAAAGCATTAGGTTCAAAGTTGATACGGAAAATTTGACAGTTTCGGGTAGCTTGGTGTGCTGGCGTCTGTACTTCAAATTTACTTTATTATTATGTAGGTATTTGTGGGTAGTTTAGAAGTTGGGACCGACTCATTCTATAGGAAAAGGCTTAGTATTATGCCAATTAGTCTCCATCAGTACATCTTCAGTGGGTGTAGAACGATGAAAGGCTTTAGAAATAGTAACTCTATATTAGTGGTTAGGGGGTATTTAATAAGCAGAGTAATGAAAGTCAAGTCTGCTAAGGAACTCACGAACAATCGTGAGTAACATACGCTTATAACTTGTGTGTGTGTTGCTCAATACAAATTGAGCAACACACAAACGTTACATGCGTAGCGAACCTCAGTTGACCCGTACCCCGCTATATCGACGCGCGTCTTTCGATCTTTATAAACTATGTCTATTGTATTAGGTATCGTGAATAAATAAATACTTTAAATAACTTTCTACGTTTTAGTTCCCTCTGTATGTCGGTCTGTGTCTGTGCGTGTGTGACCTACAAACATTACACGCACCCAAAAAACGGTGAGCTAGATTCCATCTGTAATATCAGATCTTTTGACACAATACGAAGAAGGACAAACCACATACATAACTTCTAATAGGATACCAAGAGCCAATATCAATTAATAATGTATTTAAACGCAGTTGGCTGAGACATGCGTCGTCGGAGTATTGGCAATTATGCCGCAATTGAGCGCCAGTGCGGGCCTAATGCGACCATATTAACCTCTGATGCGATGTGCAATAAATGTCAATAACATTCATAAGTGCTGTGTAGTATACAGTCTTACTCTGGACAGCACGGCAATGATATCTGATTTCATGATTCTTCCATTATTATAACATTAGGTATACTGTCAGATTTCTTTGCTGCCAAATATAATAAATATCAGATATTTTGAGTAAGCAGATATTTACCTATAACGCAGAGAGGAGGTCTGTGTCCCAGCACTGGAAACATTATAGGCTGATTATTTTAAGACATGTCCGTTAATATTGCATTAACAGATATTTTTGAAGCCGATGCAGCAACCTATACAACGTGTAACGTTAAATGCGCAAAACCTGAAAATAGTTTGATCAGAATAACGAGCAGAATTAATTGAACCACTTTTTAATATAGCTCACATTTTTCAAAAAACCTTCATTAAAAACGTTGCCGTGTCTATTTATTAATAGGTCAAGCAAACCAATTTCAGCGCGCGCGGCCCGGTGACGACTCCTCCTTCGGTAAAGCGTCGTCGCAGACGCAAGAAACGATCAGAATGGCCAGTAAAACTAAAACAGCACATAAAACCTTTACAATTTTTTTAATGACTTATTTTCTCTCTGAAATAGGTCAATTGAATTAAAAATCAGTTGGGGTGTCTGAGGTTTTGCGCATTTAACGTTACACGTTGTATATCGATTTCGCTTGTCACGTCAGATATTTTTGGTGTTCATTCGATTTCACTGTTTGTGCGATCACGTATATGTATTTACTGTCGTAATTTTAATGGATGAATCATGAAATCAGATGTTATTGCCACACTTCCATAGTTATGTCCAGACTGGCAGGGACATCAACGCGCAAACTATAACCATGAATTCAACACATGATTCTAGTCTCCATACGTACAGACCTTGTCAAAAATCTTTATTTGATTTTCAACTTTATCACTGAAGCATAAGGTTCAAAGTTGATTGGGAAAAGTTTACAGTTCCGGGTAGCTTGATGTGCTGGCGTCTGTACAAACTTTTTGTCGTGATTTCATTAATTTAATTTTAAAAACATGTATTATTTTAATACCGCATTATAATATCCACTGTGGCAACACTGTCAAAGTACAGACGCCAGCACAGATTCGAGTAGCTTACCAAAATCTGTCAAATATTCCCAATCAACTTTGAACCTAATGCTTTAGCGATAAAGTTGAAAATCTTTTAAAGACATTTTACAGATTGTACTAGCTTGATGTGTTGGCGTCTGTACAAATTGTTAATACTATAACATACTTTTAAAATGTATTTTCACTATGGCAACTAAAATCTACTTTGGCAACACTTGGAAAAGAGTGTTTTCTTAATATTTTCGTGGATTATAAAAAAAGATAATAAATTGGCTCTTTCATAGAAATGTGCATTACCTAAGAGTTCAAAATGTACGGAACAGCAATTTTTTTTATTAATAACCGATGAAAATTTTCAACTGTTCAAACTGTACTGAATCCATGGTAACAGCTTACAGGTTGCGCGTCGATATTTATTTATTTATTCCTTTATTTCGGGCAACTAAGGCCCATAGAAACAAACAATACTAGCCTTTATTTATTCATGTGACTGTACCTATACTCGTCATTCTCATAATTATACACCATGCGCCTATAAGTCATTATAATAATAATACGAGTAAGTTCCTATCGCAGATATGCTGGAAGAGATTCCTTATGAAATAAGCATACGCGTAAGCATAAAGCATAAGCATATGCGTGTGTTGCTTTTTTTTTACCTTTGTACCTATTTTTCTGTTCTGTTTTTTCTTGTCTGTTTATATTTATGTGTGTGCATAAAAATGGTAAAATAAAAAAAAACATCATAATCATTTATTTGCAATATGTAGGTGGTACAGTGTTGGAGTGCTGGGGTTATAATCATACTTGTTCCGTCTGGGAATCAAATCGCGAACTGTACGCATAGATCAAATATTTTATTCAATATGCTAATCGCGTCGTCAAAAACCAGAATGACAATCTGTTTTTCTCGTGAAACAAGTATACGAACTTGCGAAAGTCACGCTATAATGTTGAACTCAGTACTGAAAATACACAGTGACTTTCAAGTAATAAAGCAAAAGCTCCAGCTATTCAACGCATTTGCTCTGTCAAGTCGAATACAGTCAGCTAAGAGGCTTACTCAGCTCTTGACATAATTTTTCTTTTCAAAGACGAACAAATTACGAGTGATATTAAATAAAACAAGAAACTTGGAGTACTAATAACTGGTTTATTTTCTCTTGATGCAAGTTCTTGAGTTATTATTAGTGAGAAATTGTTTTCGTTTGAAGAACGAGAATATTAAGATGGTACGTCAATGGATGATTGATTACATTTTAAATGAAATAATTGGATAATATTTGATTGATGAATTTTTGTTAATATTAATTGCCTTATATCAGAAGGTCAATTCTCGTAATTTGAAACGTTCAAAATCTAGTTGCAGTTTCATATCGGCGACAAACAAATGTCAAAAAAATTTCAAAAATTAAACTTGACAAATGTCAAAATTTAAGGTATTGTTGACAAATTGGGACAGAGATCAGACTTTGAGGGGCCCATGGCTAAATGATAACAGCCGCACAGGTCGATCGATCAGGTTAAGCTACGCTTGCCGCGGTTGGTCTGTGGATGGGTGACCATCTTTACATACCGAGACCCCTCCGTGTCTCGGAAAGCATGTTAAGCCATTGGTCCCGGCTGTCATTTGTAGATCTTTGACAGTCGCTACGGGTAGTCAGAAGCCCGAAAATCTGACAAGCAGTCTTACCTAGGGGTATCGTATTACCCAGTAACTGGGTTGTGGAGGTCAGATAGGCAGTCGCTCCATGTAAAATACTAGTATTCAGCTGCATCCGGTTAGACTGGAAGCTGACCCCAATATAGTTGTTGACGAGAATTGCCCCTCTGATTTCAGACTGCATCTAATATTGTCTGGGTCTAATCAAAATCAAAATCAAAAGTCATTTATTCAAACTAGGCTGAGAATCAGCACTTTTCGAACGTCAAAATTACAAAAGACAGTCCCCCAAAACGCCCGCCCTTCACCACTTCCTAGTGCTTTCGCTGGGAAGAAGAAGTTTAGTAGCATTCTCATTCTCCTGCATGTAACTCGATTTATTTTAGGTCGGCGCAACATTTATTTTTCTTCCATATTTCTCTATTAGTCGTCATCTCGGTAGTGATCCGCTTCCTAGCCTTATATCATCTTTCACACAGTCCATTCATAGCTTCTTAGCTCTTCTCCTGCTCTGGGCCCATATGTACCCACGTTTATAGTGGCATCGTTATTGTGGTTTTCGTGATTTTGCGTAACACCAAAGTTTTACTTCAAGATTCGAATTCGCCCACGTTTTAAATTTTTTTTTTAAGACGTTATTGCACACTAAGAATTTCATTTAAATTTTACCGTAAATGTTGTACTTAGGAATATGCTACATATTTACTTTTATGCTTCATAATTTCTTTTGTTTTGTCGATCTGAGGAACTTCACTGACAAGATTATTAGATTACACGCTCAAATTAACGAGGTAACTACCATCTACCAATAACAGAGAAGTGTTTGCCCAATGGTATCGGCCCCGACTTACGAGTCATACGTCGAGGGTTCGAACCCAAGCAGGCGTTTTACTTTGTGTAATATATTTCATCACCACTGCTCTTAAAACGGTGAAGGAAAACATCGTGAGGAAACCGGCATGTCCTAGAACCAACAAATCGAAGACTTGTGACATTCACCAACCCGCACTGGGCCCGCGTGGTGGATAATGGCCCACACCCTCTCACAGAGAGGACGCCTGGGTTCCAACAGTGGGAACAATAACGGCTGATTTTTTTTTTACCAATAACAAGATATCTACCATAAATGTTACAGATTCCTACAAGCCAATTCCCATATAAAACATACCAATTCTTCCACTTTAGAACTCAACATCATATCAAAAATAACGTCAGATATAAAACCGAACCGTTATTTTGATTAAAACCGAAGTTTATTTATTCCTCAGTATAGTCGGCAATATAAAAAGCCATACATTTTCATCGCGAGCCCATCCGTTAGGCCGGAATCGTAAAAAGTAAACTGAGCATTTTATTACGGGTTGAGGCCCTGTACCGATCGATGTTTATTCTTAATGGCTGATAACGGTAATAGTTTTTGGGTTGAACTTTACATTTTTCCGAACGTCTTGGGCTGATGTGAGTGTGTCTAAGTATCGTAATTGTGTTTACAAATACATATCTGAATATCAGGTGGGCATTTATACAACGTGTAACGTTAAATGCGCAAAACCTCAGACACCCCAACTGATTTTTAATTCAATTGACCTATTTCACAGAGAAAATAGGTCATAAAAAAATTGTAAAGGTTTTATGTGCTGTTTTAGTTGTACTGGCCATTCTGATCGTTTCTTGCGTCTGTGACGACGCTTTATCGAGGGAGGAGTCGTCACCGGGCCGCTGCGCCGCGCTGACATTGTGTTGCTTGACCTATTAATAAATAGGCACGGCAAGATTTTTTGAAAAATGTGACCTATATTAAAAAGTGGTTCAATTAATTCTGCTCGTTATTCTGATCAAACTATTTTCAGGGTTTGCGCATTTAACGTTACACGTTGTATACGACTCCGCCTTGGAGTGTAAATTTGATGCTGTTCCACAAACGATGGGACACTTAATATCATGTCTTACGTGTCCTGTCAGCTGCACGTTACAGGAACTGATAGACGCTAGTGATGGCGCGAAACACGTAGCCCAATTCTGGGCCGAGTCCATTTAGATTGCCATCGACACGCTAGAAGAAGAAGCTAAATTTCTCACAAACTTACACCCATACAAAAAATATTAGGCGGTTATACAAAATCTCTACTGTTCTAAGAAGCTTATCAGCAAAATCAGCCAAGATGTTGAGGTAGCTTTCAGTCTAACCAGAAGCCAAGCTAACTACTAGTATTTTACCTCCACAACCCAGTAACTGACTAGATTCATCACCAAATGTAAAAAAAAAATGGCAAAGGTTATGTAAGTCATAATGAATATAGGACACTTCCCCTTTTCTGTTATGGTGTTTAGAAAGCCGTTGGGGCTGCCCCGCACACGACACATCCGGGAGGCCACTCTCTTGCGCACAATAGCCGTAAAACAGTCGGTGTTGGCCTCCGCAAACATCCCCGGTGCCCCGATTTTTTATAACAGTATCAAAGTGTTTGAAAAGGCGTTTCATGAACTGCTGAATGGTGGGCAATCTGAGATCTAAGTGTAGACCCTCATTGGGGACATAGAAAGGGGCTCCTGTGACCTTTCTGAGGAAACGGTTCTGGAGGGTCTGCATTCTATGCAGGTGGTGAGGCTTAGCGTGTGCGAAGACTACGCAAGTATAGGTCATGACGGGAAGGATGACTGCGGTGAACAGGCACAATTTGCACTTGAGTAACAATTTGCTGCGGGCGGTCAGTAAGAAAAAGAAGCCTACTGAGAGCAGAGCGAAAGAGGCGCGCAAATAAGCCGTCTTTATGTGCTCTCTGAAAGAGAGGTAGTGGTCGAGAATAACACCTAAGCATTTGGCTTGCTTCCCCCAAGGGATCGGCTTGCCAAACATGGTGATCGGACTGGCCCGATGATTCAGGTCGGGTTGTTGTATAATATTCTAGTTGCACGGTAAACTCTGCTTGTGCGATGAAGGATTTTGCGTGACGTCAGTATGATGCGTAGTTCGCATGTGGCGATTTAGATGCCACTACATCCTAAAGGGGTTAAACAGGGGATAAAAGTTTGTATGGAAGCTCAACATTTCTGCCGATGGAAAATCCCATCAGGCACTCGGTTTGTACCTCTTAAAGAATAACCATCTAATGCGCCTGACGTTTCAACCAGGTTCACTTATTACCACCAAAGCTGAATAGGTCAAAAGGTTAACTCACTTTTATTACCGTAACCGATAAAATGAAACGTTCAAAGAGGCTGTTTCTTCCTGGAATTACATACCAATTCAGAATTACTCGTATACAACCTTAGTTTGGTCAAATTTATCCTAAACATAAGAATCTAATAATCATTGCACCTACTTTTCACTATAAAGAACTTGTACAGTGAGATCAACCATGAAATCGCGAAAATAATAGCTGTTCCGTACATTTATGTATGTTCAATACTTCAATCGACAAAATGTACAGAACAGCTGATTTTTCCTATGCGATTTTACACATATTTAAACTATAATTATACTATGTGCCAGAAGCGTAGTGGGTTTACGTTAAAGTATATCCACTCCATTGTAGATTTAATTTAGTGATGTATTTACTAAAACTGAAAAAAACATTACAAACATTACTTCCACATTTAAACCGTCTGCTTTCAAAGCAGGACTGAATAGGCATCTTCTGAGCGTGCTCGTTCCATTATGTACCTCATCCATTGCCTTCCATCAGGCGTGATCGAATTCAAGAGCAGGTTCATTTAGCAATAAAAAAATTTTAGATGACAAATGTAAGAAATTATTTCATGTTCTATTTCATTTTCCAAACGTTGTGATCACGAACGTTAACAGTTGTAATAGAGCAAACAAAATCAAGAGTAAACATTTTTCAGCTTATAATATTTACTCAAATATTCTCGCTATATCAATCTTCCAAACAAAAGCAATTCTCTATAATGAAGTCAAATTCAAATTGATGTTAGAAATCAAACAACTGTCAGCAAAACTAATGGTCAATAAATGTTGGCGAACACAATTAAACAGATTAATCAAGATTAATCCATTTATGAAGTTTAGTACCTCGCCTCACTGATGAAGATTAGAGTATCAATAAAATATAGAACAAAGTGCTATTATTGTTCAATTTTAAGAAACTATATACAACATTATGTTTAGTATATGGAAAACCCGAAACACGTGTCTAGTATTTTTATGTAAAGAATCTATGTACAACATTTCAAGATTGTATCATGAAAAATCACGTAGTTATAAGCTTGTTATTTTACCTGATTGTCCGTACAAAAAGTTGGTTACCATTTAACACGCGCCGCCGCACCGGCCGACCAGCTGTTGTCGACCTGTGTTGTCCGCATATGATTGCGGATATGTACTTAATGTCGCTCGGTGTCCAACTTGTTAGCTTTTTTAAATATTTTTGGGACAAAATATAACATGGTGTAAAAATTATTGGAATCGATTCAGTCACCTATTCTGAACAAATTATATTCAGGATTGTAATATACTAAAAATAATGTTGTATATATTATTAGTAGCCATTAATGTCCCACTGCTGGTCAAAGGCCCACCTTCTCTTTTTCCACCTCTCTCTGTTCAAAGCTGCCAAGGACCAACCTTAACAAAGGAGTCCAGCTCATCCCGCCATCTCCGTCTGGGCCTGCCACGATGTCGTTTGCGACTAAACGGTCCCACTGGATAGTAAATATAGCCCATTGATCGTCTGACATGCGACAGATGTTTCCAGCCCAATTCCATTTAAGCATGGCAGTTTTCCGAGTGACATCAGCTATTTTAGTGATGGAATAGATTTTTGTATTCTTGACCCGGTCGACAAGTTTAATACCCAAAATACTCCGTTCCATAGCTCTCTAGCAAACCTCGAACGTGGACCTTTCTTGAATTGTCAAAGACCATATTTGAGAACCATACGTGAGGATGGCAAGAATACACCTGTCGATGAGTCTGCTCTTGAAATCGCCCTTCATTAGATCTTTCATGGCCCAATAACTGCTCTTCAAGGCATGTTCAGCGCATCTTGCAACTTCTTTGTTTTATTTTGCCTGGAACCTGCAAATCTTTAAAAAAAAAACTAGGAAAAAATCTACAATAGCAAGAACATGGGAAATTTTAAACTTTGGTTTTTGACCCTGACCGATAAAAATATCGGGAAACGGTTGGACTCTAGTAAGGAATCGTGTGAACACATTTTTGCCGACCGATTTCGTATCTGTTACCAACGACTTAAGGTGAATTTTTCACCAGTCCATCTAAACACGATATCTAAGCCGCGTTCGAGAGTTGTCAGTGTCAATGTTTTACAACAATTATGACACTGACAGCTCTTGAACTGCGTTTAGTTTAACAATATAATTATTTATTTAGGTACATTAAAGTTTTGTAGTACATGAGTGACTTACAAGATATGCATTATTAATTATGGTGTAGGTACAACGAAAACTTGGGTGATTTGCTGCTCTCCTAGCTAGATCACTGTATTTATTTGTGTCTCCCCTAAATACTAATCCGCCGGTCGATTCTGTAATAATCTCACCGTGAAATCATAAGTGAAGTGAGCACTTAATAGTATTGAATGACAGCTCACTCCACGCTCACTTCACCCAAGTTTTCACGGTGAGATGGTTACAGAATCGCACGGCTGTATTTAGGAGAGACAGTTTCGACTCCCAAATAGTATCACAATAATTATGTAATTATGGTAGGTATTGGAGCTTATAATATAAAACAAATCACAAAAAATAAAATCTTAAAATTAAATAAAACAAATTACAAAAGAATGAGGAGTGTTAGTGTGGTGCGTTTTATAGGTGAAATTTGCCCTTAGCCAGCGGGGTGCGTTTTGATTAGTACAGCTTGTCTTGTTTATACTTAAACAGGACAACTTCGTTAGATAACCTTATCGGTTCTGTTCGGTTTATTGACTAATTGTCGAACACGGCTTTGTGTGAGTTTTGGACAAACTGCTGACTAAGTATTATATAATATTTGGAGTGGACAGATATTTTGAATGTCAGCTATTAAATTAAACGACTATCTAAGATCATTTTGGTTTATCAGAATGGACTCAAACGACGAGAAAAACTGCACTTGTCGAGAAAATTGCTAAAAATTACCTGTTTACTGCCTCGTTGGTCTAGGAGACGCAAGTGCTACTGCTGAGCGTGAGGTCCTGGGTTCGATTACTGCGTCGGGCAATTTTTTTTTAAATTTTCTATCATAGACTCGCCCTTTAATACACGAGACTTTAACATAGCTGGCCTAATGTAGGTGTGCTATAGGTACACCTCTGCCTATCTAGCAGTGCGATTCTGTAACCATCTCACCGTGAAAACTTGCGTGGAGTGAGCTGTCATTGTCATCCCACTGATGCTAGGGATTGACCAAGCATACATTTACAATCATAATCGAGATTTTATTAATATTTTTATGCTAATTCTATTGATCATTTTATACAACGTGTAACGTTAAATGCGCAAAACCTCAGACACCCCAACTGATTTTTAATTCAATTGACCCATTTCAGAGAGAAAATATGTCATTAAAAAAATTGTAAAGGTTTTATGTTCTGTTTTAGTTTTACTGGCCATTCTGATCGTTTCCTGCGTCTGCGACGACGCTTTACCGAGGGAGGAGTCGTCACCGGGCCGCTGCGCCGCGCTGACCTTGGCTCGCTTGACCTATTAATAAATAGACACGGCAACGTTTTTAATGAAGATTTTTTGAAAAATGTCACCTATATTAAAAAGTGGTTCAATTAATTCTGCTTGTTATTCTGATCAAACTATTTTCAGGTTTTGCGCATTTAACGTTACACGTTATATAGGGTGACTGACTGGTAATTAGTGACCGATAGTTAAACACATGATTCTACTCATGACAACAAACAACTTTTACTATCGGACCAAATCCGAAATCGCGAAAAAAAAAATCAGCTGTTCCCTACATTTTTGTTCGTACGAGTCGTCAAAATGTAGGGAACAGCTGATTTTTTATCGTTTAAGTATCGGTCACTAATAACCAGTCACCCTATATAATTTCAACGCTAGTATTTTAGTTGTCAAAGCAATACTATTTTGTGGGGTTTTGAATCAGGTGAAGTGATCACGCCACACAAACTACGTGGGATTAAACGTGGGTTTTGACAACTAAAATACTAGCTTTGGAATTATATAAAATGATCAATAGAATTAGCATACAAAATATTATTGAAACCTCGATTATGATTGTAAATGTATGCGTGGTCAATTCCTAGCACCAGTGGGATGACACTGACAGCTCACTCCACGCAACTTTTCACGGTGAGATTTTTACAGAATCGACCGGCAGGAGTCTGTTATGTAATTTGTTTCATATTTCTATATTATCATACTACCGGTGGATACGTAAGGAAACTAGGATGCCAAAGGCGGAAATTCATGTGAAGTGTTCATCTAGTCTTTCTACTAACCTGACGTACTCGTTACCTAGCGCAAAAGGGGTCCAATGCTTCAAAAGCAAGTAGAACCCTGAATCTCTTTATGTGCAAACAATATGAGACACACAAGATATAAAAGTTACGTCAGATGAAAATATTAAAAAATTGATCAGAAAACGTTTTTGTGATTGCCAATTTGTAGTGGCACTGACAATTTGAGTGCTCTGATTTGATTATTTGAATACTTAAACCCGAAATTCTTATTTTAAATCACCTTGAGAATAGAAAAAGATGTTTTTCATTTGAAATTCATTTTGCAATCTCAATTTTCGGCGGCGATTTTTCAATTACAATTTAATAATGTTATTTAAACACTATTATTGTTTGAATATTAAATAGTAATTGAAGAATCGCCGGCGAAAATTGATTACGCATTAAAAATATTGAATTACTGTTTGCTTATTCCCAGTTGTAGGAAAAATTAATGAGATATAAAGTTGAAATCTTCTAGAAATAGACCAATGTTACTAATTCTCTTTAGTGAGTGATTGCTTAGGAATTTTACTGGAGCAGTTTAATTGGCCACTGGGCCAATTAAACTGCTCCAGTAAAATTACCACTGGGTAACGGCCGCTACATATGAGTTGTAAGTCACATAGGCGCTTTACCTTGTGTAAATTATTTCATCAGCAGTAGTCTCAAAACGGTGACGGAAAACATCAGGAGATAACCAGCATGTACTAGAACCAAAAATTCGAAGACATGTGACATTTACCAACCCGCACTGGGCCCGCGTAGTAGATTACAGCCCACTCCGTCTCGAAGAGAGGTGTCATAGCAGTGGGAATACTATAGGCTGATTTTGCTATTAATACTTATGGGTTTTATATCATTTCATCGGATACTTTTCTAACAGACATTAGGTAACAAAATCGGAATATCATTTTTGCCAAAAATTCAAGAAACCAAAACTAAAAATGATTGTAACAAAAAATCTGTTCCCACTTGCTCCAATCCGCCCACCCGCTATAATTGCGTACACCCACCTCTACGCACTGTACCACGTAGTGTTTTATTCATATTTTTCCCATTATTCTGTGGAGTTAGAACAACATCCCTCTTAGATTCAACGAGAAGATTGTTTCTGTACCCGCGGGGACGGAATATCGACTTTATACAGAGGAGTTACGCAAATATTATGGCAAGCTCTGCAGGGAAATACAAGCGTCGCCCGTTATTTGTGGTGAGAGTGAGGCGGATACAGATTCCTTGCGAACTATGACCATATCTGCTAAAATATTCGGGACTTTTGCTGTCCTGCTACATTTTGGTCCCAATTTTGTAACATCGATAGTGATTACCGACTTACGTTTTTATTCCAATATATTTTATCCTAGAATGTATAGAACTAAAAATAATATTAACGTCGAACTACATTCTTACAAATAAATATTTTTATTTAAATAAAATTGAAATAATAAGTAAGCAAATAACAACTAATACTTAATCAATTAAGAAAAATAACAAAATGAAATCCTAACTTAAGTAAAACTATACACAAACTAAAATACAGCGTCAAAAATTCATACGCATCGCTGTCGACAGGTAATGTACCCAAGAGACTGGCGGGCATTACCACGTTGTATGGCAATGCTTATCCTCTGGCCAAGGTAAAAGCCAGCCCTTGTGTCACAGGAAGTGTCAAGCAGCCGTTTCGAAATTTCCTTAAAAAGAACGTGATCACGCGGACCCCACGGCCCGACGGTTTCAACCCTAAACGGCTCGAAAATATAATTAATAATAATAATAGTTTATTATAGCTCCTAAAATTAACAATTTCTCTTAGTCTATGTACAAAATTATGGCAATGATTACATATTTATAAGAGTCGTTGACGACTATACTAGTATAAACTGTGTCACAGTCGATAAGGTTATTGATTTCCGATAAGGTTATTATTATATTTTCGATGAGGTTTCCCGCCGCCGCAGCAGCAGCGTCATCACAGCACGCGGAGCCAGGAAGTTGGGATGGCGCAAGAGTATAGACACACCTTGCGTATAATATAAGTATATTTACCTGTCGATTGCAAAAAAAGTGAGAAAAAATTTATTTAATGGCCTACCCTGACGATTTTGTCTTTTAAGAACAACTTATAATATTTTTCACTGCGTAAAAACTTCCCTTATTATTAAGAACACGTAAATGAAACCCACACGTTCTCGAAGAAGTGTTTTCCAATTTCCCAGCCCATTAAATGATCTAACAAAATATAAGGAAAAATTCAAAACGTATACTTTCTCTTGTATTTTCTATCTTCATAAAACATAAGAAAACTTTGGCTTTGAGTTTATAATAATGTTATAATATTGTTATATCCTTTTAAAACTTTCCCTGCGAGGATCCCTGCAACTTAATGATAGCTTTACCGTTAAGTAATTATCAGAGTAAGTATCTACCAAGTATATTCGTCAGATAAGTATACATTTACTTTTAAATCTCACCTTAAAATTCTTTACAAAAAACAGGTTAGTAAGTTGCTATTGGTATCGCATTAGCTTCCCAGGCATCAGCTTAGTAACATTTAACAAAAAGGCATAAAGCCGGCGCGAAATGAAAGGTGTTCGTTGGAGCGCATTTCCTTCACTGAAACTTAGACCATCCGCCACTCAAGAGCTTAGACCAGGAGCATGACATTATAAAATAAATAAACGCATGAATGAAATAGTGCATTTTGATGCAACTCTGCATAGTTTGCTAACAATATCTTGATTTAAAAGATCGTCACTATGCACAGTTACTAAGCTACTAGGTTACTAAGCTTTGGAAGGGGCCATTTCATGTAACTCCTTGAAAATTCAAAACTGTCTGTAAATGGTTCGATTGGAATAAATGCTTTGAGCTTAAGTTTTTCATTACACTCGAGGCGCGCAAGAAAATAAAACATGAAAATTGACGTTTTTCTAACTGACTCATTTTTGACTCACTTGACCATTTTTACAAAATCTGTAAATGCCGTTAGCAATTACTCAAAAAGTTAGGGACAGTCTCCTAAAAACGTTTCCTGTAACTACACCGACTAAAAGTACCTAAAATCCACGCTATATCTGAGGCGTATTTATAGATCTCCAACGCCACACGTTTGTGATATAATATGAAAACACTTGATATAATATGGAAACACTTGATTTATGAAACTAGGTAACGGCTTGTTGATGTGTAGATAAATACTTAGTTCCGAATAATTTTGCTGATTTAAAGTGTTTGAGATCGTTTTAAATACTTTAGTCTCTAAATCTTAATAATCCGTCCCGTATTCCTTTTGGAACAGATTACTTAACTAGCAACAACCACTTGTACGAGTATGTTACCATTTCTCAAGCGGGTGCATTCTGTAAGTCGGCGACGTCGCAATAACTTTTTTTTGGGTTGGAAATTATTAAATAACTTCTCCCGCTCTGAGCGCAGCGGGAGAGGCGTGTCAGACTTTTACTGACTAAAACCCACCCGTGTTCCTTCAGTTGCCTGTGCTAAGGGCCACGGTAACTCTTTCGAACAAGCCGCGACCCTGGCAAAACGTCGCAAATACCTGTAAAGTACTCGTATATTGCTGTTTTGATGACTTTGTCAATATTACTAAATTGAATTATAATTCTCTAAGTGCGCTAAAATATTTATTAATTATGAATTGCAATAATTCATATTCTAAGACTAAATACTTAGTTTTTATGAGTAGCATTTGAAAAGTTTCCGAATGCTTTTTTATACCAAAAATTGTTACAATACCTAATGCAATTCTATTAGTACAACATAGAGCGATATTTCATCGTTTCTTTTAGTAATATTGATGAATTAATCAAAATAATCAAACCTTTGCCATCTACATATAATATGACGTTGCGAATTTTCAGAATCCAAATTATTAAGTGTTATCTTTAATTAAAAAAAGGAAACTAAAGGGGCGCGGGGCTGGTAATGTAACTAGATTGACTGATAACCGATGGACTCACAGACTATTATCTTGGAACGGGCCATCAAGCACTATAAAAAGAGGTCGACCGGCTACCCGGTGGGCAGACGACATAGTAAAAAAGGCTGGCGAACAGTGGATGAACACAGCGAATGACAAGGAGAAATGGAAATCTCTAAAGGAGGCCTTCACCTTCAATTAATTGAGGAGTTCTTACTGGCGCAGAAGTTTAAAATATGCTTAATTTTATAAAATTTAAGAAATTTTAGTTAACTTAGTTACCTAGATAGTTTGTAGTCTTCTAACTTTTTAGTAAGAAATATAATGTTTATTTATTTATCTTCAAAAAGTAATGATATTCTCAGTGAGTATTCTCGACATAGAAATAAATAAAATTTAACCCAGGGCCCTTTGATCTACAGCCATGTTCACCTACACTGACATTTCAATATATTACTAATTTCGCCAGCATCAATGACATCATCCGTCGTGCTCTTGTCACCGCCGGGGTGCCAGCTGTTTTACAGCCCAATGGCTTGGCACGCAACGATGGGAAGAGACCAGACGGAATGACCATAATGCCTTGGAAGGTAGGTAGCCCTTTGGTGTGGGATGCAACGTGTATCGACACCCTTGCGCCATTCCATCTTCCAAGCACTGTGGGCTGTGCTGGGGCGGCTGCTGCAGGTGCGGAAAACCGCAAACGGTGCAAATACTCCAATCTCTTTGGAATTTATATGTTCGAGCCGTTTGGGGTTGAAACACTAGGGCCATGGGGTCCGAGTACCCACCTAGTATTTCGAGACATCGCCAAGCGGTTGGTCGACTCTTCACGTGACCAGAGGGCTGGCCTATTTTTGGCCAAAGAATCAGCATTGCCATACAACGTGGCAACGCTGCCAGCCTTTTGGGCATATTTCCTATTGACAGCGATGCAGACGAATTTATTGAAGCCCTTTGATTATTTTCCCTCCTTTTTTAAATACTTGCCCATATTATTATTATTATTTTAAGACTATTAGCTTTTTAAATTATGTAAATACTTAATAAAAGACTTGTTCAATTACATATTTTAATATTTACTAAATTCATATTACAATAACAACCATTATCAAAACAATCTAAAAATGATTTTACAGTTAGTCGTATTATCCCTAGCCTCGTAATCAAATAAAACTCGAATCGGTCCACAAATCAATATTCAATTGAATTAAATTTTCTCGATGCCATGAATAGTAATTTCAATGCATTTTAAGTGACTTTAAACGATTTGCCTATTAAGATATTTTAAACTTTTTCTTTGTAACTTAAACTCGGTTTACAGAAATTGCATTTTAAGCATTTGAATACAGCTAACGAACTTAGAACTGGGAAGGTGGTGGAATTACGAACACCTAAGGACTTTTTCGAATAAAATAACAGAATCTAAAGGTTGGGCTTCCTTTTACTGGTTTGTGAGCGAGTTTAGTTATTTGACTTTATAATTAAATAAACAAAATTTCAAAATCCTACTAATATTAGAAATGCGAAAGTTTGTGAGGATCGATGGATGGATATTTGTTACTCTTTCACGCAAAAACTACTGAATGAATTCAAAATAACATATAGGATAATTATTATCCCGATATTCCCACAAGATCGAAACTCATGCCAGTAAAACCGCGGGGCACAGCTAGTTCTTTAATAAAAGTAAATTATCAAACAAAAACCCTTGGCGTTCGGGTTTACCCGCCCTAGGTCTTGGGGACAAAAAGGCTTGGGGTTGAGCTGCTTCCATTTTTTTTTTACATACTCATTGATATTAATGAATTTTATATAAAGAATTGCTTACTTTGTAAAGTATTATACTCGTACTATTTTAATTATTGTGAATGTGAAGACTATGTGGGTCATTTTATTTATTTTTTTATTTTTATTTTTCTGTCTGTTCTGTTAGTTTTTGTCATGGTCTGACAGTTTGAGTAATTTATGTGGCCAACCCAAATGTCCTTTCTTTGGTATTGTTTGTCGAATTGTTGAGCTCCTTAAGTTTTGAGATGAGCTGCACGATTGCTGACAAACGCGTGCACTGACTGGACACGTCCACTCAATCTGTGTGGTTCTTTCCTCAAAAAACCATCTCAGGCATCGATCTACATACATGGTTTTCACATGATCTGACCAAAATTATGTCTGGACTTTAAAAGAGTGTGACCTCTGAGTTTGTTTCGGCCTTTCTTCTCAGACTATTCAGATAGGAAACGCCGACCTCATTTAGTTTTTAATACATGATTGACTTACACATCAATCAAGTATTTGTGCAAACCTACTTACTGAAATAAAATCATTTATCATTTATCATCTTCATCCTTTAACGGGTGGGCTTTCACATTTTTCATATATACACTATTTTCTCCACAGCCAAGCTCCTGAACTACAAAGTACTGTCGCCGACAGCTGTCAAAGTCACAGCGCAATTTAATTAGTCCGGTATTACCACAGCGTAGTAAGCAACGGCAGTCTAACAAGGTGAAATGTTATTTTTTTTATTGTTGCCGAAATTTTTTGCCGGCTGTTTGCAACTGAGCTAGTTAAGAGTTCGGAAATTAAAAATATTTCATTGTTTCCACGAGAAACTTTTCCGTATGGAAACAATGAGGTTGCCTGCACTTTGGTAACGCTAATTAAAACTGGAGTAATTTAACTTTCAAGACGGTTGTTGAGTTAATCCTCATATTAAAAAGTCGAAAGAGAAAAGGAAACGCCTCGCTGAAGTACTCGTAGTGATCTTGAGTTCGATCCCCAGATTAGGCAAAATTATATTGGTTTGTTTCGCCTGGAAAATTTGTATTTGTGCAAGAATAAAAATAATAATAACATTAGGTTAACCCGCATTTATACACTAAAACCCACCCGTTTTTCACGACATGGGGGTTTTCAAAAACACATTTTAAAACATTTCCGAAAAGCTACAAGAAAACCCCCAAAACAAATGAAAACAGAAACAAGATAGCTACTAGTTATTCCAATGAAGACAGTTGTCGGCCCCAAATAGTTTATGTTAAGTGAGTAGTGAGGTAGTGAGGAACGAGACAAACAGGCCTCTTGCTGTGTCTAACCGCATGAGGTAACAGAATCGGCAAGTAGGTAAACTGATAGTGGCACACTGGGGGCTTGAACGCTCTACTTATTGTCTTCCTCGAACGTATAGACAGAGAGTTGTATGCAGGGTTTAAATAAATTAGCTAGCGAATCTGCGCCAACTTGATGATATCTAAACACGATAAAATAAAAACAAGTTATTTGACCCAGAAGCGAACATAGCGTTTTTCTTACATTTCTATTATTTTTTTTTTATGTTTTAAGTTCACACTAACCAAAAAGTGGCAAAAAATTAGGTTAGTTACAAATGCGTGTAAAACATGATATTTTTTTTATATTCTAAAATTAAATCAAGATAATTTGGTAAAAAAATGTCAATGAATGTGAATGTGAATGTTTGGTAAAAATGTGTGTGATGTGTGTGTGTGTTTTATTTCGTAACTAACCATATTTTATACAAATAATAAAGAAAATCTACGTTCTACAACAGATTTTTTGTTATGGGTAAAATATTACCCACGATAGGTACCGGTAGTTTTGCCAAAAAAGGCGATACCAGCTAAGGGTTAAACACAGAGCAGCAGAAGCTGATGTTTCAGCTTTGAAACATCAACTTTTTTTAAGGTTACACAATTTTTTTTTTTTTTTTTTATATATTATCAAGTAATCACGCTACCTGAAAAAAAATCATGCAGTCAATTTTGCTTTGGTCCTATAATGTTTAGATATTGATACCCATCAAGTATAGTAGTATCAAGTTTGGCTGGCTAAATAAATTTGGCCTTGTTGTGCACCCACATGTCCTGCCAAATTGTCATTTACCGGGCCTAAATGAAGACTTCGGTCAGCAACTGTGAATATCAAAAACACAGAATAACACTGTAAAGCTCAAGAATTGAACCCAAACCATCTTGCTCACCAGCCGCTCTTGGAACCACTAAACCAACCAGGCTAGAAATGTATATAATTATATTATCCATTATTATCTACATAAACTTCAAAACATCGTCTGGTGAAGGTCGTGGAAATCGACTGGAGGCAAAAAAAATTCAAAATTCAAAAAAATTCAAAATTCATTCATTTATTTTGTGAACACAGGGTACAATGATCTTATGTATATAATAGTGTTTGGTCCAACCTATGTTCCGCCGACAGGCATACAAAATAGTGATGCTATGATCAAAATTAAATTAATTGTAAAAATCTCTTAAAAAAATAAAAACAATGCCAACAAATTAAAAATTGTCAAAAGTTAAATAAAATAGGACAGGGTCACAGGGGACAGGGGTTAGGACATCGAACCGGTTCTCTACCACAAAACCATCGATAGCTAAAGACACATGCCGAACCTTTCAACTCTCACTTCTCAAGAGCTAAGGCTCTCGCAAACAGACACGACGTGATATTACGACGCGAACTAGTACTATCTAGTGTAACAATTTCTATGAAGTTTTAATAGAAGTTGTTCTACTAGAATCACGTTGCACTGTCACGTGGCGCCTTTCTGCAGACGCCTTTATTTCGGGCGTGACTGTTTATGTATGTATTTAAACGCACCCACGTCACGAAATTGCTTATTAGGAGCGGTCAGAGTGACTTCTGCACTGACGACGCCGTAGAAGAGGTGAAGTTTTGTGTGGACACAGGTCACTCCCAGACTGCGCCACAACACCCTGTCCTCCGCTTTTCGAATCCAGTCTACCCCAGACACCTTCTTTAGGTCGTCCGTCCATCTGGCTGGGGGGCGTCTCACACTACGCTTGCCGATACGCGGTCTCCACTCCAGGACTCGTCTGCTCCACCGGCCATCGGCCCTTCGACAGACATGACCAGCTCATTGCCACTTCAGTTTGCTTACTCTGCAAGCTGTGTCGATAAATCCCGTTCATCTTCGGAAAATCAGTCAATTAAACAATTTTAATTTTCAATTTTAATCAGTTAATGTGCCATATAGATCTGAAATACAGTCGTGCCAGCGACATGAAGAAAAAGAAGAAGCAGTTAAAAAAACACAAAGACGTGACCTTCGTTACCAAAACTATCACAGTTTTATTCTATTTCCAATGAAACTATTCCTCCCGTTACACAACGAGCTCATCCACCGAGACTGTAGAGTGTAGGCGGTTACGGCCCGCCCTAAAACAAGCAGCACACGGACTCCTTATTTGAAATGCAAAGGGTCGCATGTTGCCACGCTTGGGACAAATCCACACCGGTTGTGGAGACGGTAATTTGTTTACGGTTTTTCGTGTGTCTGTTGGAAGACGTAAGAAATATGGGCTGTCATTCTTTTCCTTGTTAAAAAGCGGGAAAAATGTTTTCAAAAGTACGAGTATTTTACTGTTGTTGTCTTGTATCTCAAACAACTAACTGTGTTTGGGATTCGTTTATTTTTTCTTAGTAAATCCTACTGCTAAAACAACGCTCTAATTATCATCAGATTTTTGTACTCGCTGACTAACTCTCGTCTCCAGTTTTGACCTTTAGGCCTCATCTGTGTTAGAATTAGTGAGCCATTATACTGCACAAAGAAAGGTCTGTGCTTGGGTTCAAATCCACTACCTACGACTCTACGACTCTTAAGTCAACCGTTACCGCTGAGACACCAGCGCTGCTGATAGGTCCATCATCAGGCCACCATAACTCTTATAATATAAACTAGTCACCAACTTAAATAACCCTCTTCATTGTGAACGTATTCTTAGCGGCCGTATCGATTCAATCGGCAACCGTTTTAATTTAAACGGCATGGCTAGAGATTGCTGGTTTGTGGCGACCGATTGGTTTGTCGAGGACTGGACAACGTTTTCTGAGAGAATTTAATATGAGCAGCTCGTGTTACTTGATTAAGGCCTTTAGAAAGCTTTAAAATACGGTTTATTTGGTATTTAAGTCTGATGGTTTTCCAGCGGGTATACTTAAAGGGGATTGAAGATTTTTTATGGAGCTTGGCAAGTATTTGAAAAACAAAATGGCGCGACAGTAGGTAGACTGAATGACATGTGATCAAATTTGAACGTTAACATCTCGGAATCGTGACACTTAACGGGGTTTGGTCATCTTATGTTTTCTGTTTGCATTGCTATCAGCTAATGATTTGAATATAGTCCATGCGCGGCAGCTAATTTGAAAAAAAAAAAAAAAACAACAACAACATGGTGGACAAGTAACGTACCTGTGTGGCACATGTATGACCTTCAATACCCTTAGAAATATATGTTTTTGAGTTAGTTACAAAACTTTAGTTCAATGGACCACAGTTTAGAAAGTAAGATCATCATCATCATCCACAGCCAACATAGGCCTCGGTTTTCATCCCCACGTTCCTGTGCCCGCCTCACCCAAGTTTTACCCGCGATGGTAACAGTATCGTCCACCCATCTCGCCGCTGGACGACCGACACTTTGTCTCCCAGTCGTGTAATTCACATAAAACATAAAAAGATAGAATGAAAGTAACATATAACACATGAGTATATACTATAATCAGCCTATAAATATTCCCACTGCTAGGACACCGGCCTCCTCCCGAAGAGAAGAAAAGGGCCGTAATCCACCACGCAGGCCCAGTGCTGGTTAGTAGATGTCACATGTCTTCGAATTTCTAGTTCTAGGTCATGCCAGTTTCCTCGCGTTGTTTTCCTTCAACGTTTTGAGAACAGATGGTTATGAAATTATTTAACACATGAAACCACATTATTATTTGAAGGAAAAATGATTGGACATCAAAAGATTATCCAATTTTCTGCTTCAATGAAAATTACTAAGGTCACGTCATCGTCACAAAACAAATAATACAAGTAACTGAGACAGCTTCTAACAAAAAAACCGGCCAGGTGCGTGTCGGATCACGCCAAATGAAAGGTGGAAGGTTATGTAGATGACATGAATTTATGCTAAGAACAAACTTAACTTTGTAGTTGAAATAATATTCTTGAATCGATCGATATACGGCAGGGTCAATGCTCCAATTGCAAATGTAATTTCATAATTATACATACAAAAATATATTATGTTTTATGTGATAAAGCTACATAATTAACAATTTTCGGATTCTTCTCTTTAACCGTGCTTTTTGCCAAATTTTATGATTCTATTATACATCATCGGGAAGTACCGGTATTGAAAATTACGAGTATCAAAATGTGTCGCATTTTTTATTGCGTTGACTTCGAAGCTTGACTTTTTTAGAGCTCCAAGGAACTGTAGGCTTACGTATTTGGTATTAATTTTAATTTGATACTTTCACGTGTCCCGGAAAAAAGGGTCTCGACAGACAGACAGACGGACGGACGGACGTTGCGTTTTTTTTTCCTTTTGTTGTAGGGAACCCTAAAAACCTGATAATCTTATTATTTTTCTCCTACCTAGCTAAAATCAAGATACAAAGTGCCTTTCCACGAACTTCACGAAAAATCCTTACCTTTTTCATTTCGGCAAAAATCGAAAACGAAACGAATGTGGGGAAACTACAGCATAAATAAACTCTTTCTCTTTTCGTGTATTTCTACTTCAGGTCGAGTTATTCAATGGTCTGATATCAAAACATTGGATTTCGCGCCGTGCTCGCTCATCAATACAAATGTCTGTTACACTTTGGTGACACACGGATGGAATGAATGTAAGGCACATATCGGCGCGGCATCCTGATTGCTATTTCTACCCGTTTTGACTGTCCTTTCCAAAATCAGCGGATAAGGAAAGCCATAGGCATCAGTCAGTTGTAGGTACTAACCATACTAAAATAATTTTATGTACAATTTTCTGTTACTCGTACTAACACACAAATAGCACACAAATATTTTTATTTTTACTAAAATTTTTATTTTTAATATTTTGATTTCATTTTCATTGATTTATTCTCTTTTCCATTTAATTTGATGTGTTATTTTATTTGAATTTAAGCTAATTTTATTTTATTATAATTTGATTTTATATGGGTGTTATTGACCTGAAATAAAAATGAATTATTATTATTATATGTTGGTTTATCAAGTTGACAAAATACTCTTCTTCTTCTTTTTCTCTTCTTTTTCATTAGTCAGCCCTTGCTGAGAAATGACTCATGTGCTGAATTCATGGCTATAGTTTGCGGGTAGATGCTACGCCACCCTGTATTAGTGGTATTTCAGGTAAGTAAATACCAAGAATCATCTATGGACTTTACGAGAGTATCGGTGTTAAATAACAATAGTGATCATCAGTATTGCAAAGTTAGTTTTCGCCTTATTTTTCTTTCTTCCAGCATTACTCTTACTAATATAAACACTTATTAGAAATTTAACAATCCTGTTGCCCACTCTCCCTGCCCGTGAATCAGTCCGAAACTCAATAATACAAGACGATGAACCGCCATCAGTTTTCGGGCTGAAGGCGCACTGACTAGGACGTCCAATGTTGCAGCTTCGTATTTACGTACTCTCACGCTTTAGTTCGGTAATGTAGATATTTTCGAGCTGTTTATATTTAACCGACAGGCGTGAATAGAATGGGAAGTATTGATTTATGTTGTAAATAGATGTTTTATGGTTACTTATCTACTGAATCATAGTTGAGCTAATGACCCGCCCTTACTCCGCACGGCTGTAATCCATTGATGAAAAAAAATTGCCTTGTAAAAAAATCGAGATTTCCTCTTACAGGCCGCGCGCCAGCGTTGGTATTACCTAACGACAAAAATGCAAACTTCCATACAAAATTTCAGCTTTAACCCATTTTGGGGACGATTACAAAAATCCTTCCTCAAATAATGTTTCTAGACCCAGTGGCTAAAGTGGTGTGTAGTCTATCAGTGAAGGAATAAATTTAAAATTTTTAATAAGTAAGTAGATTCGACTTATATGCTAAATTAATTACCATGGTAGATTCGATTTATTGTTATTATTTAATATTATTTATTTATTTCCGCGGTTAGTCTGTGGATGGGTGACCATCTTTGCATACCGAGACCCCTCCGTGCATCGGAAAGCACGCTAAGCCGTTAGTCTTGGCTGTCATTCGTGGATCTTTGACAGTCGTTACGGGTAGTCAGAAGCCCGAAAGTCTGACAACCAGTCTATTCCAGTATCATTACGTAAGTAGACTGGAAGCCGACCCCAACATAGTTGGGAAAAAGGCTAGGTAGATGGTGGTAGATGCTAAATTAATTACCATGGTCATCATATCTCTTGTATTCCATATGCTGCTGATGATTATAACCTATGGATTTCTTAACCACTTCCATACGCAGTTACTTCGTGAGGATCATAAACATTAAGTTACCTGACCTGCACCCTAATTGCGTAACACACTATAACTCTCAATTTGAATAATTTTGAAGCATATTGCTAATCCATTGCTCCACATGTTCGAAAAATGTGTATGCTCAACAACGTAAATAACGCAATGAATGTTGTTGAGCTGTAAAAATTAAGCCCATTGCTACTGATAGTGTGTTACGCAATCAGTCTGCTGTTTTGACATTAATACTTTTACATTTTTTTAAATTTTATTATTAATACTTATATTCTGGAAAAAGAAGAAGAAGATTTACGGAGGGGCCCGTGGCTAAATAATAACAGCCGCACAGGTCGATCGAACAGGTTAAGCTACGCTTGCCGCGGTTGGTCTGTGGATGGGTGACCATCTTTACATACCGAGACCCCTCCGTGCCTCGGAAAGCACGTTAAGCCGTTGGTCCCGGCTGTCATTCGTAGATCTTTGACAGTCGTTACGGGTGTCAGAAGCCCGAAAATCTGACAACCAGTCTTACCTAGGGGTATCGTATTACCCAGTAACCGGGTTGTGGATGCCCGATAGGCAGTCGCTCCATGTAAAATACTGGTATTCAGCTGCATCCGGTTAGACTGGAAGCCGACCCCAACATAGTTGGGAAAAGGCTAGGCAGATTAATTTCTCCAGTTCTTTCTATAATTTATAATATTCATAATTATTAATTGTTATAGTACTAGATTAATTTGAATTTAAATTGATAATAACATTTGTACGCCTAATGGCAAAACATACAGAACCTAAGTATCTAAATTATGTAACATCTCACACACCGTGTAACTCTACCTATGTTTACAATACAAATAAAGATTCTGATTCTGATCATTGCTTAGCATAATCAGCCTATAATGTTCCTATAGGGGTATGAGGAACAGGGTGTAAAGGTCACTCATCCTCCATAGAAAAGGGAGGATCCTCCGACCAGACGGGTGTTGCGTCTGGCGGGCAACTGCCCGATGACTCATGTCGGGCCATTGTATATATGCTAGTTGCGCGGTAAACTCTGCTTGCGAGATGCAGGATTTTGCGTGACGTCAGTATGACGCGTTGTTCGCATGTGGCGTTATAGATACCGCAACATTCCCACTGCTGGGACACAGGCCTCCTCTCGGTGAGAACCTAGCCACCTTGCCAGCACACGGGCCCCGTGCGGGTTGGTAGATGTCACATGTCTAGGAATTTTTGGTTCTAGGATATGCCGGTTTCCTCACGATGTTTTCCTTCACTGTTTTGAGAGCAGTGGTGATGAAGTAATTTACACAAAGTAAAGCGTCTGTCTGGGTTCAAACCCTACGACCGATAACTCGTAAGTCGCTGCTGTTACCATTGGGACATCACTGCCCAGCTGCATCTTTGCTTCACCTAACCCAATCAGTACTAGTTAAACATAACATATTGGACGGAAGTAACGTCCTTCTGTGAGGCCGTGATGGTCAAGAAGGAGGCCGTTGAGCGGGATCGGGAGAGGGCTGATCCTGCTCGGAGAAGGAGGCGTCGGGAAGGCGACTGCCTTGGGGCCTATTACGTCGAAACCCGCTTACCAATCAAGGTAGGTGGACCTTTGGGGTCGCGGGCGCACAGAGTGGGTCTCTGTTCGCCCACTTAGTGCCCCAGGGAAGACGGTGGTACAGCGGTCACGTGCTGCCGTGCATAGCGAGGCTCAGTGGGCCTCCTTACAATCACCCTAGCGATGTGCCTTACAGGCGTTGCACGGGGGTATTCCGGAATTGGTCGTTTAAGAGGAACCGGGACCACCCCTATGTGCTGATGGTGATCACTGGGATGGTTGTAGTGAGGTAAAAATTCCACACTCCCCGACCTCCTTCTCCGGAGTCCAGGTGCCTTTTGAAGGTTTCCCACCGAAAACAAAAAAAAAAGGTAAACATAACATCTCGCCCGGATTTCCCGCAATATGGGACAGAGGTATTTAGTGCGCACAGATTTCGCCAGTAATGCTACGTTCACGTGTTATATGGTTGAATCTTTGTAGTAGATACTGATACCTATAGTAGTTACTTTGTTCAGATCTAAACTAGTCCAGCTGTTACAAAGTGACATAATCGCTTGGTATGCTCTTAAAATTACGTAGGGTTAAAGTAAACAGCAGCGTGCTACCTATTATAAATTGTGTAATGTAGGTAACCGACATAGCCCGAAGAATTGCCAAACTTAAGTGGCAGTGGTCAGGGCACATTGCTCGTAGAACAGATGGGCCATGAGGCCGCAAGGTTCTGGAGTGGCGACCGCGTACCGGAACAACGTTGGAAGGCCTGGTGAAAATCGCAGGAATCCGTTAAACGCGAGAAGCACAGAGCCGGTCGAAGTCATTCGGCTGAATTGATGATGATGACGAATGTATGTACCACATGCAAAACACGGAATCCTTTTACCTAATTGCATCAAAAAGGAAAAACAATTCAAGCCGTAACATAAAGCTTCTTGAACATAAAATCCGTTTTACTGACAAATCTAATCAAATAAAAGTGTTAACTGTATTGGAATGGTGAGATCTACGAACAAAGTGCTTAGCTCATCAAACCTTTAGCACTACCTGGCTTTGAATACTTTAAATGTTGCACCTTATCCGGGATTTAAAAGGTTTTCTAGAAGATCTGCAATAGTTTGGACTACTACTATGTACCTATTAAATATTATTTACTAGCTGGGGTACCCGGCTTCGCTCAGCGAGTTGATATGAGATTCCATAAAGTTCTGGAATGTTGTGGAATGCTCTCAAATACTCTCGAATGATCCCGAACATTCCACAAAATTCCAGACAGTTCTGGAATATTGAATATTGGAATATTATATTATTGGAATATTGTGGAATGCTCTCGAATACTCTCGAATGTTCTGGACTGTTCTAGAAATTTCTAGAGGGCGAAAATTCCAGCCTTTATATCTTCAAAAGCATGCCCTTCAGGTAAAAACGGGAACCTTCTTTATGGACAGGAGATAACGGGCTACCACACCATGTACCCTTACCATGTGCCATGTACCATGTGCCCTTGATCGTACCGGGCCTCATTTCTGAGTTTTAGCGGCGCGCACATTGTACACTTTCTTTTATAATATACAACGTGTAACGTTAAATGCGCAAAACCTGAAAATAGTTTGATCAGAATAACGAGCAGATTTAATTGAACCACTTTTTAATATAGGTCACATTTCTCAAAAAATCTTCATTAAAAACGTTGCCGTGTCTATTTATTAATAGGTCAAGCAAGCCAATGTCAGCGCGGCGAAGCGGCCCGGTGACGACTCCTCCCTCGGTAAAGCGTCGTCGCAGACGCAAGAAACGATCAGAATGGCCAGTAAAAGTAAAACAGCACATAAAACCTTTACAATTTTTTAATGACTTATTTTCTCTCTGAAATACTTAGGTCAATTGAATTAGAAATCAGTTGGGGTGTCTGCGGTTTTGCGCATTTAACGTTACACGTTGTATATTGATTACCTATTATATACATCACGAGCTTAAATATACAAAGTGGCAGAGACAACGCTGCGCAAACCGAAACCATGAATTCAGCAGGTGATTCTAGACTCCATGGCACAGTATTTTTTTGTCAGTTATCAATAAAAAATCTTCTGTTTCATACAAAAGTGCAATATCTACGCGGTCAAAATGTATGGAATAGCTGTTTTCATGTCAGCAAACGATATTCGCGTTGTTGAATTTAGGGCAGAGCAAACTTAAAAAGCTATATAATATCTTTTTTGTGTTGTTTTTGCCATCGACACGTTAAGAAGAATATTTCTTCTCTGCACGAAAGATACCTTTGTCCAGCAAATACAGGCTGTGTTCAACATCCACCAAAGAACTAAATAATCTGTAGTTTCGCAACTTTCAATACTGCGTCCCATTAATTTCCGCTGCACAATGGATCGTTTCCGCACATCGTGGTACTGAGAAACTCATTCATACTTTGTAAAGCAGTGTCGCGTCTACCATCAGACCTTTAAAGGTCTTATATGTGGTACTTGTATTTGCCAATGACATAGAGTTTGCTGGCAGTGCTGTTTTGAAAGCCCACAGAACTACTTATTTCAATAATCTTTCGTTACTACTTCCACTGACAAAAATGTGTATTTTTATCCTACTGAGACATTCGGATTGGAAAATCCGTAGTACCTACAGCAAAAATGATTCAAAATCAAAAGTAATTTAAATTGAATTCAATTAAATCTTTATTGCAATTCATAATATACACATACAGGTGGTAAATACATATAGAAACAATTATGGTCGCTGTCGGGCACAGCAAAATTTTAAGAAGTAGGAGAGACGTAGAGTGTTTTTATGATTTTCCTTATTACTAAAATTTATTCAAACTAGGCAGAGAATCAGCACTTTTCGGACGTCAAAATTACATAAGACAGTCCAGTAAAATGCCTGCCCCCCCCCCCCCCCCCCTCATCGCTTCCCAGTGCTTAAGCTGGAAAGAAGAAATGGCGCAAACAACTCCCCAGCAGAACAACTGTCGGTTTTCAGTTAGAAAAAAAAAATATTGTTAAATTTTCTCTTCAAATTTATAAATAGTAAAAAGGGGCCAAATATAGTAAAAAGGGGCTTGTGGCTAACTAATAACAGCCGCACGGGTCGATTGATCAGGTTAAGCTACGCTTGCCGCGGTTGGTCCATGGATGGGTGACCATCTTCACATACCAAGATCCCGCCGTGCCTCGGAAAGCACGTTAAGTCGTTGGTCCCGGCTGTCATTCGTGGATATTTGACAGTCGTTACGGGTCGTCAGTAGCCCGAAAGTCTGACAACCAGTCTTACCAAGGGGTATCGTATTACCCAGTAACTGGGTTGTGGAGGTCAGATATGCAGTCGCTCCATGTATAATGCTGGTATTCAGCTGCATGTGATTAGACTGGAAACCAACAGAGTAATGCTGTGTTTACCAATTTATTACTCGAAAAGAGCTGTTACTCTTATAACGACAGATTGTACCTTTATTAATTTTCCGAAATAAATTCATCTTAACAGCCCACAAAACCACAAGTGTCATCAATATTTGATCTGTTAGCACCTTTGAACACTATAAACTACACTAAGGATCATAAAACGTGGAAAAGTGCCTCTAAAAGTGCTATAAACTGGTCGACACTGCCACAGATTTCGAACCGCTAGGTATTAGCACCTCGATTTCCCATCTGGTGCCATAGGCATCTTTAATGTGCATCGTAAATTGCGCTGCCAATACGGTTTATGCAAACTATTCGGTTTGATCCCACAAGTGTTGAATACCTATTGTTTTATTCAAATTCATATACCTACATTGTGAGCAAGATCATTCTGCTTCTACCTTAATTTATTTAGGGACTTTTTTCACTTTACAATGTTTATGTCCTGCCACAAAACCTGCTAAATTGAACGGTTTTATACAGTTTGAGAACCTTTCCACATTTATCCAAAGTGAACAGTACCGAAATTGAAGTCCCCGTAAGATACAAAAGGTACATCCAGCACAATTTTAGCGCCTCTACAAACTATAAGGCAGCATGAAACAGCGCCGTCCGTCCACAGATTGCTATGAACGGAGTGCCAGGCGTTTCAAATTGCTTTCCACTGTGACGGTACATGCAAATAGAACTATCCAGTAAAGCCTTTGAGACTGTTTAGTTTCAAACGAAAATACTAAGAGCTGTTTAATTAAACTGATCGATACGGATTTTGTTTTCAGGTGCGATTAAATCGAGAGTTAATACCTCTAAGTAACTCAAGGTTGACGGTACTTACAGTAGTGTCGAGTGTAAGTTCCTTAATGCCCGAGATACATGACGCTAGTTTTTTAAACCTAGGATAGCAACCTAGAACCTCGGAAACATTATCCTGGCTTGGCACATGCTAGTGCTGTTTACATGATGCCAGATAATTTTAAGCCAGTAAAGTACAAAACATGGTTGGATTAGAAAAACAAAACGCGTAGTCAGTGCACACTAGCCAATCGAATACTAGCTTTAACTATTATAGTTTATCATCCATATCAGCATCGCCGGCCCCACGAAGCTAGTACACAAGCCAGTATAGTAAAATCAGTGGTGGGGGTGCTACTAGCTCAAAAAATAGAACCCCATCCTATGCAACTATCCTAGTTTGAGACGCTAGCTTACTCACTAGCTCACTAGCCTAGAAATGAAGCTAGTTCTGTATACACGAAGTCAGAGTTACTAGCTTGCTAACCTGTTAACACTAGCTTACTATCCTGGCTTGAGAAACTAGCCTCGTGTTTCCGCGGGCATATAATACTTCGATTCCCAGATCGAGCATTAAGTTTTTTTTAAATGCAAGAGGAAAATATTATCAATTTCGTCACACAGTGAACACTGCAGTAAGTATATGACTGTGTACTGTATAGGAAAACCTGCGTATAATTACGAAGGTGAACTCCTGAGACCGAAGCCATGACCTCACAGCACAGTGTCGCTTTTCAATGCAGTATTGCGATAACCGCAAGGACGTCCCCGTTTACATTATGAGATGACAGATATTACCTATGGGTACACGTGGGTAGGTTTAATTAGGATGTATTTATCAAACACTACGGAACATAACATCACGTGTGCTTTTCCCAAAGGTTTCGGCAGACGTGTATTTGAATGTTAAGGGTTATTCGATAGCATTCCAAATAAATTAAAAAACCGGTCAAGTGAGATTCGGACTCGCGCACCGAGGGTTCCGTACAAATTTGTTGGTACGAACTACAAATTTACGGTTTTCGCAATTTCTCCTTTACCTGTGCTATAAGACGTTGCTTCGTACCAAATTTCAAGACTCTGAGTTCACGGGAAGTACCCTGTAGGTTTTGATTCCCTTGCGAGTGTCGAAAATTTGCGGCATAAACGACTGTAGGTATCTTTTGATGGCGTTGGCTTAGAAGTTTGATTTTTCCACAGCTCCAAGAAACAGTAGATTTGAGTATTTGATATAAAGTCCAGCTTGATACTTCCACGCGTTCCTGAGAAAAAGGGTCTTGACAGATAGACAGACGGACGGACGGACGGACAACAAAGTGATCCTATAAGGGTTCCGTTATTTCCTTTCGAGGTACGGAACCCTAAAAAACTACATGTTGAATGGGTACCATTAAAAAATGATGTTGTAGCTGGCAGTTCAATTAACCTATGAAAATAATTAAAAGTAGATACTTACTTGATTCATCAAAATAATTTAATTTCATGTTCTGGGTCTCGTAATGTTAATTACTTTGCATACCTACCTATTGTTTAGAATCAAGTTTTTCTAACTGAACAGACAGCTGTGCATTTCAGGCTTCCTCTCGGTGAGAGGAAGCCCGTATCCCCCAGCAGTGGGAACATTATAATAATAATAATATAATATTCCACAACTTTCACACAACACCATCTAGTCCCAAACTAAGCAGTGCTTGTGCTATGAGTACTAGACAACTGATAAACATACAACCGGAAATCGCGAAAAAAAAATCAGCTGTTCCCTACATTTTGACGAGTTATGCGAACATAAATGTAGGGAACAGCTGATTTTTTTTTCGCGATTTCAGGTTTGGTCCCATAGTAAAAGTTGTTCATAATGATGAGTACAATGACCCCTTAAGAGGTTTTGCGCATTTAACGTTACACGTTGTATATTTCTAAATACATTATAGGCTGATTATGCCCTCGTATACAACGTGTAACGTTAAATGCGCAAAACCTCAGACACCCCAACTGATTTTTAATTCAATTGACCTATTTCAGAGAGAAAATAAGTCATTTAAAAAATTGTAAAGGTTTTATGTGCTGTTTTAGTTTTACTGGCCATTCTGATCGTTTCTTGCGTCTGCGACGACGCTTTATTGAGGCAGGAGTCGTCACCGGGCCGCTACGCCACGCTGACATTGGCTTGCTTGACCTATTAATAAATAGACACGGCAACGTTTTTAACGAAGATTTTTTGAAAAATGTGGTCTATATTAAAAAGTGGTTCAATTCATTCTGCTCGTTATTCTGAACAAACTACTTTCAGGTTTTGCGTATTTAACGTTACACGTTGTATACAAGAACATATTTTAGAAAAACATCATAATTTTCGAAAACCTGATCACATCTCTCAGGCTGTGCTTTGCTGCAGAAACAAGACAATTGAGGCAAAGCTTAACTACTAACAGCAAATCATATACCGAATATTGTCATGAGATATTTACCAATAGACTTTCAAAATAAGATACAGCCATATTAGAGCCTTGCGATTCTGTAACCATCTCACCGTGAAAACTTGGGTGAAGTGAGCGTGGAGTGAGTCATCAATAGTGTCAATCCCTAGCATCAGTATGACTCACAGCTCATTCTAAGCTCACTTCACCTTAGTTGTCACGGTGAGATTTTTCCAGAATCGACTGGCAGTACTCAATTTAAAACTGGCTTTCCAAAACCCATTAACGCCGGCACCGTTGCAGTTGACTTTGAACTCGCAGGAACAAAAAAGTTTCCTCCACAGGCAAGTCGTAAACCGGTCCCTAATACAGATGGTCCACATAATTATGAAGTGCAGTGAACGATGGAAGTATGAAGGAGAGGGGTAGGGGAGCGAGAGACGGGGTAAGCAACAAGTTTTATGCATATCTTACAAGACTCGAGTGCAGGGGATAATTCTTGGTAAGCGTGCACCTTCATCGTCCGTATCATCACTTACTATCGGGGCCCTATTTCACTTTGACCACTTTCCCTATTCGAAACCACGACAATTCCTTAACTAGTCTCGCCAATCTCGTTCAAGAGTTCGAGTTCGAGTTCGTTTCGCGCGATTTCGCTCATTGTGTCATAAAGAATAAGACCCCAGGTGGTTACCCAACCAAAAATAAAACCACCAACCAGCAAAGGGCATAATTTTATTATTTATTAAGCATTTACATAGTTTAAAAAGCTAACAGTCTTAAAATAATAATAATAATATGTACAAGTATATAAAAAGGAGGGCAAATAATCCAAGGGCTGCAAAAAATTCATCCGTATCTCTGTCAACAGGAAACGTGCCCAAAAGGCTGGCACCATTGCCACGTTGTATGGCAATGCTGATTCTTTGGCTAAAAAATAGGCCAGCCCTCTGGTCACGTGAAGAGTCGACCAACCGCTTGGCGATGTCTCGAAATACTAGGTGGGTACTCGGACCCGATGGCCCTAGTATTTCAACCCAAATACTTAAGCAACTAATCCAACCAACCACCGACCAATCAAGACCACCTCATCATCTGTCAAGCCTTTTCCCAACTATGTTGGGGTCGGCTTCCAGTCTAACCGGATTCAGCTGAATACCAGTATTTTACATGGAGCGACTGCCTATCTGACCTCCACAACCCAGTTACTGGGTAAAACACACTAGGTAAGACTGGTTGTCAGACTCGGGCTTCTGATTACCCGTAACGACTGTCAAAGATCTACAAATGACAGCCGGGACCAACGGCTTAACGTGCTTTCCGAGGCACGGAGGGGTCTCGGTATGTAAAGATGGTCACCCATCCACAGACCAACCGCGGCAAGCGTAGCTTAACCTGATAGATCGACCTGTGCGGCTGTTATTATTTAGCCACGGGACCCTCAATCAAAACCACCTACCAAACCATTTTTTACTTTCTTTTGTCATATAAAAGTTATCCAAAAAAAACGGCAAAATGATGCGTGTCGGACCAATACGAAGCCATAACGAAGGATTGGAATGATTTTATCCCAAGAACAAACTTATTGTAGTTGAAAGACCTATCCACCACCATGGGGTTGCCGAGAAAAAAAAAACATACCAACTTTACTTGTAGAGGAGGTACACTATTTTTTTTTTTCAGGATTTTATTTTACCACTTTGTCGGCGTGATTAATATGTATATCTATGCCAAGTTACAGTTTTCTAGTACCAAGAGTATCTGAGCTAAGCTGCGGATGGACGGACGGACGGACAGATGGACATGGCGAAACTATAAGGGTTCTTTGTTGACTACGGAACCCTAAAAACTAGTATTCTGTTACCGTAACCGTACGCACACAACACTATCTTCCTGTGGATGTCCTCAAGATATCTTGTGGGTCGATATGATTTTGAGACAGTGTTCAAGAATTTAGGTATTATCTCGAAAACATCTATAATATATTTTTAAAACATGACGTTCTACTTGGCTGATTCTCTATATAATTTGGCTGCTGAGACCAAAACTATTTTTTTTTATAATATAAAAAATCAATAAAAAAATAAAAAGTAATTTACATCAAAACTCTAATCTTTTACGCGACATTATAAAAAAACAATAGATAATGGCGCCGATTGTGTTGTTCACAACCTAAAGTAAATTTAAGTTCAGTGCATTTTTTTATTTCTATTTCATCAAGAAAAATATAGAAGATAAATATTAGTTTAGTCCTGTCAAATTAAGATACTCCATAGACAAGTTTAGACGTGACTAAAAAATTTGCTACTAAAAATACCTACGTCAATTTACGTCAGGCGCTGATTAATTTGACAGGACTAAACTAATATATAACTTCTGTCCTTTTCATAATGAAATAGAAAAAAAAGGATGCGCTGCACTTAAATTTAGTTTAGTTTGTGAACAAGGCAATCTGCGCCATTGTGTATAAATATAACCCATATACTTCTTGGTTTATTTGCGAAATCTGCCAATCATCGTGACTCATTTAGCAAAATTTAGACATTCATTTTATCACAAAGTGACTATAGTTGCATTAGGATAAATTTGATTGATTTCGCCCTGTTTAGCCTATTTATCGTAAATGTAATTAAACGAGTCACGGTGATCGAGAAATTTTAGGGATTATAATATAATAATTCTTAATAACAATCTTACAAGTGTGCGGTTTTTTTTTAACCTATTCATAAGTATACTTATATTTCTATACATACATATGTTGCTAACGACACAATAAATTATTGTTATTCAGTCCGCCTGGAACTATCAGTGGTGCTACACGCCAGAGAGTGATGTAAACATTATGGAAGTCGGTTGAAAACTATAAAGTTTATCGGTTTATTAACATTGACAAATAGTGTGAACAGTTTATTTATGGTGATACAGAAACTTTTCTAATAGTAAGTGATTTTTTTGTTTGTAAAATTATAAGATATATGCAAATCTGTCTGTAACATATTGTTTACAATAATTATGTCTGTGATGTGATGACTATAAAATCTGCATGTTGATTCTGTAAAAACCTCAAAGCAAAACAGAAACTTAGTCAGGATATAATTTGTTTTTTTTTTTCCTAGATTAAAACCCCACAAAATAGTAATGTTTTGACAAGTAAAATACAGTGTAAACTCTTTATAACATTATTCTTTATAACGATAAACTCTCTATAACATAGGAAAGATCACAATTTGGTTGGTTTACCTTAAAACCCACACATTGATACACTCTTTATAGCGCAGCAGCCATTCTCTATTACGAAGAAATGTGTTCATAATTTAGACACAGAAAATCGTCACGGTGTTATTGTTTATGTTATCTTATCAGGTTACAAAAGACGCCGACTAAACATTTGAGGCCCGCCGTCTTGCTTTTGTTATTGTTAATTGCCTTGAACACGTGCTTGGTTTTCTTGATAAGGATGGCCTCGAACTAAACACCTACCTATCGTATTATCAGTGGATAAATAAAGTGTAGCCTAAATTAAAGAAGTACTCTGCAAATGACATTTTAAGTTAGTAGTTTTGAAGTACTGGCAAAGCAAAAAACGTCAGGCAAAGTTAAACATACAATACAAAATTATTCTTATTATTAAAGATTATTGTTAATTTGGTTGTTTTTCTTTCTTCATTCCATATAACGGTAAGTCTCTATAACGATAGAAAATGCTCGGTCCCTTGAGTTTCGTTATAAAGAGTTTACACTGTAGGTACTTGCTTCGTAATCGTATAACATGATCAATAAAATTAAAATTAAAAATATTATCAAAATCTCGATTATGTTTGATCTTGCCGTGGCAAAGAGCTCGTATTTTTCTATAATCTCACATAAAATTTCTCTTAATTTCAGATGACGTGCAAAACAACAGCTGGCATACTTTTATTAAGTTTGCTTGTCTCAAGTGAGGCTTTACGAATCTTAGTATGTTACCCTATGACATCGAAGAGCCACAGCATATTGGGACATGGAGTTGTCAATCGACTGTTGGAAGCTGGTCATGAGGTATGTAGGTACTTTACATACCTCATGACCAGCTAAATGCGCAAAACCTCAGACACCCCAACTGATTTTTAATTCATTTGACCTATTTCAGAGAGAAAATAAGTAATTAAAAAATTTTTCAAGGTTTTATGTGCTGTTTTAGTTTTACTGGCCATTTTGATCGTTTCTTGCGGCTGCGACGACGCTTTACCGAGGGAGGAGTCGTCACCGGGCCGCTGCGCCGCGCTGACATTGGCTTGCTTGACCTATTAATAAATAGACACCGCAACGTTTTTAACGAAGATTTTTTGAAAAATTTGATCTATATTAAAAAGTGGTTCAATTAATTCTGCTCGTTATTCTGATCAAACTATTTTCAGGTTTTGCGCATTTAACGTTACACGTTGTAGATGTCTTCGGGGTGGTAAGGACGTGGACGTGCAACCTACTACTATGAAATCAGTACATTATTCTGAAACGCCCTGCGTGAAATTTTTGGTCGGTTATTTAAAAAAAAAAATCGAAACGGTCAGTTTCATAGCGATCAAAAAGTATGGAACAGCAATTTTTTTTTTTTATATACTTAAGCTACGAAAAATTTCGACGCTAGGTCTAGAATCAGGTGTCTCTTCTTAGCGTGTCGATGTCAATCTAAATGGACTCGGCCCAGAATTCGGCTACTTGTTTGGCGCCATCACCAACGTCCATAGTTCCAGTAGCGTCCAGCTGACTAGACACGCAGGACATGACATTAAGTGCCCCATCGTTTATGAAACAGCACCACATTTATACACACTGAACAGGTTTCCCTTGCTTCGCCAACCTGGGTCCGGAATCCTCCTCCTCCTGGGTCGTGTTTAAAGGTTACCCAAGGTAACTCATGTCCAGGTGGGAGGACTTCAGCGGGTAGAACGGATGGTTTGGGTAAGAAAGCACTGTCTCACCATTGCTTCAGTCTTTCTTGTGATCGTTCGCCAGGAATTCATGGTTACAGATTGCGCATCGATGTCCTTGCCACTCTGTATTAAGATGATGTATATTAAACGCCTAAAGGAAAGTGCCGTTCAACTGCATACTGGATCTTAGCTCGGCCCTAGATTCTAGTGTTGATCTCGACTCATTGATAAACGAAAGGACAAATACCTGTCCTTCACCCTTGCTCTAAGGTGTATGTTTTCATCTCATACAGTTGTTCAATCTGAAATTGGCATTTTCGATTTCAATCATTAATAGATACTTATTCGATACTGATTCACGTTAAAAAGAAGGAGGATCGAAAAAAAAAATTAAGTCCCCTTCGAAAAGAATTTTGAGTAAATTTCTTTTTGATTGCGATTTCATTTGGTTAAATGACTTCTTTTCTTGTTTCTTAGCTCCTGCCGCATTCATTTAGACCATCGATTCCCAAAGTGGTCCAGGTGGACCCCCAGGGGTCCTCAGTCGCAAAGAAAATTTCCATAGTCAGATCTAATCTTTACATTTTTTTTGTCGAGTTTTGGGAATATGATAGAAATGTAACTGCAGGGGATCCATCGGAACCACCAACATTTTTAAAGTGGTCTATGAGAAAAAAGTTTGGGAACCTCTGATGTAGACAACATAGTAATTATGCTGTAGTATAAATTAACTAGGTGTGAATGTCCTTAGAATTAACTTTTTTTTGTTCTGAATTTTATAAGTTGAGACCTGTTGGCTTTCAGACTAATGTACTGTCCTGGACCGGTTTGTTTTAGCTGTAAGTCTCCCATGTTATTTAAATTAAATGTTTTAAATAAATAAATAAATAAAAATAGACACAAAAATAGCCCTAGTTTCTTAATGCTATTAGGTCCAGACGCCAGCACATCAAGCTACTACAGACTGTCAAATTTCTTTAATAGATTTTCAACTTTATCGCTAAAGCATAAGGTTCAAAGTTGATTGGAAAAATTTTATAGTGTCGGGTAGCTTGATGTGCTGGCGTCTGTACATAACGTTGCTCTAATATTGTTTTTTTTTGCAGGTGGTCCACGTTACGTCGTTTCCGCGTAGCGAAGTGGTGCCTAACCTAAGAGAAATCAATGTGTCGCATATAGTTGAAGTATTTATGAGAGATAATGTAGACAGTAAGTTTAATACAGATTATTCTAATTCAAGCGTGATATTATGTTATTAATAAATAATAGTTCTCCAGACCGTATTCCAGCCATAGCGGTCAATCTTAAGACAGACTAGCCTGCGGCGTGAGAGATGTTATAGTCACAAGTGTGTGCGCAGACACAGGTGCACTATCTCTTTCCATACTCTCATATTCCAACGGGACGGCAATCCGCCACAACCGGTTAGAGATTTTTTGGACCGACAGGACCAAACGGGGGTATTACACCGCCAACTTCCAAACTCATACATTATTCGCCCTGGAACCAAGAGCATCGGAAAATTATGTGTTGTATTGTCGATCATTAGTAAACTCCCATAAGATCTTATTTTTATAGCGGACTAGCTGCAGAATAGATATGTATATAAAAAAAAAGTATCACATTTTGAGGTTATAATCGAACCATAATGTATAGTTTTTCATAGTTCCGAGTAACCGAAATAAATTCAAAATGTGATTCAGATTAAAAAATATGCAAAAGTCCATTAAAAATTCAATCGATCTAATGCAATCGATTGGGCATCCCTAATTTTTTCGGCACGACATGACCTTTTACAAGATGGCGGCGATTAATGTTATTGATACGGTTTTCCTACTCTCCTACAAACTCCACCGACTATAACTACGTCGTGATGAAACTGGCAGGACATTATTAGGTTTCATCATCATCATCATCAGCATGAAGCAGCCCTCTGCTGGACATATGCCTCTCCTATTGTGCTCAAACTCAAACTCATTTATTTCATGTAAACCAATTACAAGCACTTTTGAATTGTCAAGGGGTCGGTCAGTCAAAAAAATGAAGCTAGTTGCCTATTCCAAAGCGTAGTAGGTACCCGTGGAGAAGAACGGGCAAGAAACTTCACGGAAACTCTTTTAAATCATAAAATTGTTACATAATATTGGTTCTAACATCAAGTTGAAATTATACATGTGAGAACGATGTAGAAAGACGTGCACGTTAAAAACGTCCGTAATAAAAAAGATAAAAATAATTCAGAAATGAAAATACTTAAATTAAAATAAAATAACCCGTGGCGGCTAAGAGATGACCAGTCCCTACTGACGGCGCCCGTTCACTAATATGACGTATGGATCACGTACGTCATTTAATTCGATTTTCGATAACTCTCATCCAGTTGCTACCAGCCGCCCTCGGAGGATCGTCGCTCCATCTAGCATGAGGGCGTCCTACCTTACTTTTGCCGATTCGCGGTTTCCACTCAAGAACAGGTCTTCCCCAACGGTCATCGGTTCTACGGCTAATATGTATGGCTTGCCCATTATTTGATGTACAGAAACCTATACCTAAATTCCAAAACCATTTTTATTTTCAGATGAAGCATTCACACTTAAGAACTTAATTGGCAAAGAAAACTTTGGAGAATCAGTTCTGTTCCTTTACTTCGTTTACACGATTCATAAGGGCTTTTTGGAGGATCCAACCGCTGTCGAGTTATTTAGTGATCCTAATGAGAAGTTTGATGCTGTTATCTTAGAATGGTTCTTCAGTGAAATGAATGCTGGGTAAGTCTAGTTTTATTTACGAAAACTTACTAGTATTGTCTAACTTGTTCGGCTTCCGTAACCAACGGGTGGCAACGGAACCTTATTAAGCTTCCGTTGTCCGTCCATCATATAACTCGTAGGTCGCGGCTGTTACCACTGGGCCACCACTACTCATGAACTACTAAACACCCGCCTGTAAATTATTACAGACGCCAGCACATCAAGCTACCCGAAACTGTCAGATTTTCCCTATCAACTTTGAACCATATGCTTTAGCGATAAAGTTGAAAATCTATTAAAGAAATCTGACAGATTGTAGTAGCTTGATGTGCTGGCGTCTGTACAAAGCTACTTAATTGTAGATTTTCCTTCCAGATTTTTTGATTTGATGCCAATTGTTCCTAGAATTTGTTGTATCGATAAGAATCATTTATTCAGCAGATTTTTATTTACTTCACAGAATCGCAGCACTGTTCGACTGTCCCTTGATCTGGGTATGTTCAACGGAGCCCCATTGGTATGCACTAAGATTAATGGACGGCATCACCAACCCAGCGTACACCTTAGACCTGTTTACAAAACACAAACTCCCGTTGAATTTCTGGCAGAGAGCTGAGGGGTTATACAAGCTTGTGAAAAAAAATTTGCAGCTGTAAGTGAAGGCGATATTTTCTTATGCAAGTGCTTATATGTCCTATCGCAAGTATGCTGGAAGAGATTTTTTATGAAATAAGCATCACCTTTGTACCTATTTTTCGGTTCTGTTTTTTCTTGTCTGTTTATATACAACGTGTAACGTTAAATGCGCAAAACCTCAGACACCCCAACTGATTTTTATTTCAATTGACCTATTTCAGAGAGAAAATAAGTCATTAAAAAAATTGTAAAGGTTTTATGTGCTGTTTTAGTTTTACTGGCCATTCTGATCGTTTCTTGCGTCTGCGACGACGGCTTTACCGAGTGAGGAGTCGTCACCGGGCCGCTGCGCTGCGCTGACATTGGCTTGCTTGACCTATTAATAGATAGACACGGCAAAGTTTGAATGATGATTTTTTGAAAAATGTGACCTATATTAAAAAGTGGTTCAATTAATTCTGCTCGTTATTCTGATCAAACTATTTTCAGGTTTTGCGCATTTAATGTTACAAGTTGTATATGTGTGTAAAAATATGGTAAAAATAAAAAATATGCTCTTCATGAGTGCATGAAGACACTGCTTTCGTACGAACATAGGCTCCTACGCACACAGTGCTTAGCTATGTTCAGCTACGTGCAACACGTCCAAGTATGGTGTGATGATTAAGAAATTTTCTCTTCTGCTTCTATTGGTCAGACAGAAAATTTCCGTCGGAAGTTAGCAGGAACCTCCCAGCGCTGATTCTATGGATTCGTTTTCTCCTCTACCGATCGTTATTTCTCAGGGCAAAGTTTATTTTGTTTATATGTACGTATGTATCTATGTATTAGTATTTATTCTTGTTTAAAGTTATTTCCGACCTATCTACCCCGTATGTTACACCTGCAACAGTACAGTCTTTTTTTAACTTGTGCATAACGTTTTAATTAAAAAAAAATCCTTAATCACCACACCACTCTTAGCTGACGTATTAGTGATCTCAATTTGTTATTAAATACTATCTTTTGTCCGCAACTTTGCCTCGCATATAACGTACTACCGGGATAAAAAGTATCCTATAACCTGGGTTAAGGTTATAATCTACTCGTGTGCCAAATTTTATCAAAATCCGTCCAGCCGTAAAAAAACAGCAGAGAGAGTTTCCCATTTTTAATATTAGTGTGAATAAGCAGAACTAGGAACCTCAGGGTGGTCTTTTTCGCCACTTTTGTGTAGAGAAAGAAGCGTGTAATATGTGAGAAATCAACCCAGTTAAAGACTTGGCCACATTGCACACGTAAAAAAAATGTTTTGTTATTTAATTATTTTATACTTCACTAGCAACCCGCCCCGGCTTCGCACGGGTGCAATGGAGAAACACTGATAATTTTAGAGCCATTATTTCTCGTAAAAAGTATAGGATAAAAAATGCTTATTGTGGGTTATCCCTAAGAGATAGACATACACCATCGTGGACTTTTTTGTAGACCTTTTTAAGGTGTACAATACTGTAGTACATTATTTTGATCTATCTCGACGGGTTCAGCCAGCGTTTACAATGTAAGCGCAAAAAAATGTGTTTATTTACGACATCACATTAGAAACCTCTAAAATTATCAGTGTTTTTCTACTATATTATGCATATATTATACATATAAACCTTCCTTTTGAATTACTCTATCTATTAAAAAAAAACCGCATCAAAATCCGTTGCGTAGTTTTAAAGATCTAAGCATATATAGGGACAGACAGACAGGGAAGCGACTTTGTTTTATACTATGTAGTGAAGCACATAAATGTACAGAGGCAGACTTAATGCGATAGGCATTTTCTATCAGTCAACCTTTAGGTGATGCAGAGACAAACAGTAGTAGGTGCAATCATGAAAATTGAGGAATAAATATTTTAAACGTTTTCAACTTTATTCTATCAATTTTCCAGATTAGTGTTATCCCAGTTTGAAAAATGGACTTACAATAGCTACTACCCCGAAATAGCGGCCAAGCGAGGGGTGACGATGCCGTCGTACGAAGATGCTGTGTACAACGGATCTCTGATGTTCCTCAACTCGCACCCCTCCATAGGAGGAGCGATGAAGCTACCTCAAAACACTGTGAACATTGCAGGATACCACATCGATAAGACCAAGCCTTTGCCAGAGGTAATAAAATTTCACCAATAAGTAATTGTGGACCCAGATAGAGTTGGCGAGGTTTGGTGGACTCCTGTTTAAAGCATAGCCCTAAAATAGGAGCATAATCACCCTTTGATATTTCCTCTGCTGGGACACAGGCCTCCTCTCGGTGAGAGGGAGTGCGCCGTAATCCATCACGTTTGCCCAGTGCGGTTGTTGCAGTTGGTAGATGTCACATGTCTTCGAATTTTTTGGTTCTAGGACATGCCGGTTTCTCACGATGTTTTCCTTCACCGTTTTGAGAGCAGTGGTGTGGAAGTAATTTGCACAAAGTAAAGTGCTAGGCTGACTGAGGTAAAATGTATATACAATGTGTAACGTTAAATGCGCAAAACCTCAGACACCCCAACTGATTTTTAATTCAATTGACCTATTTCAGAAAGAAAATAAGTCATTAAAAAAAATGTAAGCGTTTTATGTGCTGTTTTAGTTTTACTGGCCATTCTAATCGTTTCTTGCGTCTGCGATGACGCTTTATCGAGGGAGGAGTCGTCACCGGGCCGCTGCACCGCGCTGACATTGGGTTACTTGACCTATTAATAAATAGACACGGCAACATTTTTAATGAAGATTTTTTGAAAAATGTGACTTATATTAAAAAGTGGTTCAATTAATTCTGCTCGTTATTCTGATCAAACTATTTTCAGGTTTTGCGCATTTAACGTTACACGTTGTATATATTCACATTTAGACATCATTAGCTGTGCCCGCAACTTCGTTCGCTGTGTTAGAAAGTAGATGAAAGACTACATTTATAGGTAATTGACATTTTGTGTTTCAGGATGGTTACTAGTTATTTAATATGTGTAAAAGTATCTATGAATATGGTATATAAGGTATGGATTTTAGGAAGAACAGCACAGAAAGACAAGACTATGCATTTATTTCAATTAGGCTTGTCAATTAATAGGTAACGTTAATGAGAAAGCTAGGTATCCGTTCCAAAACTAGGTATTCATGGAGAAGAAAGGACAAGGAAACTCCATGGCAGCATATTTTAAAGTATTTTCTCAACATATTTGTACATTAGCATATTTTACAAGGGAAAGAAATAGAACATGAATATTCGATCATTCGATTCAACACATAAGCAATATTAGCCATTTAGTAACACATACAGAACAACATAGTTATCAGCAATCAAGATAATAATATCAATTAACTTAGATGAACATTCTCTGTCGATCTTTCACAAGAAATGATCTGATAACAACAGGAAAGTCCCGTTAACAACAGGAACAACAGGACATTCGTTTTTTTTTTATAAGTTTTGTACTTAAAAGGGGCCCGTGGCTAAATAATAACAGCCGCACAGGTCGATCGATTAGGTTAAGCTACGCTTGCCGCGGTTGGTCTGTGGATGGGTGACCATCTTTACATACCGAGACCCCTCCGTGCCTGGGAAAGCACGTTAAGCCGTTGGACCCGGCTGTCATTCGTGGATCTTTGACAATCGTTAAGGGTAGTCAGAAGCCCGAATGTCTGACAACCAGTCCTACCTAGGGGTATCGTATTGCCCAGTAACTGGATTGTGGAGGTCAGTTAGGCAGTCGCTCTATGTAAAATACTGGTATTCAGCTGCATACGGTTAGACTGGAAGGCGACCCGAAAATAGTCGGGAAAAGGCTAGGCAGATGATGATAAGTTCTGTACATACTTTCATATGCATTTAGTAAAAAGCTGTTATTTCGACATCACAAACAGATATTTCAATTTCATTTATTTGTATAGATAAAAAATGTGTAGTCGTTGTTCTTTCTTTATATGGTAGATTACTGACATTTTATTTTTGGGCATGGGAATGACTAAACTAGTCGTAACATCATTAAAGCATATTTTTTTTATCCCCTCCATTATTTCTAAACCATACAAAATTATTTAGCACACGCCCCAAAACCATTTCTCACCGACGCTGTTAATACGTTATCACATAAATTCCCCACGGTACAATAAAATCTGAATGCCTGAGTCGAGCCAAAAGCAACGCGGACGGAATTCATTCTCTAATCTTTGCACCCGTTCAAAGGACTTAGTATAACAATAGGGAATCACGCGGCACGCTAGGTCTCTGAGGATTTTTGATCCAGCTGTAATCTTATGCCGTGGATTACACGCTTACTGCAGCGAAGCTAACTTTCTTTACGTGGCACGTTTAAAACGTTTAGACTTTGCACTAAATACTTGTAGTGAATATCTTCTAGTATTTTCATCGCAGAGGTTATTTCTGCTTGCGGGGAATATTTTTAAAGGCCAAGCATTTTAATTGAAGACTTCGATGTGTCTAAAGGTTTCTTAAAGACCGCTTTACTGAACAGTTTCTGAGAAAACATAACGGCATGGAGATAGGCACATAGCGCGGAATCGACTCACCGGCTGCTTGTAGAGATAGTAGTACCTACTAATAAAATTCGTGGCGCCGAAAATGTTTTTTAGCGCACAACTTCTGTCACAGACCGCCTTCTAAGCCGTTAGGGTAAAAACTTCAGGGTAGCCCGCAAAAATCAACTTTTCTTACGTTTACTTCAATAAAAAGATAAAAAATCAGGTGAGTATTACGTTGCATGTCGATCTAAATATATTTAATGGAAATATAAATCATCAATACAACTCTCTAGGTTCATAATTCCCTATTGTTGTCAACAAACTAATATTATATTATTATTATTATTGTGTCTCCATTTATTTAAGTAAGTATTAACTAACTATTTACACCAGGTACTAAATTAAAAGACTAACTAACTAACTGTATAAATAAACACAAAAACAAAAGGATTTAGGCGTCGAAGTAGGTACTCGTCCGCATCGCTGTCATCCAGAAACGTGACCAGAAGGGTGACAGCATTGCCCCGTTGAATGGCAATGCTAATTCTTTGGCCAAAGAACGACCCAGCCCTTTGGTCTTTTGAATGAATATTTCATGAAATCATGACATTTGAAGCCAATTCTAACACAAGGAGCTGTATTGCTAATTCTTATGATAATAATTCTGTAAAATCATATTTTTTACGGTCCCGAATCATATTTTAATCAACAAATTACCTGCAAATTGCAAAAAACGTAAGAAAATCAGAATTTCGTTTGCTACCGTAGCGCGTCCCCCTAAACAACCCCATTAATTGGACCCTAAACAGTGTCAACCAATCATAAATCTTCATCTTTCTAATCAATTACATCGTATTTCCTTTCAGGATCTCCAAAAGCTGATGGACGAAGCAAAAGACGGTGTCATATACTTCAGCATGGGTTCTATCGTGAATAGTGATGGCATGTCCGATCAGATGAAGAGGTCTTTACTGAACATGTTCAGCAAATATAAGCAGACCGTCATTTGGAAGTTCGAGAGTGATTTGAAAGATGTACCAACCAATGTTCATCTGGTTAAATGGGCTCCACAGCCAAGTATTTTAGGTGAGTTATTTTGTAATTATGAACCAGATAGACCAAGAAGAAAGTTTTGCTGCTCTTCATAGACAGCTTAGAAAGGGGCTAAGTAATAACAGAGGCATAGCTTGATCTATCAGGTTAAGCTATGCTTGTCGCGATTGGTGCATGGATGGGTGACCATCTTTACATATCAAAATCCCTTGGTTTAGGTGTACGTTAGGTTCACATTGTAAATATTCATATGCCGCTATTAGCGGCGGATGTGTCCTGAACTTATCCATATATACCAACCAACTTTGTACCTACCATATCCAACGAATAAATGTCTTTGTCTTTTGTCTTTGTCCCTCCGCGCCTCTGTGTGTCATTCCTGGATCTTTAGCAGTCATTACGGGACCACAGAAGCCCGAAAGTCTGACAACCAGTCTTACCAAGTAATATTTCCCAGTACCTAACTGAGTTATGAAGGTCAGATAGGCAGTCGCTTCATGTAATGTACTGATATTTAGCTGAACCCGGTTAAACTGGAAGCTGTCCCCAACATAGTTGGGAAAAGGTTGTTCACCGTCATCTGCCTAAGATGACGGTGAACAACTTTACAAATAGTCGAAGTCAAATGCTGCATTACCTTTGCTTCTTCTTAGCGAATCGGTGGCAAAAACTTCAAACATGTTCGGCCTAAAATTCAGCTACGCAAACACTGACGAAGTAATAAGATCATCAAGTGCACAGGTGTCAGGGCACGCAGTGCAGCATGGAAGGTGGGTCCTTGTCCATGGGGAGATACTGCATACGCACTTGAGATCTTAGCCGTCCATGAACGCCCATCTGTGGAGATTGTCTTTGCTCCAGCCGACATGCGTTTAGAGTTCAACCCTACAGCGCATAGTGTCCCACATATGGGACATACCGAAAAATGTCTTATATTTTAAAAATCGATCCAAGTAGCGTGATCTAGTGTTGACAAGATTAACTATTATGTAATTGAGTTTCGAATTTAGTACCATATATTTTGGATAGATCTGAATAAACATTTATTTATGTTTTCTTCAAATCGGTAGGTAGTTATGATTTTTTTAAATATTTTTTCGAGAAATGGCATCATATTTGCAGGCTAATGTATTTTTTTTAAGCTGATAAGAAAAATCATGCACTGTAGGGTTAAGATATTTCCATGTTGGCTATGGTAACCCGTGTCCAGGGGAAAGGTTCTCAGATGGTTCAATAAAATTGCCAGGGGGTTTACACAGTGATATTTGGTATACTTTAAGAAGATCTACTAGAAACTCTACTACGGAACATAGGTCTTTCCAATCATAAGGTTTTATATTATTCAACTTATGTCTACTTAATTCATTGAATTGAAACGAAATGAAATGTTTATTTCTTTAAGTACATAGATCTTTTAAGACACTTTTACACGTCAACATTTTGTTGGTCAATATTTTATAAAGTCTGACAACCAGTCTTACCAAGGGGTATCGTATTACCCAGTAACTGGGTTGTGGAGGTCAGATAGGCAGTCGCTCCATGTAAAATATTGGTATTCAGCTACATCCGGTTAGACTGGAAGCCGACCACAACATAGTTGGAAAAAGGCTGGGCAGATGATGATGGTAGTTTAATTGCCTCTTGAATTTCAGCCCATCCTAACCTGAGACTTTTCATCACACATGGTGGCCAGCTTTCGACCGCAGAAGCCATCCATTACGGAGTACCTCTGGTCGGTATCCCGGTGAAGGCAGACCAAATCCTCAACATGATGACTGTCCACGGAAAGGGTTTCGGGATCCATGTCACGTTAGCTGAAGATATGGCACCAGAACTGGATGCTGCTGTGAGGAAGGTTCTCACAGATGACACGTAAGTTGTGTATACAATTTATAATAAAAATAATCTTAATATGCTAAAAGAAAAAAATCTTTAGAACAAATTTTACATTACTACTTATTTTATATATAATGTATTCATTATTCGCCAAGCGGTTGGTTGACTCTTCACGTGACCAGAGGGCTGGCCTATTTTTAGCCCAAATAATCAGCATTGCCATCTAACGTGGTAATGCTGTCAGCCTTTTGGGCACTTATCCCATTGTCAGCGATGTGGACGAATTTTTTGATTCCCAATGAGCTCCTGCCTTTTTTTTTGTTATATACTTGTATATAATAATTTTTTTTTCTAGTGTTAGCTTGTATATTGTAATTGTTGTGTCTTTGTGAATAAATATGTATTAATATATAGGTATACTTATAATATACCTACAGTCCTACATATACAGAGTTGATATGACAGAGGGGCATTAAATTAAACTACGTATACCATACGTGTTTAGTATTAATTCGACACGGTGTAAAAATAAAAAGCAACAAAAATGAGATTTTTTTGTTTTCAAACTAACTAAATAGCTTACAAATCAGAGTAAAACGCAACCACCCTTTGTAACTGACCTTAGATACTTAGGCAACAAAGCGGCAACGTCGCACGCGCGCCGGAGCGCGGCATGTGTTATCTCGTGTCAAGGCGGGCGGCCAGTGGTGGCGCGGGCGACGACTTAGCCCTCCGCTCGCGTTTTCTTTTATGATAGGTAAGGTTTTGAAATAGGTACGCACACAAATACACTAAATTTTAAACAGGAGAACACATCGAGAGTTCTCCATTCACATTAATGCACAAATTATACCGACGGAGAATATTGTTATTTATTTTTGTAATTATATCACTGTTCGTCGCTAAGGACTTTAATTTGTGAAATGCTAAAATAATCCTATTTTTTAGTTCAACAATTGTATTACCTCTGAGGCATACACTTCACCCTTAATGTACCCCCACAAAAAGAAATCCATGGGAGTGAGGTCTGGAGATCGTGGTGGCCACCGAACAGTTCCCAATCGACCGTTCCATTGCTGCCCAAACATTTCTGTGAGCCGCACCCTGGAAGCCGTCACAGAATGTGGAGGCGCTCCGTCCAGCTGGTACCACAACGTGCGATGAACGGCTAAAGGCAGTTCGTCTAAAGGCTGTTACACGAGGCATTGTTGAACACTTTAATTACACACACACAACCAAAGTTTAATTACGTGTCCTATCACAATAAAAAAAAGAAATACTGTCTTAAACTTATTTAGTGTCCTATCACAATAACAAAACAAAATCACAATTATTGTCTGCGCGCGAGTTCGGCAAAACAAAAGCGGCGCAGGAGCTTCCGTGACGTAACATACGTTCCGAAAGGATAGCGTCGGCGCACTGAGGACTTACCGTTCGCAAGGACACACTGACCTATTTCTATTTCTTTTACGCGCGGGATGTTTTGCTATGATTGTCACTCTCGTAATGAAAGTGCAAGTGTGTGTGTATTTTTTATTGCTTCCTTGTTTGCTTTGCCATCTTTTTAGCGAGAAATATTTGGTTGTACTTGTGACTTGCGTCAGAGCGGCAACAACGCATCGTAGGTTATACTCAGATTTATCGTTTTAAGGTGCATGACCCATGCGTATAGACATAATCAGCTGTTAGGAAAGATACATCGTGTTCAAACGGGGCAAAAACTTAAAAATTCATTTGCGACTAAACTACTGCTCCTATTTAATTGATTTTTGGTACAGAGCTTCAAAATAGTACCTAGTATAGGCAGTTGAAAGGAAAGCCCCTCTGTCGTATCAACTCTGTATAAGTATATCATCATCGGCCTAGCCTTTTCCCAACTATGTTGGGGTCGGCTTCCAGTCTAATCGGATGCAGCTGAATACCAGTATTTTACATATATAAGTATATATAAGTATATATAAACATATATATATATAAGGTTGAATAAATAGGTAAATACCTACTGTCCCCAAATATGGACTTGTACTGATCAAAGCAATATTGAAGTAGTACTTTTACTATTTCAATTAACTAATTTGAAATTCCAATGACCACTGTGACCACTTTGCGGCCCAAATTAGTCAAGAAACGTTTCAAATTCTTGCCTCGTTTCTAAATGATTAATTGCCAGTTTTGCAAAACTTGAAGAAAGAACAAGCAGTGTGTCTGATGGAATTTCCCATTGGAAGAAGTTACGAACTTCCAAATAAACTTGAATGCCCTATATCAAAGCTATCTATGAATTAAAAAAAATCCTTTCTTAGTGCTCACTTTCGTTAAATATAGAACTCTTCTGCAAAACTTCATGCTTCCTGGCCCAGTGGTTTAGGCTGTTCGTGGTCTGTCAGTGAATAAATGAATTTAAGATTTTTATGAAGTTGAAAAATTAATTTCTTCGTCCACAGATACGCCAAAAAAGCCAAAGAACTATCAGCCCTATTCCACGATCGTGAGATGACGCCAGGCGCAGCGCTCGCGCATTGGGTAGAATTCACCGTGCGCAACCGCGGCGCCCCCCACCTCCGCTCTCCTGCGCTCAACGTACCACTGTACCAAAAGCTCTACCTAGATCTAGCAGCATTTTTAGCTTTAGTAATATTTTTAATAAAGAAAACAGTGCAGTATGTATTGAGTAAGCGGTCGAAGAAACAAAAAAAGGAGAAGAGTAGTTAAAATGAATTGTACATATTTAGTTTTTTAAGGGCTGATTTGTCAATCATCGAGGAATACGTTTATTTTTCAAATTTTGATAGTTATTTCATACAAAAACTGTCAAACGTCAATTTTATTCCTCGAATAAAAGTTATCTGGCGATGAAAAAAAAACCCTTAGTAGTTTAATCTAAGAGTACAGATAATGTCTTGACATTTGTAGTGAATGACATTTGCATTGCAATGCCTCCTGATAAAGTATTTCGATAGTGAAAACTTGATCAAATCATATAAAATTGACGAATTAAAATATTTACTAAGTATAGTAGATATGTACATTTAACCTGTAAAAATGTTGAACTTTTGTAAATGTGAATGATTAAGGGCTTTTAGCTTTTGCATTATGTATGAACTATGTCTGAAATAAATGAATTAATAATAAATAATTTTTCCAACGCCAGATAATTTTATCCGAGGAATAATTTTGAATTTTTGACAGTTCCTTCATACAAAAACTGTCAGATGTCAACTTTATTCCACGAATAAAAATTCTCTGTCCATTGAAAAAATCAGCCCTAAAATTATAAATACGCGATGATATTATGTCTATTGTGGTCTGTTAAATTAGATTAAACAATACATTCATTATTAAATTCACAACCAAGTGTATCTACCCTTTTCTAAAAACAAAAGTTAGTAAACGCGATATGTGTAAATGGATGAAAAAGAGTAATAAAGACAGAAAAATAGGGTTATTTGCCACGGAAACACGTGCATACGAAAAAGATAATTAACTCGAGTTTGTAATCAGTAATTTAAAGTAAAATGTTGTTTATTGCAGAATTAACAAGACAAATTTTTAAAACCATTGCCTAACCTTGCCTTTTCTCAACTATATTGGGGTCGGTGTTCAGTCCATTCAGATGCAGCTGAGTACCAGTATTTTACATGGAGTGACTGACCTCCACAGCTCAGTTACTGGGTAACACGATACCCCTCGGTAAGACTGGTTGTCAGACTTTTGGGCTTCTGACTACCCGTAACGACTGTCAAAAATCTACGAATGACACCTGGGACCAACGGGTTAAAGTGCTTTGTGAGGGGTCTCGTTATGGTCTGGATGGTCACCCATCCAGGAACCGACTGTGGTAAGCATAGCTTAAAACCTTCGATAGACCCATCCAGCTGTTATCATTGTTATGTCTTGTTGATTCTATCTGCGTTAAATTCTTATACAAAAATTAATGTAAAACGGTTACCTTGCAGATAACGACCTAACTTTATTACTTACCTACACTCATAATTTCAAAATATACAAGTAAACACGATAAAGGAAACATAATATATTGGTATATTTACGTAACACTGGCATGTCAGCTGACATTATTATCAAAATGAAAGTGCATTTTTTTTATTTCCTGTTTTAATTGCCTATGATTATATTATAGCAGATTCCTAATTTTTATAATTTGATAATAAAACAAAAATGCGTAGGTACATAAAAGATGTTCTCATAGATAGTTGAGATTCGTGTATTTAATTACAAAAAACACAAGAGTCATTCGGGGCAAAAGGACGCACTTTTTCTTATTTGTCTCCACTGAGCTTAAACTATTAAAATATTAGAATCATTTATTTGTGCTATCTGTGCTCATAACTATTAGGCTCCTAAAACGCAAGAAATGTTCGAAGACAGATCAAATGGTTTTTTTTTACATATTAAGCTAAAATGTGGCTTGGTCAGGCTGCGTAACTTTGTCCCAAGTTATGGGTAAAAATTCGCGGTTGTTTGGGTAAAAGTACACATGTAGGAAAAGGTACACATTTGGGTACAATCAGTGATCGGAATAGGCTGAGCACAAGGGAACGAAGGTTTGACAACCAGAGCAGTAATCATATATTTTTGTTGCACTAGCTTCATCTTTCACCCATCAAGTCATCAAAGTGGTGTGACAGGTCTCATATAAGTTTTATTCAAAGTTTCATATTTCGCTAGCATTAGCCTCCTGTATACAAATCCTCACAATATATTATTCACAATATTTCGAGTTAACAAGTTTTTTATTTCTATCATTACATAAAGTTAAGTTAGTTAGTTAAGTTTAGACGTTTTGTACATAAAAATATGGCTAGTCATCAAAGAAGATCTTGTAAAAATCCACCAAATAAATTTTGCTACGTTTGCGGATGTTATGTAGTTAAAAATCAAAAAAAAAAATACGGAAGAGATAAAAGCAGCTTACTGCTCCTATTTTAGATTTACGATTGGAGATATTGAGAAGTCGTGGACACCTCAAATGTGTTGTATTTCTTGTTACAAGGGACTTTTGAAGTGGATGAAAGGTAAACAAAAGAAAATGCCTTTTGTAGTTCCTATGCTGTGGCGAGAGCCTTCGAATCATGTAAATGATTGCTATTTTTGCACGGTAAATGTCTCCGGATACTCGAAGACGGATAAACATAAAATAAAATATCCAAACTTGTCATCAGCATCGCGACCTATCCCCCACGGAAAAAACTATCCTGTACCAAGTGTACCATCCACTTCAATTAGCACAGAAGAAACTTTTACAGAAATGTTTTGTTGCAGTCATAAAAGGCTTTCTAGGCAATAAAAAATCAGAAAACTATCAACTTTTAGTACATGAATTGCTTCAGTCGTATCGTACCAAAACGTAGGATGCAGAATGTCTCTCAAAATCCATTTCCTATACTCTCATTTAGACTTTTTTCCTGATAATCTTGGCGCAGTAAGTAATGAACAAGGAGAAACGTTTCATCAGGATGTACGAACAATAGAAATAAGATATCAAGGACGATGGGATCCAGCTATGATGGCAGATTTTTGTTGGTTCCTCAAAAAAGAAGATTCAACATCGCACAAAAGGCAAAAGAAGAGTCATTAACCAAATAAAACCTGTATCTTCAAGCTTCAAATACTCTATAATAGTGGACAATTTGAAATTAATGCCATTATGTTAAAATTCGTTATGCTTTTAATTTATATAAATTGTTTGAACGATTTTTTAATGTTATTTTCTCATTTTTCCAAGTATTGCCGTATCTATAAATTTAGACCTGTTACAGTAAATTCACTTTCAGTTTCTACTTATGTCAGGCAATTGTAATCCGAAACAAGTATAATTTTGACAGTTGTATAAAAAAGTTTGAAACTTGTTCCCTTGTGGTATATTTACCTAAAGTTTAAAGAACAGAGTCGCAAATCGGAGACTTCCTTATGACTACATTTTTTTACCGGTAAAGGACAATGCCCATTATGTTAGAAGTTTTGGGCCCCTAAAAAACTTCGCATGTCACGGTGGTTTTAACTTGGTTTTGTAGACCTGGAATTACCTTTTCATATCCCGAAATCGATTTACAATTTTTCACCCTGGCTTAAGAGAAATCTTATGGATTTCAAAGTCTTTAATATATTCATGTTATATTGAAATGTTCAACCAACATAAAAAATATATACATTTTTAATTTAAAAAGAAAGCGTTAGCAAAAAAATGGGTACATTTGACGTCTGAGACATGCCATTCACTTTTCCCCTAGGATATTTTCTCAAATAAATCCGTACCCAAGGGGTTAATGATAAAATAAGATATTGAATGTTACATAATTAAAGTTCCAGTTTTACCGGTAAAAAAAAATTGTCATAAGGAAGTCTCCGATTTCCGTCTCTGTTCTTTAAACATTAGGTAAATATACTCAGCCTATTCCGATCACTGGGTATAATAAAGGAAAAATAAATTCCGCTGCAAATCTTTTTTTTTTACGTCGAAAGGAAGTATTGTTTATTTTTTTTTAGACACTAATTATTGTTTTTATTTCTTTTTAAGTTTGTAGACCTGACGTGCGTACTGTTGCCCCACAAAAACTGTTATTAACTCAAATTCCAGTGAGGTTAGGTTATAACTGTTAATTATAAGATTGGACACTTCAACACGTCCAACCGTTCAAAAATTATTGCAAAAATCATGTCCTCGTTGATGGGCCTGGAGTGATGTGGGTTGCTCTCCTTCTCAGCTCCTCTGCAAATTGTAAAAGTCCGCGCTCCGGCCTTATTCCAGATAGTGAACGAAACCATAGCGAGTTTTAGGAATTGAGTCTCAAAGTACCACGCCATCTATCGAGCCGGTAAGTAAACGTTAGCCCAACATTAATCTAGCTATCACTAAAATCTCAGTGAATAAACTGAAATAGCAATTGTTAAACCTTTTAATAAAGTAGATAGATAGTGGTGTGTAAAATTATAAATATTTTAACTTACAACTTAAGTTTTGCTATTCATTCAAATGTATTAAAGTGATAGTTTAATTTAATTTAATATAAACATTTTGGTCATCCATTTCACTGTTTTTTTTAAATTGTGAAGAGACTCAAAAACTCGATTTTGCCAGTTTTCGACCAGACATTCCAGTTTTTGTCCGCATTCCGGTCAGTTTTCGACCACAAAATAAAGCTATGGATTCAGGTGGAAAATTAGGATAAAAATTTATAGAAACATTTTTTGCTTATGCAATTATGTATTTATTAATTCATGTTAAAAAAATATAATTTGTCTTATTATTATTTGAGCACAACTCGTAAGTTATTCTAAATAATGTAACATTGTAACAATCTGTGTTAACTGAAATAATTTTTTATTCATTAAAAGAACACATATTCACATTTAGAGCATAAGGCCATCATTTTCAAATCGAATAATTTTATGTTAATATTCTCTCTTTTCATACTCTTATATATAATGACTATACATAAAAAAAACGAATTCAATCATTTAAAACAGATATAAATCATTATTTAATAATTATAATATTATTTCAAGTAATGAAACGTAAATTAACATTTGGCAAGTGAACTACTATGTTTAATAAATTTTAATACCTAATTACTTTTATTTTTCATAGTTAACAATAGAGGGGTCGAAAACAGGTACATTTTTCATGCTCATCATAATTTCGACATGCTTGCTTGCTCATCATAATTTCGACATGTTTGAAGCGCTAACACTTCAAACAAAAAAACAATATCTTCAGCTTTATTATTGACTTAGATACAAAAGCTTCTTGCTTCTATATCATCATTATAACTGATAGAAAGTCACTTGGTCTTGAAATGTGAAGAACCGACAACTATCAAGACAGGGCAAAGAAATAAATAGTGACATATCTCGCGGTCTCCATAGATCAATACCTATGCATGTCTACCAACAAAGGGAAAGAGGAAATGCCGAAGGCGATACACACATATTCCTCTATCTTCCGGTAGTTATATTTTTATCGTTCCGTAGATGCTTAAAAATTGTCTTTACGTTTTTTGAATAATTCACTTTATTACTAACTGTGCCCGGGACTTCATTCGTGTGCATGTCGGAAAACTAAATGGGCTTTTTTTGCGCGGAACCTATCTTTTTCTAAAATAAAAGTCCATCAGCTATCTGCTAGTGAAAGTCCCGTCAAAATCGGTCCAGCCGTTTCGGAAATTAGCCGGAAACGACAGACAGACAGACAAAACTGTTATTATCTACACTAATATTATAAAGAGGAAAGATTTGGTTGTTTGTTTGTATTGAATAGGCTCCGAAACTACTGGACCGATTTGAAAAATTGTTTTACCATTAGAAACCGACATTATCCCTGATGAACATAGGATACTTTTTACCGCGAGAAAATGCTTCATTCCTGCGGGAAAATGCTTCATTCCTACGGGAAAACGGATAATAGGATTTAAAGAGCGGGAATTCCGAATTCTACGCAAACGAAGTTGCGGGCGGATGCTAGTTTGTTATAAGTAAGTACCATTATATACTTTTATATGCATTATTAAAACGCTATTATTTCGACATTACAAATAGACATTTCAATTTTATTTATTTGTATAGTTGTATAGACAAGCTAAGCGCCCGGTGGTTGTCATCAGCAAAAATGTCTAACTTCCATAGAAACATTCATCCCCTATTTAACGGCTTAAGGGGGAGAATTTTCGAAAATCCTTCCTCAATGCTACCTTTCGCTATACAGGGTGAAATTGAACCAACAACACCCTGTATAAGGATCTCTTGTAAAAAGTTTCATGCTTCTAGACACAACGGCTTAGGCTGTGAGTGGTCTGTCAGTGAATCTAAGATTATTATTAAGTAGATGAGCTTTAAAAACCTCAAGATTGCCTGCGGGGTAGTAGCGATGGCTTACATTTTGACAGTTCAACAGCGGTTATTACGTTATTTACGTTGTTGGGCAGACCAAAGTTTCGAGCATATAAAGCAATAGCTTAGCAATATCCTTCAAAATGATTCAGATAATAAGTGTGTTACGCAATTAGAGTTCTGCCGGTCGATTCTGGAAAAATCTCACCGTGATAACTAAGGTGAAGTGAGCTTAGAGTGAGCTGTGAGTCATGCTGATGCTAGGGATTGACACTATTGACGACTCACTCCACGCTCACTTCACCTAAGTTTTCACGGCGAGATGGTTACAGGCGACGAGTACCCATGATCCGATAGTAATGGCATCGCAACCGAACTATACAGGCAATTTGCTAGCTACACCAACCAAACTGCATAATAAAAGTCACCTCTATATGACCTCTGTGCGGTCAACGCTATTACAACAATTTAACAATCGAAACGAAGGTTATCAAGCGTATCGTTTAGCCCCTGGCTGGTCTATATTTAACTTTGGCTGATCAGAAAAACAGCGAGCGATGAAAAAAAAATGATAATGAGGATTTAACGACTTCTCAAAGTTATAATCTAGACCCATAGACCAGAGGTAGTGTACAAAAACGAAACAAGTTTTTTATAGTAATATTTCTAGCTAACTAACTAAAATACTAGCGTTGAAATTTTATAAAATGATCAATACAACTAGCATAAAAATATTAGGTTGTTTCATAAGTTTTTGCCATATTTTATTTTACTCGAATTTTCTCGTATTTAAACTAAAACGAATTCAAGAAAGTTCTAGATCTTTCTAGTAAGGATGAGTATCTTTTATGGTGAGGGTATAAATAGGCGCGGACGCAACGCAATAATTATTCTTTAGTGAAAATGGATCAGCGTCAACTGCGAGCTATTATGCTATATGAGCATCGACTTAAAGTCTCTTCAAAAGAAACGGCTAAAAAGATTAACACTACATTTGGACCGGGTACTACTAGCGATCGGACTGTTCGTTTCTGGTACAAGCGTTTTGACACCGGTGATATAAGCTGCGAAGATCAACCTCGCCCAGGCCGACCCACCAGCTTCGATGAAGATGCTTTGCGTCACGAACTTGAGCTACATCCAGATTATAGTACGCGCGATTTAGAGAAGGCGCTTGGACAATCCTACGCGACTATAGATCTTTATTTCAAATCGATGGATTATCGCAAAGTGATGTCACGTTGGACACCTCATGCGTTAACGGACCATGACCGGGCCGTTCGTGTGGCCATTTGTCAAAGTTTGTTACTTCGTCCGCACAGACGAGACTTTCTCAAGGACATTATTACATGTGACGAGAGCTGGATACATTATGAAACTAACACGCGTCACGTCTATTGGATTCCTCGCGGGGAAAACCCACCAGCCCAGCCTAAACTTAATGAACACGGTCGTAAGATTATGTTGTCTGTTTTCTGGGATTGGCAAGGAATGATTTTCTGGGAACTCCTCGAATCTCATCAGACTATTAACGCCAATCTGTATACGCAGCAGCTTCGCAAACTAGCATATATGTTAAAAATTAAGCGGCCAAAATGACTTGGAGTCGAACTTTTGCATGACAACGCACGACCTCATTGCGCCAAGTTAACATATAAACAGCTGGAGGAGCTAGGATGGCTGACTGTTCCACATCCACCGTATAGCCCGGATCTTGCGCCTTCAGTCTTTCATTTATTTCGAGCTCTTAAATTTTATTTACTAGGAAAAAAATTCGAAAAATTTGGAAGTATTAAAATTGAACTTGAAATTTTGTTCGAGTCCCAGCCTGCCTCATTTTGGGAGAAGGGTATTCAAATTTTGCCCAGTAGATGGCTGACTGTTGTTGATAACGAGAGAGACTATATAATTGATTAAATGCATTTTTATTAATAAAAAAATATTAATAATAATTTGTTTTTTAACTGGCAATAATTCATGAGACAACCTAATATTATTAAAATCTCGATTATGATTGTAAATGTATGCTTGGTCAATCCCTAACATCAGGTGGGATGACTCTGACAGCTCACTCCACGCTCACTTCACCTAAATTTTCACGGTGAGATGGTTACAGAATCGCACTGTAGTTACAATTTACAACTCAAGAGACCTAGTCAGTGGTCAAACCTAGTGCGTGTTTATCTACCGAACCATAGGTAATCATGTCAAGGACACTGGCGAGACGTAATACTGCTAACTATATTTTATTGTGACCTTAGTGTACCGTCAACACAGAAAGCTAATGAACGTTCAAATTCCGAATTTTCGTTTAATAAGGATTGAGCAAATTGATAATTCCATTGTTATCTATATATATATAAAAGAAAGTCGTGTTAGTTACTCCACTTATAACTCAATAACGGCTGAACCGATTTAGCTGAAAATTGGCAGGGAGGTAGTTGAGAGCCAGGAAAAGGACATAGGATACTTTTCTTTTTTTTTTCTTCTTTTCTTTTTTTTTTTTTTTCGGTTTTTGGATTGCAATCCTCGAATACCAACGATGAAATTTCACGCTATCAAGTTGGTCGTTATGTGAACTGTAATGAAGCGATTTGGCGTATATTCGCATTTCCCATTCACGAACGTCATCCTACTGTTATGCATTTGGCGGTGCATCTGGAGAATGGTCAACGAGTATATTTCACGGCTTCGAATGCTACGCAACGTGCTGAAACACCTCCAGCAACTACATTGACCAGTTTTTTTGCAATCTGCCAAAGAGATCAGTTTGCACGAACTTTGCTTTACTCGGAGATGCCACGTTATTATACTTGGAATGCTTCATCGAAGAATTTTCAAAGACGGAAGCAAGGCGATGCGGTTCCTGGGTATCCAGATGTGCGTTCTACTGATGCTCTTGGTCGTATGTATACAGTTCATCCAAAGAATAATGAATGTTTCTATTTGCGGTTGTTGCTGGTAAATGTGCGTGGGCCAACGTCATTTGAGTCAATACGAACTGTTAATGGTGTAATATTCCCAACATATCGTGCTGCATGTGAAGAATTGAAGTTATTAGAAAACGATAGTCATTGGGATACGACAATCGCTGAAGCCATTATCTCTGCATCTCCAAATCAGATACGCACATTATTCGCTATCATAATTTCGACATGTTTTCCATCAAACCCATGTAACCTGTGGTACAAATACAAGGATAATATGTCAGAAGATATTTTACATCAAATTCGTGTCAGTTCCAGAAATCACGATATTGAGATGAATGAGGAGATACATAATCGTGCTTTACTCTTGATCGAAGACATGTGTTACCTCATGTGCGGTAATTTATTAATCAGGTTAGGAATGCCAGCACCATATCGTGAAATGAATGACGCATTTAATCGAGAATTGGAACGGGAACGTGAACGTGAATATGATCACCAGGAATTAGATTTAGTAGTTCAAACGAATGTACCCCTGTTGAATTACCAACAAAAGGAAGTTTATGATACTTTAATGAAGGCAATCGATGATGAAAATGGTGGTTTATATTTCCTAGATGCCAATGGTGGAACTGGCAAGACATTCCTCATGTCATTAGTTTTAGCAACTGTTCGGGCGAGATCTAACATAGCGGTTGCAGTTGCTTCTTCTGAAATAGCAGCCACATTGTTAGAAGGATGCCGTACGGCTCATTCAGCATTCAAATTACCGTTAAATCTTCAAACTATTGAAGAACCAACGTGTAATATTGCAAAACACTCAGCAATGGCCAAAGTTTTAGCGGTATCAAAAATCATCAACGTGGATTAGAAGCACTTAACCGAACATTAAAAGATTTACGCAATGACTCGAGATGTTTTGGAGGAGCAATGATTTTACTGTCTGACGATTTCCGCCAAATACTGCCAGTAATTCCAAGATCTATGGCTGCCGACGAAATGCTGACTATCGGTAATGGTCAAGTACCTGTCGATGAATCGAGCGGATTAATATCATTTCCAAATAATTTCTCTAATTTTGTCTCATCAAAAGACGAACTTATCAACAATGTATTTCCAGAAATTATTTCTAACTACAAAAATAATGAATGGTTGAGTGAGCGAGCAATTTTAGCGGCTAAAAATAAAGATGTAGATGACCTAAACTACATAATTCAAAATAAGATCATTGGAACAATGCATTCATTCAAATCTATTGACTGCGTCACAAATGAAGATGAAGCCACCAACTATCCAATTGAATTTTTAAACTCTTTGGACGTGCCTGGCTTACCACCGCACAATTTACGCCTAAAGGTTGGCTCCGTAGTAATCATGCTTCGAAACATAAACCAACCAAAACTGTGCAACGGTACGCGTTTGGTGGTTAGAAAATTGATGAACAATGTAATTTACGCTACGATAATGATAGGAAAATTCAAAGGTGAGGAAGTTCTCATTCCGAGGATACCGATGATCCCAAACGATATGCCGTTTGAATTTAAAAGACTTCAATTTCCGATACGTCTTGCATTTGCCATGACCATCAACAAATCACAAGGCCAATCCTTAAAAGTTTGTGGTTTAAATCTAGAACATTCATGTTTTTCCCATGGTCAATTGTACGTGGCATGTTCACGGGTCGGAAGACCATCTGCGTTGTTTGTGTTTGCGCCTGATAATAAAACAAAAAATGTCGTGTATCACAAGGTACTTAAATGAAGAGCAACCTATGTACTAAAGTACAGAAATAATTATGAATGATTAATGTAGGTATTTAATTTTTTTGTATTTTTTCCAATTAAAAAACAAAAAAAACTGCTTATTTATTGCAATTAAGGCGGAACAAAGTTCGCCGGGTCAGCTAGTGTTAATTTAAAACTGTAATAAAAGTAACCTTTTTTTATTCAAAATGTTCGCTTTTATAATTACTAACGTGACGATATTATCGTGGACGTCCACGTCCATAAAGTGTATGGAAAAAATACGTGCACGTTACTTCGTGCACGGTTTCAAAATGTCTTCATAATATTTCCATGCATTTTACTTTCCTGGGTTATCGTGACGCCACGATAATATCGCCCATTGGCCATTGGCCATTGCCCATTGGCAACAAAAAAAGTATTCAAAAAGTGCCTGATTACAAAGCACAAGTCGAACCATAAGTTGAACCATTTTCAGATAAATATAACTTTTATAACTATTCGGGGCTCAAACTAGGACAAACTTAGATCAACCCAATGATCTTTTCTCAACGAATACCTAAAGATTCCTTGTATTTTTCTTCATCTTAGCGTGTCGATGGCAATCTAAATTGACTCTGCCTAAAATACGGTTCCTGTCACGAGCAGCTGGCAGCACACGTAGAACATGATATTAAATGGCCCATCGTTTGTGGAACATCACCACATTTACACTTCGAGGCGGAGAGCCGCCTATGAATCTACGAGTATTATAATCTATCTGTTATACTGCTTGTATTGAACGCTCGCTACATCATTTTGTCGACCGTACATTGTAACTGTCTGTTGAAAATCCTAGATTACTTCACGTCAGTTTTAATATTATGAATCAATTGTATTCCCAGCCTTGCGCGGGCGCATAAGAGACGCGTTTGGAAATAAGTTCGAATAAAATGTATTTATATGCCTTTGAAAACTAAAAGTGTGTTACAATGAAGTTATTAGTGTTAGTGTTCTACTTTCTTTGTAGTACTGAAGCGTTAAAAGTTTTGGTTTTATTTCCTTATCCTGTGAAAAGTTTGAGTATATTAGGAACAGGTGCTGTGAGGCATCTGCTGAATGCTGGACATGAGGTAATTATGAAATAATCATATTATATCGTTTAATAATAGTTATTAATTAAGATAGGTATATTGTAATGAAAACAGTAGATATTTTGCTAATGTCAAAAGAAAAGTAGATATCTACCTATTAAGTACTTATAATAATTAAGGGCATGTGTAGCTAATAACTAACTATTTATATTATTTCATAACTAGCGACCCGCCCCGGCTTCGCACGGGTGCAATGGAGAAACACTGATAATTTTAGAGCCATTATTTCTCATAAAAAGTAAGTATAGGAAAAAAAATGGTTATTGTGGGTTATCCCTAAGAGATAGACATACACCATCGACTTTTTTGTAGACCTTTTTAAGGTGTACAATACTGTAGTACATTATTTTGATCTATCTCGACGGGTTCAGCCAGCGTTTACAATGTAAGCGCAAAAAAATGTGTTTATTTACGACATTACATTAGAAACCTCTAAAATTATCAGTGTTTCTCTACTATATTATGCATTTATTATACATATAAACCTTCCTCCTGAATCACTCTATCTATTAAAAAAACCCGCATCAAAATCCGTTGCGTAGTTTTAATGATCTAAGCATATATAGGGACAGACAGACAGGGAAGCGACTTTGTTTTATACTATGTAGTGATTATTAATTTTGAATAATTGGTTCACAAGACTTTTATGTTTAGAACAAATAGATAAGACATTGCCGTTTTTAACCGACTTCACAAAAAGGCGGAAGTTCTCAATTCGGTTGCATTTTTTTTTATGTAAAGTTATTTTTTAATTTGATGTGTTTTTTTTTGGAAGTTTGTTTTGTTTTTGTTTTTTTTTTTTTTTAAACTAATTATTATTAGTAATTATGCTTTATTTTCATCTATGACTTATTCTAAAAAAAGGCTTAGAATTCACTTGACGGAATATTCTACTAAAACAATTTTATTTTTTGTTACTACCCATCTAGCAAAAACTGGACATAACTATAATAATAATAATTATGTCAATACAAAAAATTCGACATCATAACGAGAAAATACTTGAAGGCCAAATGGAAAAAAAATTGAATACGTATTTACGAGAATTATCCCAGCCGTCCGATTCTGTAACCATCTCACCGTCAAAACTTGGGTGAAGTGAGCGTGGAGTGAGCTGTCATTAGGGATTAAAACTGCTCACTTCAAGCTCACTTCACTTATGATTTCACGGTGACATTTTTACAGAATCGACCGGCAGGTTTACGAAACTGCGTAGTTTTCTGTTATAAATGACTATTCTAGGTACAGACTCCAGCACATCAAGCTACTACAATCTGTCAGATTTCTTTAATAGATTTTCAACTTTATCGCTAAAGCATAAGGTTCAAGGTTAATTGGGAAAATCTGACAGTTTCGGGTAGCTTGATGTGCTGGCGTCTGTACTTAGATTAATATAAACGGCAAGAAGTAAGTAAATAGGTAATGCAAATATCGTATCTTCATTAGGTACATAAATGGTAGGTAGGTAGATTATACCTGACAAGCAAATTACTTACATATCAATTCGCATCTAAACATATGTAACTACTCTACTTTAAGATTGTTCACTTAGTAGGTAATAATAAGAAAATGTTGTATTTACCTATAATTTTTGTTACATTTGGTTCTGTACTTACTGTTATTTCCTGTAATCTCTGTAGTGTATACAAAAGTTGGTAAATCTAAATAAATAAACATAACTATTATAAATTAAAGTCACTTTTCATGTCTGTTTGTGTGACCTCATTCTTCTTCTAAACTACGCAACGGATTTGTTTATGGTTTTCACCATCATTTAGACAATTTATCTTGGAGGGTTTATAAGTATTAAACCTTTACATTAAACCAACATATACATAATAAAGAAATCTCGATTTTTCTTGAGTTGTAAAAATCATGCGAAGCAAAGGCGTGTCACTCTTCTTCTTCTTCTACGTAGCACTCTTGTTAGAGCGATCGTGGTCCTCGTGTAATTACATGTCTGAGGGCTGATTTAATTCGCCTCAAGATTTCTCGCCACCTACTCCGATTTCTGGCGTGTCACTAGTAATAGATAATCCCCGCTAAAAGTAGTAATTAGCGACTGTTTATCTCCCATAATTTTTTGACGTTTAAACGTCACTTAACTTTAATCACCATTTATAAATAAACCCCATTATGCAGTACGTATCTGGTAATTGCCACATTATAGACATGCAATATCTTCAGACGAGTAAATATTGACATCCACATCGTGATAAAACTTGACCAACTCACTGTTAGCTTTTTTTGTGTTATTTTATATGCCATTATAAGACTGAGCTGAAGGTCAGTTCCCGTAATTAAAACGTTAAAAATCTTGTCACAATCGCATCTCAGCGGCAACCAATGTCAAAAATGTGTCAAAAATGTATGGAAATTAGAGGTTTTTTTGACTGATTGTGGTTTGTATATCTGATGTGACTGTGAATGTTCTAACTGTTAAAATTACGAGAAATTGCCCCTCTGAAGCAAGGCTGTCTTTAGATAGACTATCGCTCTATTTATTTATTTATCCTCACACTGGAACGCCATTCAAAAATTACACCAACGGAGCAAAAAATCACTTCAAGCGCTGGTTTCCATCCATCCTGTGCGCGGTGGACATCGAACGGGTGGCGATGGATCACGCATGCTCACGCATCCTCAAGAAATTTCTATAAAGACAATGAGGGTGCGAACACTTGCAGCAACACAATCTCATAGTAATTCCTGACGCAGATCTAGGCGGGCCACACCGCATTTCAACAATCCTTCTACATCAGTATCGTACATGTTATATGAACCATCGCACAGTACAGTGGGGTGATTGCGTAACACACTATCAGTAGCAATGGCTTTCAATTTGACAGTTCAACAACATTCATTGCGTTATTAACGTTATTGAACAGATAATTTTTTCGATCATATGAAGCAATGGATTAGCAATATCCTTCAAAATGATCAGGTTGAGATTGATTGTGTTACTACACAATTAGGATGCTGGTGGGCCGTACCACACTTTTTGTGTTGAAATGTGATGTCCTGTGGCCTGATGCGGCTGTCATATACGCTTAATTACAAGATAACTAATGTACCTACTGCCGTGAAAACTTGCATGGAGTGAGCTATCAATGTCATCCTAATGATGCTAGGGATTGACCAAGCAAACATTTACAATAATAATCGAGATTCTAATAATATTTTTTATGCTAAATAATTCTATTGATCATTTTATATAATTTCAAAGCTAGTATCTATTTAATTTGACAAAACATTATTATTTCATGGGGTCTTAAAATAAAATAGCAAAAAAAAACAGAAACAGTAACTTAGTCAGAATCTCAATGATGTTTTTTTTTTCTAGACTATAGACCCGATTCACATTTCGTGAATCGTGTGAAGTGATCACGCCGCACGAACTACGTGGGAATAAATTCTATGGTCCGTCAGCCAGGCACCAACAAAATAGTAAGGTTTTGACAGCTAAAATACTAGCTTTGAAATTATATAAAATGATCAATAAAAATCTCGATTACTCATTTTTTTTTATTGGTAGATCTCTATGTGGCCCATCAGCAGGTAAAAGGTAATCCATGACTTTTCGGACACCCCGTATTTTTCCTGGAAAATAAATATAAAGGGTCAAATTAAATTAGTTAGCAAAACTCCGCAGACGATATAGTATCTATAATATCTAAACAGAAAATACAAACAAAATACATTTCTTGAGGTTAACGGGCAACTACGCCCGTTAACCTCAAGAAATGTACTTAAAATATTAATTTAAAAATCAGTTTTTATTTGTGTAAACTTCACAGAAATGATGGGTTACGACTTACTATGACATTTACATAAGATAATTTTTTTTTTTTTTTTTGTTTTATCGAGTTTAGACATCGATACGTAAACTAGATAATTATTAATTAAATTAGCTAGTGAAACTCCGCAGACTATCGCTATCGTCTGCGGAGTTTTGCTAGATAATTTAATTTAACCTTGTATAGTTAAATCAACAAAAAGCTTTGTAATAATAATTAGTGCGTTACATATCATTTTTTCAGGTCACCTACATAACTGTGTTTCCATTGAAGAACCCACCAACCAAAAACTTCCGACAAGTTGATATTAGTGGCAATATGGCTCTGCTCAAAGGTAAGTAGCACTTTTTAAAACACGAAGCTCGAACATTTAGTTCTACATACAGGACTTACCTTTATTTTGCTGTCTTATTTAGTTAGGGGACACAAATTCACGAGCCTTTTTTCATAAATAGTTGTTACAAAATATTGTCAATATTTTATTTATGGTTTCCTCAAAAAACGTTCTTGGATATGAGCATAGAGCGGTAGAGCGAGCAATAGAGCATTTGTAATAATAATAATACAATAAAATCATTTATTTTCAGGTAACAAACACCCATAGATAAATACCTTAACTTAAGTATACATATAACAATATAACAATTGTGTTAGTAAATAAAACTTTAAAACTAAGTAACTATGTTAGTATCACTTAGTTGCACTAAGTCTCTGTGCGCTCCGGTGGCACTTGTCCGCGAAAGCGGCGGAATACCACATCCTGTGGCCAAAAGCTCTCGTCCATCACCTGATGCAGGTAGCAAGTTCACACACAAGCATCACTCTTAAACTTTTGCATCAAAATATAGGTACTATTGTCTGAAAATGCCTGATCTTTGTAAAAAACAAATAGTATGAATTCTATAAAAAAAAATATCAAAATGAACTGTAACATAAAATACGAAGACATATATTATGTATTTCACATTTATTTACCAAACATGCCAAGGTGCGGAAAGCTGCAAACGGCGCAAATATTCCAATCTTATTGGAACTTATATGTTCTAGTCGTTTGGGGTTGAAACTCTAGAGCCATGGGGTCCGAGTGCCCACTTAGTTATTCGAGACATTGCCAAGCGGTTGGTCGACTCTTCACGTAATCAGAAGGCTGGCCAATTTTTTTGCTCAAAGAATCAGCATTGCCATAAAACGTGGCAATGCTGCCATCCTTTTGGGCACTTTTCCTTTGGACAACGATGTGGACGAATTCTTTCCTTCTAATATACTTCATATCATTATTATTATTTTAAGACTGTTATAACATTTTTTTTTTTAAATAAGCTCAGTAAAGAAAAATATGTTTGTTAACCCTTCACCGGGGTCCCTGAGACCTCAACGTATTTTTGCATTCAAATATTTCGATGTGTAAGTGTCGTGGGACAGTGCGCGTCTATATACCTTTTCTACGCATCCTTTATTTAGGAAAAAACAATAGTAACAAAATGCGTTAGTGTGTGTAATGAAAGTAAACTTACCTTAACCTTTATTTGCTAGTTACCGTTGCGGTCCCAGGGACCGGTGGTAGGTGGTTACGGGTTAACCGGGCAATGTTCACAGGACAACGGCTATTCGGTACTATTTTTTTATCAACAACAACTATACCTATTTACAGATGATGAATCACTAACAATGGGATACGCGCTAGAACACAAAATAGAAAGAAACGATCCCCTACAAATCCAAATGTTTTCTCAAGAAAGCGCAAAACTTACCTTCCAGAATGAAAACATGAAGAAACTCATACAAGACCCCAATGAGCACTTTGACGCTGTTGTCACGGATTTGTTAGAATCTGAAGTATTTGCAGGGTGAGTGGAAAAACATTGCCTATACACATGTAACTGAATTAATAATAATAATAATAATATTCCACAACTTTCACACAACGCCATCTAGTCCCAAACTAAGCAGAGCTTGTGCTATGAGTACTAGACAACTGATATATATTTCTCAATACATGATATTACAGATAAATTACACCCAGACAAAGAACAAATTATCGTGCTCATCACAAAAACATTTGTCCTAGGTGTCAAAAACGAAAGATCATAAAACAATCTTATAAATTCAATGAAAAATCGCTGCTCACAAGTTTTAAACAACAGAGGCGGTCACACTTTGTATTGATTTACCAAATAATTTAAAAAAAGTCGTTATTTATTTTATACTACGTATGTTACGGTACACATATTGTTTATAATTATTGTGATTAAATGAACAACTGAATGAAGGATTTTGTTGCTTTAGTCAGTAATGCATCAAAAAATGCTTAGTTATTATTTATAAAAGAAATATAAATAATAATAATAATATTCCACAACTTTCACACAACGCCATCTAGTCCCAAACTAAGCAGAGCTTGTGCTATGACTACTAGACAACTGATAAACATACATATATATTTCTAAATACATACATATTATAGATAAATTACACCCAGACAAAGAACAAATGATAAAATAATATATTATAAGAGTAAAAAAGTTCAAAACCGTACATGTTGCTTAGACTTTTTTGATGTGTGTAGTGACTGACGAAATTCGTCATTTTCCTGCCCCCAAATATTTATTTTTTTAAATATATAAAAAAAAAGAATAAAATAAGGATTGAATACCAAAGGACCGACCACTGCAGAATGTCTTCTTCAAATACAGGTTGGCACGGACATCGACGTGCAACCCGTTACTATGGATTTAGTACTTGGATCTGAACCCCCCTCCCCCCCCCCCCCCCTACATCGATAGTCTAGAAGACAAACGTGCTGAGTGCAAAATTTTGAATTTTTTCATTTAAAAGCCAATTTGATAAAGAGGTTTTGGCCAAGTGACGCCCACGAAAGAAACAAATTATAGGCGTTAGGGTTCACAACATAGATAAAGAAACAAACACTATTTTTTACATAGAACTCGGTTGGACTTTTATAAATCATATATAAAAATTCAAGGTTAAAAAAGACATAGTTAAGTATATGTTTCTGATTTTTTATTCGTTCTCATTTAAATAAATGACAAGCACGTCATCTAAGAATTAGGCTGGGGGATTTATATTTGATTGAAACCTTGCCCAGCCCAAGAACTACACAATTTTCATCACGTGGGCACAACACCCTACTGTCCTCCGACCGGATATACAATTGCAAGAATATTGTCGTATTGCTTCTAATCCTGTTTCGTCATTCTTAACAATTACGTAAGTTGTAACCACATCGTAATCAAAGTCGTTGGAATATCAAATAGAAAAAACTTAGTAGAAAAGAAAATCACAAGTCGCAAGGAAACAGAACCAAACAAAATGTGAAATGTCAATGTCAATCTGTTGTCAATTACGATTATTATTGACGTAGGGATGACGTTATAAGATCGATTTATCGAAAAATCTATATTAAAAAAAACTGGAAACACGGAATCGGTTAAATGGATCGTATCTATAAACCCGAACATGGATAAACATTTTTTTGCCTCTAAAGAAAATAACAAAAGCGAAACAATACGTAATAAAAGTTGATTTTCCAAAAATCAATTTTTGGTACGTAGCCCGTTTTAGTGTCTCGATTTTTTTCCGTAAAAGTGGTCATCTCTACTTTGACAGGACCAACGACCGGAAGTGTTAAATAAGGCAATAAACGATTGAGTTTCTTGATTAAATCAGCTTTTAATTGCGGAGATTTCATTACAAATAAGTAATAGCAAGATTTTAGTTACTAAATGGGCATTTTTTTTGCATTTATCACATTGATGGGCAAAACATGGCCAAGAATGGGCGTTTCCCTTTACTAAATGAGCATGCTCTACCGTTTGCTCTTGTTAAAATAACACAATTCCATCTCTATCAGCCTAAATTTTATCGTATAAATAACAATGTTCACATCTTGATCAATAATTACACAGATATACTTAACTAAACATATTCACTTTAAAATACACTCTACCTTTGAACAGTTTTGAGTTCCAGCTTTTCAAACTAAAATTAACTAAAAATGTCCTCCTGAATAATTGTTAGATCTGTAATTAGTACGTTTGTCTTCTAGACCATCGATATTATAAAGTTTTATTAACAACTGCTTCCAGGTTGGCAGTCCTGTACGACTGCCCAATGATCTGGCTTTACTCCATGGGAGCTCATTGGCAAGTCCTAAGACTGATCGACCGTGGCACGAACCCTGCTTACGACCCAGACTACTTGTCCCCAGCCATGACTCCCTTGTCTTTTCTGGAGAGAGTCGATGAGTTGTGGTCGAGAATTAAGTGGCAGTTCCTTAAAACGTAAGTCTGTAAAGTTATATGCACATGGTGTTTGCAGGACATGGAAGTGGAGAGCGTGAGCATTGACATAAATAAATAATTACGCTGGTCGTATACAGGAGGACTTGTAATTTGACGTATTCCTTTCAGGACGTGATAGAGGGTCACCCATTGGCAAAAATTAAGTATCCTATAAAGCCTAGGTAAACATTCATGGAATACGAGAAAAAACAACTTTCATCATTTTTTTTTTTTTTTCTTTGAATTCGTCACTAAGTATCACTTTTCTCTAAACTCTCAAATTGCATGCCTATCATTGTTATTCCATTCAACTGGACATTGTGAGCTGCTTAATTATTTCAAATGGTTCACACTATCACGCCCTGGAAGGAATACATGAAATTACAAATAACCCTATTCATCTATATCTTTATATCTACCTGCTCTATCTCTAGAAATCTTTGCTTTGCCAAATATATCTGTAATGTCTACTCTTACCTCTCTCTTTCTTCCTCATGGGTCTCTCACTGCTAAGAATCGTGACTGCGATTAAATTTTTCAACGGTTATTCTCCATCTGTTACGTCTATGCTCGGAAATTTGATCCGACCACCGTTTTGGGCTACTCTAAACTAAGGTTTATTTTTATATTAAGTGAGTTTTTTTTTTCTAGAAAGTACACGTCGGAAATCGATATGACCAATATTTTTTTCTTTTTTTTTTTTTTCTTTTCGAGGGCAATTGTGACCCAGTAGTATATACGCCCCGACTTATGAGTTTTAGGTCGTGAATTCATACCCAGGCAGGTTTTGTGTGTTTTATTGTGTGTTTTGGACCTGGTGATTTGTAATACAGGCATTTTATGCCTAACTCAGACACCAGCTCCTCACATTGCTAAAAAACAAATACCTTGTGAAACCTGGAATAAGTGGTTATTGTGAGGAGAAAATAAAGAATTTATTATTATTATTATTATTTCATTACCACTGCTCTCAAAACGTTGAAGGAAAACATCGTGAGGAAACCGGCATGTCTTAGAACCAAAAATTCGAAGACATGACATCCACTAACCCGCACGGGACCCGCGTGATGGATTATGGCCCACTTCCTCTCATAGAAAAGAGGCCTATGTCCCAGCAGTGGGAACATTATAGGCTGATTAAGCTAAACTTTAAAACTATGATTGTTCATGTGTAGTCTGTCTCTATTTTTATAAACCTATACAACGTGTAACGTTAAATGCGCAAAACCTGAAAATAGTTTGATCAGAATAACGAGTACAATTCATTGAACCACTCTTTAATATAGGCAACATTTTTCAAAAAATCTTCATTAAAAACGTTGCCGTGTCTACTTATTAATAGGTCAAGCAAGCCAATGTCAGCGCGGCGCAGCGGCGCGGTGACGACTCCTCCCTCGATAAAGCGGCGTCGCAGACGCAAAAAACGATTAGAATGGCCAGTAAAACTAAAACAGCACATAAAACCTTTACAATTTTTTTAATTACTTATTTTCTCTCTGAAATAGGTTAATTGAATTAAAAATCAGTTGGGGTGTCTGAGGTTTTGCGCATTTAACGTTACACGTTGTATTGTTATTTAATTTCAGATTCATTACCCAACCTGAGGAGCGCAAAATGTACGAGCAAACGTTCGGACCGCTGGTCGCCAAGCGCGGTAGGACACTTCCAGATTACGAAGATGTCATCTTCAACGCTTCGTTGATCTTCGGGAATGAGCATGACGCCGTCCGCGATCGTCCGAGTACGCCACAGAACTTCAAGTACATCGGCGGATTCCATATTGAGGAGCCAGTGAAGCCGTTGCCTAAGGTTGGGAAAATTATAAGAGTATTTCTGAGAAATCCATTCTGACTTTTTTACCCATATTACCCTTTTCATTCGAACAATTATTTCTCACATCATTCATAATTTCTAAAGAATGTTTTATAATATTGTACTCTTGATAACATTGACATTCATCATCTGCCTAGCCTTTTCCCAACTATGTTGGGGTCGACTTCCAGTCTAACCGGATGCAGCTGAATACCAGTATTTTACATGGACCAACTGCTTATCTGACCTCCACAATCCAGTTACTGGGTAATAGGATACCCCTGGTAAGACTGGTTGTCAGACTTTCGGGCTTTTGGCGACCCGTAACGAATGACAGGCGGGACCAACGGCTTAACGTGCTTTCCGAGGCACGGAGGGGTCTTGGTATGTGAAGATGGTCACCCATCCACGGAGCAACCGCGGCAAGGGTCCCGATCCTTTGGGGCGTACGAGGTGCTATAGCCAACTCGCAGAAGCCCGTTAGACTAAAAACGTCTACCTGGCATCTGCGAGTTGGCTTGGATTAAATGGGGCAACAACCGACGTTTATCCCTATTCACACTATGCAATCGCACCCAAAGACTACCCCCGGTTGGTGTAGGACTATTGCAGGATATGGAAACAAGGATATTGATATACGGGTTTGGGCCAATCAACTCAGCCTATCGCAGTCCACTGCTGGACATAGGCCTCTCCCAGGCTGCGCCACTACACCCTGTCCTCCGCCTTCTGCATCCAGTCTGTCCTAGCTAAAGAAGTTCTTTAGCTGGTTTTGGTGGCTAAAGTGAACTGGTTATTTCGGACATATAGTTTATTATTAATACATACACGATCTAATTAATTATATGAATTATCTACTTCCCATTTCAGGACTTTCAAGACCTCATAGACAATTCCAAGCACGGTGTGATATATTTCAGCATGGGATCATTCTTGAAAAGTAATTCTTTGCCAAAGCCTCTGATCGCAGAACTTCTGAAGATGTTCGGGGAACTCAAACAAACGGTCATTTGGAAATTCGAGACTGACTTGCCTAATGTACCGAAGAACGTTCACATTGTGCATTGGGCACCACAGCCTAGCATTTTAGGTAAGTAGGTAATCTTTGACTGAATGATATTGAGTCGCGCCAATAACTTTTCAAGAAATCACTGTAATGGTAATGAAGTTTAATCCCTGTTCTCACTTAGATAGGCCCTTTGTATACACATGTTTGTTTTGCCGTGAAAAACTACGGTTTATTCGCCGTATGTGGGCACGGTCGTCAGTGTTATTTAGATCACTGTGGCCGCGCCCTAGAAAGAATGTGTCCGTCAACAAGTTGACCATCTAAATTACAGCGCGCTGTTGGATTTTCAACTTTCGACACGGAGCCGAGCGTTGAAAATCCAACAGCGCGCTGTAATTTAGGCATTCATTTAAATATCAGGCGATATTTAAATGAAGTTAAAGCGGGTATAAGTCGTCAAATACTTGAATTTACTTTATTTTTGATAATATTGCTATCGCTACTGGATGTATGGCCAATCAAGTGATATTTTATCGATATCCTCATTGAGGTTTGTCTGTAGTTTTTATTGTTTATCATTTTGCTGATGACAATGATTTTATAACCTCTTTCAGCCCACCCAAATGTCAGGATGTTCATCACCCACGGAGGCCTTCTGTCCTCAATAGAAGCCATTCACTTCGGAGTACCAATCATAGGAGTCCCTGTGTTCTTCGACCAGTTCACAAATGTCCAGAAAGCGGTGCAAAATGAATATGCTCTGAGAGTTCCACTGAGTTACAATCTGCCTAAAGACTTGAAAGTCGCTATTGATGTTATGTTGAAGGATGATACGTAAGTTTAAATTATGTATTTATTATATAATGACGTTCCTATTTCCTGAAGGGATAGGTTGAGTTATACAGACGCCAGCACTTCAAGCTACCCGAAACTGTTAAATTTTCCCAATCAACTTTGAACCTAATGACTTAGCGATAAAGTTGAAAATCTATCAAAGATATTTGACAGACTGGTAGTAGCTTGATGTGCTGGCGTCTGTACAATACTATATAGACTGTGTTTACTTGAGTAAATAAATGAATAATAATCATATAATAATAATAGTACGTCCTCACTTCGTCAGTTACCTACGTTTTAAGTCCCATGTATAATAATTTAAGGGGTGAACCTATTGCCACCATAGCACAAATTTATTTATTTTTTATTTATTAAAACTTTATGCACAAGTATAAAAAGTACTGTACAAAGGCGGACTTAATCACAAATCTAGTCTTCGGACTGCTACTGAAAAATTCTTATTGAAAAAACTAAAAAAACACTTGCCTGAACTGCTGGGTAATTGCGTACAATCCTAATGGCATTAATAAAAATTTGACACAATTCAGTTCAACAAGATTCATTCCGTTATTTACGTTGTGGAGCAGACGAATTTCTCAAACATTTGAAGCAGTGAACTCTGAATGTTCCTCAGAATCCTAAAATTCTTGAGATCCTGATAAAGTGTTATACAATTGGAGTGCTGGGAATTGAACCCAGAACCACTTGCTTAACAGTAGGACTTGGCTACAAGACAAATCTAATACTCCACTTATTTTTTCCACAGTTTCCCCAAGAAAGTAAAGGAGCTATCTTTCATCTACCACGATCGTCTGTCGAAGCCAGGAGTGGCGCTCGCGCACTGGGTTGAACACGTTGTGCGCACACGCGGCGCCCCCCACCTCCGCTCCCCTGCGTGGAAAGTACCCCTCTACCAACGCCTGTACCTAGATCTACTAGCATTAATACTGGCTACTGTATCTTTGTTCTTCTATGTTGTTAGAAGTGTATTTAAGAAGAGTCCTAAGACGAATTTTCAGAAGAAAGGGAATTAATTAATTTATTTTGGTCTCGAGTAAGGCTGGTATGATATTATCATATTTATACCATCTCATTAAAGGTCTCTAAAATATCTGTAATAAAATAATAGTGAAATAATACATTAGTATACGTTATTGCCGAGTGCTAAACGCCGTGCAATTAATAGACACTAAAGGCACACGTATCCTATATTATTTTATAGCTCCCGTGACCTAAACCTGGACTTAAGTCACGCTTTTCTGTGTAACAATGGACTATTTAAGTCACAGCGTGACTTAAGTGCGGGTTTAGGTCACACAGTGCTATAAGATAAGTTTTTTGTAAAGCCGATAATGAAACTCGAACCAACCTAGAAATGCAGACAATAATAATGACGTGTTGTATAAAATTAGGGTTAACCTAGCCACTGAATTAGTTGAGGTTCCTGTTAAGTTTTAAATAAATGATGATCGTTGTTCCATTCTTCTCATATTTCGTATTATTGTTCACCTATTCCTGAGGAAAGGTCAAATGTATGGTATGTGTACAAACCAGACATTTGACCTATGTCATTATTCTTCTTCTTCTTTTCGTGTCATATGTCGACGGTACTCTTCTTCGATATTTTACATTGTCTGAGTCCAGTAGATAGCCACGTTGATTGCGGCATCAGTGGCATTCTTTAAGTCATCCAAGGTGCAGTTGAACGGGCACTTAGGCCACTCCAGCAAGTAGCCGGATGGGTCAGTAATCCCCCACTTCGACAAATTGTGTCTGCAGCGCCCTACTTGGAAACGCAATCGATTGAGAACTTCCATATATGCCACTTTTAAAATGAAATCTATCACTAAACAATCTAGATCCTCCCACAGAGATGTAATCAACATTAATTAACAAGCCAGGTTTCCTTTAGCAAAGTTATTAAATCTACTTAACAAAAATCCTAAATGCGTTCATTCACTGGCAGACAACGCAGCGCCTAAGCCGCTGGGACTACAAACATGAAAGAAAAATGGAATGACCCCGTGTAATCTATGTTTCGTATTTAAACTTCGTTTATATACTCATAAAAGATAGATACCGGTCAAATTAAGCTCTAAGGTAAGGTAAGAAGGAGGAAAGGAGGAATGGGAGGAAGGCTCTAAGGTATGTATATGTCGTAGGGATATGATAAAAACAGGGATTTGCCCAAATCCCTAAGGAATTTGATCAAATCACGGAGGATGTTAAAATAACAACACGTTTTTATCATTTCCCTAAGCAAATCTAGTGATTTGACAAATCCCACTAAAGAAATCTAGTGCTTTGAACAAATCCCTAAATTGATTCAGTGAAATGATAATAAAACATGTCCAGTTCTTGTTTACGTCGCGCTCGCACTAGCTTGTCAGTGAATAGTATCTTACAAACATTAATTTGAGCTACTTAAAATACAAAATGAGCATAATAATAAGGCGTAGTCGACGGAACCCCGCTTCGCGGGGCCCCTATTTCTGTCTGCAGGGTTTAAAGGAACCTAACACGAAGAGGATGACGGGGGCTCGTTCGCTCGCTCCGCTCGCTCACTTGAGCCCCCGTCATCCCCTTCGAACCTAACCTGTCCGTGTCGGGGTGCCCCAAGTCACGAGCTCGCTTCGCTCGCTCTTGCCACAAAAGTTATTTTTGTCATTTCACTGAACCAATTTAGGGATTTGTTCAAATCACTAGATTTCTTTAGTGGGATTTGTCAAATCACCAGATTTGCTTAGGGAAATGATAAAAACTTGTTGTTATTTTAACATCCTCCGTGATTTGTTCAAATCCCTTAGGGATTTGGGCAAATCCCTGTTTTTATCATATCCCTGCGACATATATACAACGTGTAACTTTAAATGCGTAAAACCTGAAAATAGTTTGATCAGAATAACGAGCAGAATTTATTGAACCACTTTTTAAAATAGGTCACATTTTTCAAAAAATCTTCATTGAAAACGTTGCCGTGTCTATTTATTAATAGGTCAAGCAAGCCAATGTCAGCGCGGCGCAGCGGCTCGGTGATGACTCCTCCCTCGGTAAAGCGTCGTCGCAGACGCAAGAAACGATCAGAATGGCCAGTAAAACTAAAACAGCACATGAAACGGAACGTACTTTTTACTTACAATTTTTTTTAATAGCTTATTTTCTCTCTGAAATAGGTCAATTGAATTAAAAATCAGTTGGGGTGTCTGAGGTTTTGCGCATTTAACGTTACACGTTGTATATTAGCATATTTTTTAATATTGGGTTTTGCACAAGCGTTTCTATTATAACGAAAATGAGCACTATCTAAGGACTTTGAAAATTCACCCCCGAATGGGTTGCACAGGAGGGGCCCGTGGCTAAATAATAAGAGTCGCACATGTCGATCGATCAGGTTAAGCTACGCTTGCCGCAGTTGGTGGTGAGGTCAGATAGGCAGTCGCTCCATGTAAAATACCGGTATTCAGCTGCATTCGGTTAGACTGGAAGCCGACCCCAACATAGTTGGGAAAAGGCTGGCAGATGATGAATGGTTCATAAGGGATGTCAGTTTGTATGGGAGTTCGTAATGTTTTTTGATGGGGAATCCCATCGGGCACACGGCTAAATTACAAAACGTAACTCACAAATAATACTGAGGCCTGGTTTTTAATAGTCTGATAGCACTCTCATAAAATAGTGTGGTTTGACAGTTTAAGGGCTGATTTTTCAATCGACCAATAATTTTGATTCGTGGAATAAAATTTACGTCTGACGGTTTTTGTATGGAAGAACTGTCAAAAATTCAAAATTATTCCTCCGATAAAATTATCTGGCGTTGGAAAAATCAGCCATTAGTATATAAAATATGACATACTGTCATCCCTAAGTCAAAAATCAGCCCTAAGTCATACGAAAATACTCGTAGTTGGTAAGCTGATCCAGCGTTAAAACCGTGTGGCAATTAAGCATGGAACCCTTTGATGTGGTTGCTATACGAAAACCTATGTTTAGTACAGTACAGAACACACCTACCGGAATGGCTTCCAAACCGATTTCCCATTTTCGAACACTGCAACGCTGCTTGGCAATAGATATAGATAATAGTTACAGGGATTGACACAGGGAAATTGTTTGTGAATAATGCACCATACTTCAATAATAATAGGTAACTTAGTTCAACGTTCGCAGTTTTCCTCAAATCAATATTTAAGAAATCTTTAAAGATCTAAGGACAAATGTCATCAGGAAATGGATTAGTTTCCTATAATGTTTCCACTGCTGGGACACAAGCCGCCTCTCAGTAACAGGGAGTGGGCCATAATCCACCACGCGGGCCCAGTGCGGGTTGGTGGATGTCACGTTTTCGATTTTTTTTCTTCTAGGACATGCCGGTTTTCTCACGTTGTTTTCTTTCACCGTTTCGAGAGCAGTGGTGATGGAATTAAATACACAAAGAAGAGTGCTCGTCTGGGTTCAAACTCACGACCTACGATTAGTCGGGGCCACTGGACCACTGGGTCGCCGCTGCTCAAAGGATTAGTACTGCAGCTAAACACAGAGTTTAATTCCGGCTCTTTTCCATAAGAACCTTTTCTAAGGTCAGGTCCATGCCTATCAAAGGGGCTGCTTCCTAGTCACAGAATCGTCAACTTTCACCAAACCTTATACAACGTGTAACGTTAAATGCGCAAAACCTGAAAATATTTTGACCAGAATAACGAGCAGAAATTAATTGAACCACTTTTTAATATAGGTCACATTTTTCAAAAAAAACTTCATTAAAAACGTTGTCGTGTCTATTTATTAATAGGTCAAGCAAGCCAATGTCAGCGCGGCGCAGCGGCCCGGTGACGACTCCTCCCTCGATAAAGCGTCGTCGCAGACGCAAGAAACGATCAAAATGGCCAGTAAAACTAAAACAGCACATAAAACCTTTACAATTTTTTTAATGACTTATTTTCTCTCTGAAATAGGTCAATTGAATTAAAAATCAGTTGGGGTGTCTGATGCCACTTCTTCTCCCCAGCGAAAGCACTAGGAAGTGGTGAAGGGCCGGCGTTTTGGGGGACTGTCTTTTGTAATTTTGACGTTCGAAAAGTGCTGATTCTCAGCCTAGTTTGAATAAATGACTTTTGATTTTGGTTATAAGTCATAGTGATGTTCAGAGGACAGCCGTGGTCCAGAGGTCCAGATAACGCGGCCGATCAAGACGCTTCCAAAGATTTCAGTCACTCCATGTAAACTACTGATATTCGGCTGCATCCGGTTAGTCTGGAAGCCGACCCCAACATAGTTGGGAAAAGGCTAGGCATATGATGATGATTTGTGGTATAAGCGGGCCTTAGTATCTGACTTGAGTATGACATGTGGAGGAGCACTTCTACTACGTACTGTTTTACATACAACATAGAATAGAATAGAATACTCTTTATTATGTACACGATATAAATTACAGACATAAATATAGAAATTTTACAAAGGGTGACACAATGGGCGGTCTTATCACTAAAAGCGATCATTTAAAGACAACCTTTGGATGGATTGAAAAGGAAAGGAGAGATAAATACTCCAGTCGGTAGTCTGTGGTGTACCATTTACACGATACAATGAATACATACATAAAGTATATTATACTAATGTAAATAAATATAAACATATAACAATAGATATGAAACAGGAGTAAAGAAAATGTACTAGATAGTTATCATTTCCGTAAGTACGGTGACACTGCATATATTTATCAACAACAACTTGATTTGATTGTTGTTTCATACAAACTATAATAACATTCAAGGACAAGTTTTATTAATAACTGCCCGTTTCCTCAACAGCTAATAATCACACAGAAGATATTAATTTAATAATTTGACTGACAGAAACAATTACGAGTGTCCGTAGTCCCCTTCATACAAGTATCACTGCCGGGACCAACTGCCACGCAGACTATTTTTAGATATAGAATCTACATATACAGGTTCATAATTATGAACAACTTTTACTACAGGACTAAACCTGAAATCGCGAAAAAAATCAGCGTTTCCTTGCATTAAACTCAAAATGTAGGGAAGAGCTGATTTTCGAAAGTCTGACGACCAATCTTACCGAGTAGTATCGTGTTACCCAGTAACTGGGTTGTGGACGTCAGATAGGCAGTCCATGTAAAATGCAGGTATTCAGCTGCTTCCGGCTAGACAAGAAGCTGACTACAGCTGAATATCATACAATCGTGATATTTGCTGACACTTTTACGTATTCATGATGTTCCATTTATTGAAACAAGGACTAGGATTTAAGGACAAGAAAATTTTGACAATACGTAATCATCACGTATTTTTTCTTAGTCATAACGTCGTGTACAGCACGTAGAAAAAAATCCTTTTTAAGTATCTTCAATTGGAAGGTACCCCAACCTTGAAAATTAATCAGCACTTTATAAATGCTTACAGTTAACAAATATTGATTTCAGTTATGCATTACATATCATTATGGAATTTATTGTGTCTAGTACAGGTTGCGTAACATTTTCGAACAAGACTGTGATACATGTTTATTAATATGTATTTTATACTTATCTAATAATTTATTCTCGTTTTTAGGCACTTGAGTTTACTTTACTGAAACGTAGCTTAACATTGCGTGTCTGCCTGTCAGATGCTTTATCTCTAAACTATTTTATATTAAATAGTTTCTAAAAAAATCATTACGTATAATTTATATGCTCGTTCTTAAAGGAAAAAAAAAACTAAGTGTGCTTGTGTTACCATTAAAAAAACAGTGCGTCTTAAAACTGAAAGCCTGCGTAATCTCTATAAACGTTTTAATATCACCAGTTGCGTAACGCATCCCTATAGCGCATCATCAAAAAGCATGCGCGAAAATCCACTAGTTTGTGGACTGTATGACAATCACGCGCTCCATTCTATAAAACGCAGTCGGCTTGGTCACTTTGCACCGTATTGACCAATTTTAGAGCGCGAAAAATGATTTTAAATATAAATATTTTGTGGATATTATGTGTTAAAAGAAAATATAATCCTAAAATACACTCCTCGTCACTTGATTAGCGTTACCTATTTTTTTGTACGAGTAATAATGAATTCTTAGCTTGCTGACAACTAGTTAATATGTGCTTATTTATAATAGTATTTCTTTCGGACAGAATCTGATACACAACGAATATTTAAGAAAGAAAGCAAAGATACGAGGGGCGAGAGGGGCCACTCGCTAGCAGCTCGTCACATGAATAGCCTCATAGGAATAAGACAGAACAAAAATGTCTAAAAGAGTATTACTTAATTTTAGTTTTAATACTTTGTATTCTTTCCGTTATTTCTTATACTCGTAACATTGAAAATTCTATTTGGTAACGAGTCATACAGCGAATGTAAAAAGTTTAAGTCATTTTTTTTTTTTCAAGAAGTCTTAATTCCAGTGATCAAGGCTTGTTTATTGCCATATTGGCGACCACCTTCATAGATTTTGCGGGATAATTCACCAGAAACATTCTAAATTATATTTAAATCTGGAGAATTAGCCGGCCAATTCAAAACTTCGATTTTTTAGCCTCAAACCACTCTTTTACTAGGCCGTATGTATTGGGGCATTGTCTTGTTGAAATACCCATTTACGATTTTTGACAATAGCGCAAATCTTTCCATATTCACTTTCTAGAAGATTTATATATTTACTGGGGTCTTGTTTCCCTCAAGAACGACCATATCAATAGTACCGTTGTAACTAATCGCAGCCCAGGCCATGACAGAACCGAAGGAGTTTTGATAACGAGACAGTATTTTTTCTTCTTTACGTAAATCGTGAAAATAATAGTTATATCCGTCAGGCCCATCTAATTTTTTTTTCTCGTCGGAAAAAAAAATACTTTATCCATTTATCTGTCCAGCTCATATGTTCTTTAGCGAATAAAAGCCGTTCTGTAATGTGATGTTGTGTCAAAGCCGGATTTCTTTATTTTTTAAGTGAGCTGCCTTTTTTATAGCTTTAGCACTTCTATTAAATTTTCTGTCAATTTCACGATTAGACTTTTTTGACCGTGTAAAAAATTTATTTGAAAAATTCCTTCATCAGTCAATTTTTTATTGCGTGCCATTTTATATTACAACTAATTTTAACGTTTTAAATCAATTGTAACTTATATGATATGTCATAAAGTTTTAGAAAGTAAACGTAACCTTTACAAAAACAAAACGCGTGGCTCTCATAACGCATTAACTGAGGCTATTCATGTGACGAACTGCTACCGAGCGATAACCCCTGCCGCTCGTATCTTCGCTCTCTTTCTCGAACGTTTGCTGTGTATCAGATTTGCAAGCACATACCAATTAGTTGTCAGCAAGCTAAAAATTCATTATTACAAAAAAAATAGGTGTGGCTAATAAAGTGCCGAAGAGTGTATTTTTTTTAACTGAATTAATTCAAAATATAGTGAGTTGTTTAAAGTGACACTAAAATACAGTTTTTTTTTTTTTAATAGACATAGAAGCTTCGAAAAAAGTTTGAAGCTATTGAGAAATCCCTTCGTTTGTTTTTCATAAAATGGAGATACTAAAGTGTTTATTGTTTTGTACACTGCTAAGTTTCTCCTTATGTGATGCGTCCAAGATTTTAGTTGTCTTTCCAATTCCAAGTCCTAGCCATGGTATACTTGGAGGAAATATGGTTAAACACCTTCTTGATGGAGGACACGACGTAAGTATGAAGACAAATGATTATATCTGGGTTTTGTCTCTAAAAAAGACAAAATTTTTGGTAGAATTTTTAGGGTTTATCTTGTCATAATCATTTAAATGAAGCAATGAGTTCTAACGGGGAGTATCAAACTTGGGAATCACAGATTCCCATCAGTTTTATGTATGTTATAGGGCCGATTCCCCTTATTGTTTATGTAAAGTGTTAGAACTCAATAAGCTTTCATTCTCGAGAAATATCTATTCAAAGTTCTACGTGTAACTTAAATAGAAGTAATTTTTACACTGCTTGCAGCTATGGTTGCATGGCGTAGCGGCAACGCTCTTGCCTACCGACCATCAGGTCGGCTATTCAATTCCCGCTATCAATGTCGCCGCAATACAACATTATTTTTAGTGTATTGCAAAACTGAATATAGTTTGTTCAGAATAAGTAAATGAATCAATTCCAATAATGTTTACACTATGTTGTCCCAAAAATATTTTAAAAAGTTTGACTTAGAGCGACACTAAGTACATATCCGCAATTATATCCGCTTAACGCAGGTCACGGCCGGTCATAGCGGCACTAGGCGCGGGCGCACAGCGGGGCGGGAGTGAAACAACCCCCTCAGTCGCCCGGATGCTACAGATTGACGCGCACGTGTCACACTCCCGTTCAGTTACATAACGCGCGAAACCAACTTAAAGAACCAAATTGAATGTTAAAAACAATCATAATGTATTAATTAAATATAAATTTGCGTAAGCGCGCCCGTCTGTGCATAAGAAAAAGTGGGGGACATTTCGAACAGTTGTTACGATAAGTATGTTTGAGTAGGGAGTGATTAGTAAGACGTTGTAAATAGTGATTAAGTCAATTATTGTAAACAGTGATGATTAGCATTTCTAAACACGCCAAGATGGTTAATTGTATAAAGTTTGTTTTATACCTACAGTCTGATGTGGTTAAGTAATGCGATGTTTAACACTTTTCATCCACTTTGAACTTTAAGTGGTTGGCATAAGGTGCAACCAATCGCATTGACTATATTTTATCACTTACGGCTTCATTTACGAATAAAATACATATTAATATCTACCTACACTTGACCCTTACGACAGTCCAAAAGCCTGCAAGTATGATGGAAAATGTTATCACCAATTAATTACAATAAAATCGCCATACGGTTAGGTACCTACTCCTAAATTATTATCAATGAGCGACAGACGACCCTGAAGGCGCGGGCGGCGCTGGGTTGCTGCGTGGTAACCATCTTTTTGTACGGACAAGCAGGTAACAACAAACTTATAAATTTGTGATTTTTCATAATACAGTTTTGAAATTCTTTACATAAAAATACTAGACACGTATTTCGGGTTTCGCATATACTAAAACTAATGTTGTATAAAAGTGATGGGAACCTGTGATTCCCAAGTTTGATACTCCCCTTATAAGTTCTATTCTTATGTCATTTTGATTCGTGTTACTTTTATTATTATTAAATACTTTTTAATAATAAAGCTGAAGAGTTTGTTCGTTTGCTTGAACGAGCTAATTTCTGGAACTACCCGTCGGATTTGAAAAAATATTTTTGCATTTGATAGCCTAATCTTTGAGAAAGGCTATATAATCATAACATCACGCTAGAACTCCTAGGAGCCGAGCAAAAGAGAAGAAAAGTAAGAAATAACACTGAGCGAAAACGAAGTGATAGCAGGCAGGCGATGTAATGTTACGGGGTGGGTCAGGGGAACAAGAAACTTTACGCAGACCCAACTAATATAGAAACAAAAGATCTGCTCAAAATCTATTCTCTATCCTAAAAACCTTAATTTTATTTGTTAACCAAATCAATAGCGTGAACCTACACTCGAGTACGTACCAATAAAAAGTTACAAAACTTATTTGGTATAAAATTTATAGTGCCTTTACACGCCACCCAATTCAAAACTTTAACCCAATTCCTCTGAGGCTTAAAAGCCGCAAAATTTTTCTTGATTGCATGAGTCCAGCCGATGGCAGCCCCTCCACAGGAAGATGTGATCTTTGGCAAGAATTTCTTAAGCCTCCTGATTTCTTTATTGAACCTTCAGAGAGCCTCCCATCCTGGCAGAAGTTGCCGTGGCCCACTTGGAAAATTTTAAATAGACTTTGTACCCATGTAGGCCGCAGTAAGGACAACCTCCACAAGTGGGGATAGATGGACGGCTAAGACTTTCGGTGTGTATGTGGCGTCTCTCCACAGAGAATGGCTCATCTCCCATCATGCACCGCATGGCTAGGTATACAGGATTTCCATCTACACTATAAGAAGATTTGTTCTCTGCACGGATGAGATCTTTGTTCAGCAAATAAAAAATATAAAATATCTGATATTATTACAAACAAATTTAAAAAACCAAAAGTCTTCGTTTTATTTTCGCCATCAACACCCTAAGGAGAAGAGTGCCGAAACATTTTTTTTTAATTACAAGAGCTTAAAAAAACCTAATAATTATCACCGCTAATTAACATCAACTCCAGCTAATATCAACAAATATTCGAGACGATATTAAACAAATGAAAATCGAGATATTGGGTAATCAGACTCATAATGTTAAAGTCGGCAGCTATTGTGCTATCACTGATAACAGATTGACTTTTATGACTTTGCTTGATTACCTAGGTACTTGAAAAAGAACATACATAAACTCACGCCTTCTTCCCATAGGGGTAGGCAAAAACGAAAGATCACTCCTGACCATTTTGAAGAACATCCTCAATAAGGTATATAAGTTAATTCACCTACTCTTTGTACGATATTATGATACGTGGCCCCGGAAAATGATCCATGCACTACAGTTCTTTAAGTACAGGTTGCTATAAGATGCTATTTTAGAAAATTGAAAATAAGCAAATGAAAACGCTTAATGAAATTAAAATATGTTCATAAAACGAAAACGTGACACCGTATATGGGTGTTAAATTAATGTCACCATTAAAGTGCCACGCTGGATGTCCTTCAAGGGCGTCCCCCTTAAAAGGACATAATAATGACCTCCCGGCGTTTCCGGCAGTTCATTTGCCATGTAAAAACGTTTTGTTCTAATATTTATTTATTTACAGGTGACGTATATTACGCCTTACGTCAAAAAGCAGCCAAATCATCCGAAACTACGTATAATAGATGTCACTGACAACAATAGAGTTTTTACCGGTAAGTAGATGGTGCATTGAAGTTGAAATAAACCGATTTGACTGTGCGGTTTTATAATTTACTAGCTTTTGCTAGCTTGCATAGCCCGTGTGGATGTCGGATAATATCCCACGTGAACGTACTACCGGGATAAAAGTACCCTACGTATTAATTCAGGTAAACAAAGTATTAATCCCGTAATACAATGTTTTCATAATTATAACTCTATTGGTTTTCACGGCGTATTTCGGCGGCGATTTTTTTCCGATATTTTCAACAATCATCGGCATTCTTCAACCAATTTACACAAAGCCTTAATGAATTATATACCTAAGTCATCCTCATGAATATACACACAGTCCTATGAAGAACGTATTGATTATTACAAATGAAGAAGATGGAAACATTACAAGAAGATTCATTATCATGTTCGGACGACTATAACCCACAAGGTTAGTTACTATTAATCTGTGCTACTTCTACCGTACAAGTACTGGTCAAAGTGAAAGTCTTGATATTGGTAATTTGGCATAGATTCAAATTTGAACGCGGCAAATATGCAACCCGTCATAGATTCTATAAGCGAACGAGGCGTTACAAATAAATTGGCAATTGATTCGAATTTAGACCTGTTACTTTTTGACGTATCTCCTACATACATATAGTTGAGCTACGTTTATTATTTTTTTCCTTTTGGAGACGAAACGCCGATGTGAGATTTATCACAACCACCCATAGAAACTGATCCGCAACCTGGTCTTGGGCCTGAAGACACAATCATAATACCTGACCCCTATGGGCCTCAGCCTGACATTTTGCTGGAGTCTGTTTCGACTAAACAGGATGGTTTGAAGCCGTTACCACCGGCACGGCCGGCGCCAGCAGCGCTTCCTGAACCTCCTTTGGATCCAGAGCTCCTATCCGCTCTTGGCGAGGCAACTGATGAAGGTCCTATATAGGGGCAGGAAATACATAAAAACTTAACCCAATTATGGTTACCATTACTCAAAAAGGGAATGGTTAAAGAAATGAGAGACAAAATATTAAAACAGCATCTCATACCCAGTAATTGTACATTACTTCAAGCGCCAAAATTAAACATTGAGATCTCAGCCGCTGTTCCAAAAATGGTAACGTTACACGACAAAAAGAGACATCTCAACAACAATTGGGTGCAGGTATTAGAGCTATTAGCAAGGCTATGACGTCATTAATAACCAGTGACAACAAGATTAATATTCATGTTCACCTTCGATTCCATTATAACACGCAAAACTCAAACAGAACAATGACTTACGAGTTTAACACATTACCTTATGGGCTCGCCATAGCTCCTACGGGTTTTACTAAGATTGTCAGAGAGACTGTAAGTTTTTTACGAAAAAAGAAATTTTCAACCTCAAACATCATGCAAATTTTTAAGATTCATTTATGACACCACATATATGACTTTATCGTTACCTCTAGACAAACGCAACAAGATAGCCTGTTTAGTACAAAAGTATTCTAATCTACCCAGTTTCAATTAGAAATTTCTCCCTAGGAACATTTGTAGCAGAGTGCCCAGCGGTGCGTTACGGTTGGTGGTGTACAAAGATAATGCGTGTAGAAAGAATATTTGTTTCTACAACAACACGGTACATACATTTGACGTAAAATTTAAACTTCCTCATAATATCTTAAGTGATTTGAACTGGTGGTCTCAAAATATTTACAAAGTAATTTACAAAGTAACTAATTCACTAAATTCCCAAAGCTCTGCGCTAGAAATTTACACTGACGCGTCACGCACAGGCTGGGGTGCATTTAGTAACGGAGTACGAGTCAGTGGAAGTTAATGGAATGAAAATTAATTACACTTTCTTTGCAAGCATGCAAAGAAAGTTTAATTAGTTTTCATATTAATTATTTGGAACTATTAGTCGTATTTTTCGCCCTTAAATATTTTGCTCGGGATCAAACTGACTGTTCTATCCTGCTTCGTGTGGATAACACTACCGAGATAAGTTATGTAAACCGCTTGAGCGGTATTCAATTCCCGCACTTTCTTGTGATTTTTAGCAATGGTGCGAGATGCGAAACCTTATTTGCTTCGTACATAAACACCAATGAGACTCAGATGCGATCGCTGTTGACGCATTTACGATAAGTTGGTTCCCAAAATAATTTAATGCTTCCCACCATTTCCTCTTTTATTAAATTGCATACAAAAAATTATACAGGATAAAGCTACCGCTATCTTGGTTTTCCCAATGTGGCCTGCACAGATTTGGTATCCTAAGTTAATGGATCTATTAGTTGAGAAATTGTTGTCTTAGAAGCGCATCCAATAATTATTAGAGTCACACTTCAGACAACAGCACCCGCTCCATCAGACGTTTTCCCTGGAAGCAGAGCTGCTCTCAGGCTTGCGTTATCCCGCCGTAGTACGCCGCCAATGCCCTGCGCTTGATGCTTGCCTTACTATCAGGAATTACACTAAAGTAATACAGCGTTTTTTATAAGTTGTGGAGGCAGTACTCTCAGGACCATAACTGGAATGTGTTCGAGAGTTCCATCCCTCATATCGTCACTTTTTAACTGAACGTGCGTCTTACGGCACGATTAACAGCCACCGTTCAGCTTTATGATTGCTCATAGGAAACAGCTTCCGACGAGTGCGTTAAACACCTCTTTAAAGGAATATTCAAACAGAGATCATCTTTGCCTATATACTCAACTACTTGGGATCCTCAGATAGTGCTGGACCGTATTTCAGAATGGGTTCTACATACTCAGCTTAATTTAGAAAAAATAACTAAAAAACTTGTTGTTTTACTGGGTCTGTGCACTGCGCACAGAGTACAAACGTTTTCCTTCATTAAAATAAGTAATATTAAAATCAATTCAAACGGTATCGAGATTGTTATAACGGATATTATTAAATTAGGTAAATAAATAGTTGGACATGGGTGTCTCCAATCGCACACCCTGTACTTTGGCCCATTTCTTCCCATCCAGTCACTTTCACCCTGCGATGAACATCGCTTCACATATCCTAAGAGATTCCTATCCTACATTAACCGATATGATAGTTACTTATAAGCAAATATTTTCCACAGAAGAAATTTTGGACGTGAAACAGATCATGAGTGGAGAGATGGACTTTAAAGACACCGTGTTTCTGTTCGAGATGATGATATCCATTACTACATCAACACTGGCCAACGTAAATGTACAGAATCTGTTAAAAGATCGCACGAACAACTTTGATGTCATCATTGGAGAGTATATGTTCAGTGATTTATATTCTTCGTAAGTAATATTTGGATTCCATTTACTGTTATCAACTAAGCCTATCGCAGTCCACTGCTGGACATAGTCCTTACCCAGGCTGCGCCACAAGACCCTGCCCTCCGCCTTCCGCATCCAGTCTGTCCCAGCCACCTTCTTAAGGTCGTCGGTCCATCAAGCTGGGCGGCGTCCCGCACTACGCTTGCCGATACACGTATTTACAGTTAAAAATTGCTAAATTCTTGATTTCATATGTAGTAGCAGTGTTTAAAGAGAACAGATTAAAAAAAAAGAACAAAAAATAAAACAGCAGCACGTGAGAGAATATGTATGATAAAAACGTTGCATGCTTGCTCTAGCAAGAATGCAACGTTAGTTGTTTATTCAAAGAACCTGGCCGATAAAGATGAGCGTACAAATAATGATTTTCACATACCTAACTAATAACCAAGTAAACATTACTCAGACTAATCTTGCGTAGACGAAAAGCAAATAGCAAACAATTTCTTGAAGCAAACAATAACTAATAGGTAATCCTGAATAGTTATTATAGTAATTTTTATAGCACTCTGTGCACTAACTCCGCACTCACGCTTTTCTGCGACGTAAGTAGTCCTTTTTTTACACGGAAAAGCATGACTTAAGTGCGGACTTAGGTCACACGAGCTATAAAATATGATAGTCCCCTTACAACCGAAACCGATAGATCCCTTTGCAACCGGGAGTAAAATAGGAATAAAGAAAAAGAATGGAAAGGAAGGAAAGTGTTCAGAGGTCCTGGAAAAAATACTGAAAAAAATCTCATGCAAGCTGGTCTTCAGCAGTCAGACCCTCACATACATGAGGTTCAGGAATAATTTGCTAGTCGCACGATCGTGAGTACATGTGCGGAGGCCCCGGGATTAAAAAACGCAGCCATCCCTCATCTGGGTTTCAAAGAACTGGCAGGACGAAACGTGCGCGCAGTGCAAAACTAGCAAAACTATTGTTGTCTCATTCTTAGATAGTCACGCTATAGAACTACGCCGGTTGCGTCCGCTAAAGTTGTTTAAATTTTTGCTCAGAATTTGGTAAAGTCGAAACTCACGACCACTTTAACTCGGTTGGAAAGGGGTAAACGATACTTGTGACTTTAGCAGTCTATTAATGCCCGGCGTTTACCACCCTCTCGCTACGAAATGATGGACTAGTGAAGTCACAGGTATCGTAATGCCATAAGAAGAAGCAAACTAAATCGTAAAGAAAGTAAAAACTGTAATCGACACGGAACTAATAACATTATTCCGTGTCCTTTAAATGAAAACCAAACCGCTTGGAAAGTTCACCAGACCAATTGTTTAAACCACACATATAACAATTTAGCTTTAAAGTATATATGCATGTTTAATTGCATTTAGCTTTTTTTGAAGATATACGCACAGCCAAGTTATATACTGGATGTTTTTTATACAGGCTCCAAATTTTTTCAGGGTGCTCTATTCATGACTATGAACAACTTTCACTATGGGACTAACTTTGAAATCACGAAATCAAAATCAGCTGTTTAATACAAAAGTTCAATACCTAGGTACTTGACCAAAATGTATGAAACAGCTCATTTTTTTCGTGATCTCAGAGTTGGTTTTGTAGTGAAAATTGTTCATATTCGTGGGTAGAACATGCTGTAAAAAGTTGGAGACTGTAAAAAAAAACATGCTGTATAAACCAAAAAGTAAAATATTCAAAATCCTCAAATCTTTTCTATGATCACATCTAATGAAAACTGATACATAACGCATTCGATGGATTTCACCCAGAAGATCAGAACTTTAGAACCCATTATCAGCCGTGCGATTCTGTAACCATCTCACCGTGAAAACTTGGGTGAACTAAGCGTGGAGTGAGTCGTCAACAGTGTCAATCCCTAGCATCAGCATGATTCACAGCTCACTCTAAGCTCACTTCACCTTAGTTATCACGGTGAGATTTTTCTAGAATCGACCGGTTGATATTTAACTAGACTAGAAATATATAGTAATAGTAATATATATGTAATATAATATACTATTATATACTTTTCAGATTGCCTGCAGTACTCCAATGTCCGTTCATCTGGTTCTCAACCATCGAGCCGCACTGGATGAGTGTAAACCTGGTGCATGGTCCTCTGAACCCGGCTTATAACACTGACTATCTGCAAGCACGAGTGGTACCGTTCTCCTTCAAAGGCAGAGTTCTGGAGCTGTGGACGCAATTGAAAGGACTTTATCGACATAATAAGTGAGTATTCTTATGGCGTTTCTGTTAGTCAGAACCCCGAAAGTCTGACAACCAGTCGTAACAAGGGATAACAAATTACTTGGTAACTGGGTTGTGGATATCAAATATGCAGTCGCTTGATGTTAAATACTGGTATTCAGCTGCACCCGTTTTGACTGAAAGCCGATCCCAACATGGTTGGAAAAAGGCTAGGCAGATGATGAAGCGAGTGTTCTTATGGTTTTTATTTTAGAGACTGTGTTTATTATATTGAACAAAGCTAATTTTTACTGGCGAAGAATTGGACGAGTTAATAATTCCTCATAATTAGACTTCTAGTCTATTTCTTGGCCACAGAATTAGCATCGCCATCCAACGTGGTAATGCTGCCAGCCCTTTGGGCACTGTTCCTGTTGACACCGATGCGGACGAATTTTTGATGCTCTATGATTCTTTTGCTTATTTTGTCATACCTATACATGTACATATTATTATTTTAAATGTTAGGTTATATAATGTAAATATTAGCTTGATTTCCTCATAATTAATAATATACTTCTTAGCATTTCAATGGCATTCTAGATTGTTTCTACCCAGAACTGAGTTTAGCGTTATTAATTAACTAAAATGTATTTTTTGTCAACTCTATTGATGTCGCGTTTCAACTTATTTCTATTTAATTTTAACACCTCATTAAAATCCAAGGTAACATAGCTATATAAATCTTGTGCTTTACAAGCATTGTGATGTTAACAAACGACGAACCAAAGAGGTTTGTTTTTATCTCAAAATAATCTAGAAAAAGTAGTAATAACTGGTTTTTATTCAAAAATGTTCTGACTCCGGTCTGACAAGCCGGTCGATTCTGTAAAAATCTCACCGTGAAATCATAAGTGAAGTGAGCTTAAAGTGAGCAGTGTCAATAGTGTTAATCCCTAATGACAGCTCACTGCACGCTCACTTCACCCAAGTTTTCACGGTGAGATGGTTACAGAATCGCACGGCTGATACAGTAAAATATAATACAGCAATTACACCAATGGAGCAATAAATTACTTCATGTGCTGCTTTTCATCCAACCTGTGCGCGGTAGACATCGAGCGAGCGGCGATGGAACACGCAGACAATAATATCTCTTATATTATCTCCATAATTGGACACCGACAAAAAATAAATTACGGTGACTCTCCGAAATGTTGTCTTTGATTCCATAATTATAAAGACCTTCCTCGCAATGGCTAAGACCAACATATATATACCAACATACGTATCTCGCATGATAACTTTGAATTCATAAATAGTATTTTAATTAATCATCATGACTTGCTAGAATTGACAGAACATTGTATTTCGAATAGCCTGGCCCTGGAGGTCTACTATCTAAGAACGAAATCCAAAGTTCCGGCCGAGTTACGGGCGTGAACTACTCCGTATCACATATGATTAGTAAGAATGAATGATAATACATTTTGACAGAATCCTAACTCTCAGTGTGTTTTTAACCGTCCGAAAAAATGTAATCAATCGAGGGTAGGGTTAATTCGGAAGTATGGAACTATTTTCAGACGGGTCCGAATATCTTCGTTGACGGACTTAGAGAGCAGACCGCCTGACCTGTTTCACAGCCACTAGCCAGCCAGCAACATTTTTACTCGTATAGCTCCTTACAAGATAAGAACGGTACTGATTCCCCCTCATTTGTTTCCATTCCAGTGCCTTCTACGCCAAAGAAGAAGAAGTTTACATGAAACTAATCGCCCCTATTGTTAAGGAGCAAGGCAGACCAGTACCAAACTACAATGAGCTAAAATACAACGCGTCTTTGTTACTGGGCAACTCACAGGTGGCTATTGGAAGCGCCATACCTTTGCCACCTAACTACAAATATATTGGAGGGTACCATATCGATGAGCCTGTCAAACCTTTACCGGAGGTGGGTGAAGCAATTAGTCTATTCATAAAAGCTGGTCTTTTGGACCGTGGTCTTCCGTTGGAAAGGGTTTTATCAATAAAATAAAAGTAACAATACAATTTTTTTAAACATTTTTCTATTTACGATGTTTCTTGTTAATTGGGTTCTAATCTATGCTGGCTCTAATGTGCAATTTCTTTATCTATATTATCTATTGTACCAAGTTCAATATCTTTAAACATATCTTAAGACCTTTACGTTCTACATTTCTCTTAATCATATTTTGTAGTTGTAGTTAGTATTTTTAGAGGGGCTTGTGGCTAAGTAATAACAGCCGCACGGGTCGATCGATCTAGTTAAGTTATGCTTGCCGCGGTTGGTGCGTGGATGGGTGACCAAGACCATCTTCACATACCAAGACCCCCTCCGTGCCTCGAAAAGCACGTTAAGATTTTGGTCCCGGCTGTCAGTCGTGGATCGTTGACAGTCTTTATGAGTCGTCAGTAGTCCGAAAGTCTGACAACCAGTCTTGCCAAGGAGTATCGTATTGGCCAGTAACTGGGCTGTGGAGGGCAGATAGGCAGTCGCTCCATGTAAAATACTAGTATTCAGCTGCAAAGGCTAGGCAGATACTAATTAGTATTATATGTATCTATCATCGCGTCTAATAAATGAATACTTTCTCAGGACCTGAAGAAAATAATGGACAGTGCCAAGAACGGTGTGATTTACTTCAGTTTGGGATCCAACCTGAAAAGCAAGGACTTACCAGAAGACCTAAAGCAAGGCCTTTTGAAGGTGTTTGGAGGACTGAAACAGACAGTGTTGTGGAAATTCGAGGAAAATCTACCTGGTGCGCCGAAAAATGTCCATATAGTGCAGTGGGCACCGCAGCAGAGCATTTTAGGTAAAGTTTTGTATATGGGTACAAGATTACCAATTAGCATAGGAAACGCGAAAGTGACAAAGACATCCCAAGTTTAGAAAAAAAGATGGCTAATAAAGAGACTTCAGAGTTTGCCAAGCAGTGAGAATACATTTGAAGGGTACAGGGAAAGAAAGATCATTGTCAGATACACCTCATTACGAGATAATAATAAAAAACTGATTAACTAATTAATGCACTTTATTAAAAAAATGATTAAAGCTTATCTTAATACTATGATAACAGGGCATTACTATGTATTACATTTTATACCTATTACATATGCCTTTATATAGTTAATATTTTTTATAATTTTTTTTACTTAAAATATTTTGTAAGAAAGATCAATGTCACTTGACTATGATTCTTTTTACATGTTTCTAATATGTAGTTCTTCTAAGTAACTTAAATGAAAACACAAAAAATATGTACACTTTGATTTTATGCCTTTGAATAACTTACTATTATTTACTTTTTTATTAAATTTGTATTAATATAAAAATGATTAATACAAAAAAAGATTAATTAAATTAAATTATTAAATTGACAATGATCTTTTTTAAAACAACAGGGTGACTACGAACTTTCTTTCCTACATCCATACTAGCTTTTAAAGGCTCTTGTGTGTAAACTGATCATTTTATTCGTTTTCGGGTTACAGGGCCTAATAGTTCAGTAGGTTTTCTACTAGATGGCATTGTTATTTGAATATTTAAAAAAATTGACAATGATCCTTCTTTCCCTGTACCCTTCATTTGTATTGGTAAATAGCGATCATTTAGTGGCGAGCTGTATTAAACAGTGAGCCAATACGATGTGATAATAACATCGTTAGTTTATAATCTATCTTGCGAGCAGGCCATGGCAAACTGATAAATTGTGAACAACCGGTCGATTCTGTAAAAATCTCACCGTGAAAACTTGCGTGGAGTGAGCTGTCAGTGTCATCCCACTGATGCTAGGGATTGACCAAACAAACATCAACAACAACAACAACTTGCAAATATTTGAATGACCTACAAAAAAAAACAATTCACAATTTATTGACAGTTTACAATCTTGCGACACTGATTGTAAACTAACGGTGTTGACAATCATATACGATGTCATAACTAACATAAAATCTTGTGACTGATTCAAATGTGTACAATCAAAGTTAAATAGTACCTACTGAGCTAATGTTATCAATTAAAAATACATGTAGGTAATACCACACAGGGATTAGGTACACAATAATGGCATGGCAGTTTAAAAACAATTAATGATGATGATCACACATCATCATCATTAATTGTTTTTTGTACATACAATTATTTTTTGTACAGACGCCAGCACATCAAGCTACTACAATCTGTCAGATTTCTTTAATAGATTTTCAACTTTATCTATAAAGCATAAGGTTCAAAGTTGATTGGGAAAATCTGACAGTTTCGGGTACCTTGATGTGCTGGCGTCTGTACAATTTTTGAATAGATGGCTTTTGTCGTTAGTCTGTGGACCTACAAGTAAAAAAAAAAATGCACAATGAAACATTTTGGTTGGCAGCTGTTCGATTCTGTTAAAATCTCACCGTGAAATCATAAGTGAAGTGAGCACTTAATAGTGTTAATCCCTAGCGAATGATAGCTCACTCCACGCTCACTTCACCCAAGCTTTCATGGTGAGATGGTTACAGAATCGCACGGCATTAATCTTCTTACGATTCATACACGAGTATTTTAAATTGGCTAACTAAACTCCACAGACGCGATGGGCATCGATATTTAAACATGATAAATCTCACCAAGAGGGGCTTGTGGCTAATTAATAACAGCCGCATGGGTCGATCGATCAGGATAAGCTACGCTTGCCGCGGTTGGTCCGTGGATGGGTGACCATCTTCACATACCAAGACCCTCCGTGCCTCGGAAAGCACGTTAAGCCGTTGGTCCCGGCTGTCATTCGTGGATCCTTGACAGTCGTTACGGGTCGTCAGTAGCCCGAAAGTCTGACAACCGGTTTTCTTACCTAGGGGTACCGTATTACCCAGTAACTGGTTTGTGGAGGTCAGATAGGCAGTCGCTCCACGTAAAATACTGGTATTTAGCTGGATCCGATTAGACTGACGGCCGACCCCAACATAGTTGGGAAAAGGCTAGGCAGATGATGAAATCTCACCAAGATTATGTCTGCGGGGATCGAGGAGGGCAAGTGGTTTTGGAAACAACAACTCTACCATCATAATTAGTCTATAGTGCTCCACTGGGCCTGTTTATTTGCTTACTCCAACAATCAATCAATCAATCAATCAATCCGCTGTCGCTGAGCTTAATTAACTGTTTTTATTGGGAAAATAAGTAATACAGCCGTGCGATTCCGTAATCATCTCACCGTGAAAGCTTGGGTGAAGTGAGCGTGGAGTGAGCTGTCATTCGCTAGGGATTACACTATTAAGTGCTCACATCATTTATGATTTCACGGTGAGATTCTTACAGAATCGACCGGCTGGTGTCTTTTGCAGTGTTCCATTTAGTTTTTAAATATACAAGCTGTAACTTAAATAACGCACAACCTCTTAGGGGTCATTGTACTCATCATTATGAACAACTTTTACTATGGGACCAAACTTGAAATCGCGAAAAAAAATCAGCTGTTCCCTAGATTTTGACGAGTTATACGAACATAAATGTAGGGAATAGCTGATTTTTTTTTTTGCGATTTCATGTTTGGTCCCATAGTAAAAGTTGTTCATAATGATGAGTACAATGTTCCCTTGAGAGGTTGTGCGTTATTTAAGTTACACCTTGTATAATTATAAATCTATACTAAAAATAAAGGTGAAGAGTTTGTGTGAACGCGCTAATCTCTGGAACAACCAAATTCTTTTGTGTTTGATAACGCAGCTCTTGAGGATATATCTATCTCTAGCTCGCTACGAGCCTTAGTAACCGAGCAAAAAGAAGTAATGGCAGAAGAGCGTTAAGAGTAAACGAAGTTATAGCGCGGTCGGGCGATAGATTGCAACGCGGTAGCTCCGGGGCGAAATTTCACGCGGACGGAGTCACAGGGAATAGCTAGTAGTTGATAAGCTCACGTTTGACCACTATCTCAACTGATGGTAACCAATGATGCTGTCAATGAACACGCACGCTGTGGTGCACGCTAGGTTGTCATTTTTTTTTTCTGTGTCATTTATATAAATTTTCCTCTTGTCCAGCCCACCCGAACTTGGTTCTCTTCGTCACCCACGGAGGCCTCCTGTCCGTCACTGAGGCTATCCACTTCGCTACTCCTCTAATCGCCATCCCAGTCTTCGCAGACCAGTCCCTCAACGCAAACCGAGCACAACAAAAGGGCTATGCTGTGAAAGTGGACCTGTCTTACCATCTGCATGAAGACCTGAAGGTGGCGCTCGACAAAGTTCTTGGAGATCTTCCGAAGTAAGTAGAATCAGGTTCCTCTAGCTTAAGGTTTTTTTCTTTTCTCTCTTGATCTCCCTTCTGTTGACCATTGTTCCAGTGCGAGAGAGAGAGAAGTATCTTTGCAACACTATTAGTAGTGTCCACTATTAGATTATCAGCCGGTCGATTCTGTAAAAATTTTCACCGTGAAATCATAAGTGAAGTGATCCCTTAATAGTGTTAATCCCTAGCATTAGGGAATGACAGAGCTCACTTCACCTAAGTTCTCACGGTGAGATTTTTACAGAATAGCACTGCTGTCTCTTATAATGTGTTGTTCTGGTAGTTCCATTTAAATTGTTAAATTATCAAATCTCATATTGAAATGACCTCCCTCAGGCGTCCAATGAGCGACGATCTTTGGACATCTCACCGGATGCATTCATGAGACGTATCTGTGCCGTCGCGTCGAGGCAAATCACGGCGAAGATGATGTGGCGTTTCTAATAACGTTTGTAGTTCCAACATGGCTAGAGATAGCATAAGACAGGGAGGTTTTAGAGGAAAAATGGGAGGCCTTTGCCCGGCAGTGGGACACAATATAAAGATTTAAAAAATATATATATACAGCGTGTAACGGAAGGGGGGTATCAACCCTGAAGGAGGTGCATGTGCTCATGAAACTCAACAACTTTCCCCAAAGAACATAGGTCGAAATATGAGAAAAAAATTTGGCCCTCCCTTACAAAACTGACTACCAGCTGATTGAGTTACTATGGGAGGGCCAAATTTTTTTTTCATATTTCGACCTATGTTCTTTGGGGAAAATTGTTGAGTTTCATGAGCACATTCACCTCCTTCAGGGTTGATACCCCCCTTCCGTTACACGCTGTATATTCTGTAGGATGACGGGTACTTTCTTTAACAACCAAGCGGTTTACGATAATAATGATCTGCTTGCCCAAGTTGTACTGATCTGACCTTTGCTTCCACAGATACGCCGCAAGAGTAAAAGAGCTATCAATAGCGTACCATGATAGTCCAATGAAGCCAAAGGATGCTCTCAACTTCTGGGTTAACCATGTAGTTCGGACAAAAGGTGCTCCCCACTTGCGGTCGGTGGCCCTACAAGTTCCACTCTACCAGAGAGTGTACCTAGATCTACTAGCAGTGATTCTGTTAGCTTTTGTAGTTCTATTGTTAGTAGTCAAGAGGGTTATTTGTTTAGTGACGGGCAAGAAGAGCACGAAAGTGAAGATGAATTAAGTTGGTTTTAGTGTTATATTATTGGTGCAGGCAACAAAAATATTCAGCAGACTATTTAGCGTTTGTTTTGCGTTTACTGTGAAGTCCAAGGCTAAGACCCGCTGGTACCTACCACAAATCACTAAATGCATAGCGGTAAACGAATTTTAAACATCGTTCTGTTTTTGTCAACCATTTGAAGATGACGGAGACGGGATGTTTTAAATACATATAGTGTGCAAGTGGCCCTTGGACTTTTACTGCCATTTAGTACATACTACATTATTGTACACTCCTGATATTTTTTTTTTTATGATTAGTCAAAAGTAGTTGATTTAGTCAGTAAAAACATTATAGTGTGCAGCCGTGCGATTCTGTAACCATCTCATCGTGAAAGCTTGGGTGAAGTGAGCTGTCATTCGCTAGGGATTGACACTATTAAGTGCTCACTTCACTTATGATTTCACGGTGAGATTTTTACAGAGTCGACCGGCAGTTCAAACATTTGTAACTAGAATTTTAAATCATAATGTGGCATCACAACTAAGGTGGAAAAATATCAAATAACTTTTGAAGGACTCTGTATATGTAATATGTTTAATTTGGTCTGCAAATCTCACTCGTCATTTCGTTGTCTGTAAAATACCTATGGATAAAATAAAATGGAGAGGATCGTTATAAATAGATATAGTGAAAGAGGAAGAGGAATATGGGAAGAGGCCAGATGGAATGACTATAATGCCTTGGAAGTTGGGTAGGCCTTTGGTGTGGGATGCAACATGTGTCGACACCCTTGCGCCATCCCATCTTCCAAGCACGGTGGGCTATGCTGGAGCGGCTGCTGCAGGTGCGGAAAACCTCAAACGGCACAAATACTCCAATCTCCTTGGAACATATATGTTTGAGCCGTTTGGGGTTGAAACACTAGGGCCTTGGGGTCCGAGTGCTCATCAAATATTTCGGGACATCGCCAAACGGTTGGTTGATTCTTCACGTGACCAGAGGGCTGGCCTATTTTTTGGCCAAAGAATCAGCATTGCCATCCAACGTGGTAATGCTGCCAGCCTTTTGGGCACTTACCCCATTGACAGCGATGCGGATGAATTTTTTGATGGCCAATGAGCTCCTGCCTTTTTCTTTACATTTTTTTTTTTTGGTTTTTTTTTATATACTTGTAAATAATATTTGTATATTTTTTAGTATTAATTAGGTATTAGTTGTTCAATATAAAATTAGTTTCAATAAAATATTACAGGATATAGTGATATTTTACTTGATATACTAGATGATTTGTCTGGTTGAATGTGCTAACTCATTTATGGATAGCAAGTCAACTATCAAGGCCAGTCTTACTATACTTTTATTCGAGAAATAAAATTGACGTTTGACAGTTTTTGTATGAAGTAACTGTCAAAATTTCAAAATTATTCCTCGATAAAGTTATCACATGATTGAAATATCAGCCCTTAGTTAGCTAAATATTATGATTGATTGTATTTTGAGTCATGAAAGTGTGGAATATACAGTTTGTTATATTTAAAACCTAGTGGTTTCTCTTGCGTTGTAGTTGTTTCCAACAACATCCCCAAAAACTTTAAATGCATTGTTGTTTTCGCACTAGTATTTCAACCATATATTTTCTTTAATCTCGCGTTTCTAAATTCAATTGATCTAAACTAAATTCGGTCTAGCGAGTCAGTTAAGAGCACGCAAGGAATTGATTTCTAAGGCTCTCCGTTATCAAGATAAGGACTCTCAATATTATATCCTCACGTTTCGCGTTTCAAGACATTTTGAATTTCCATCTTATGTTTTTACAAGACATTTATTCAAAACATGTCTGCTAATTACCCTTTAATCTATTATTAAATAAAATATTTGTGGCATCTCAATAGGACGCTTGGCAGTCCTCACATCACCCCACCGGGCCAACCACTGATTTCCAATGCAGGTAGGAAAACAGACCAGCGGACAAGCCAATTTAAAAGTACCCAATGTTTTTATGAGCAAAGATCGAAAATATTTATTAATAAACCATTAATGTTAATAAAATAAGTGATTTATTAAATTACATACATAATGTCAGGTCTAATGTTCCTTATCCATATAAGTATGTCATTAAGTATAATCAACATTCATCTGACAATGAGTATAACTAGGAGGAAATGTAAAAAATAGAAAATGATTATGCCTATAGAGGATAACTACAAAGGAATCGTGGTAAAATACTATTACGAATATTAAGCAGCATCCGGTAAGACTGGAAGCCGACCCCAAGAAAGCTAAAAAGTTTAACCAGATGGTGCTGGTATCTGTATGAAGTAAAGTTTACTCATCCTTGATAGAAAAGGGAGGATCCTGCGATCAGACGGGTGTAGTGTCTGGTGGGCAACTACCCGACGATTTATGTCGGGATATTGTATATATGCTAGTTGCGCGGTAAACTCTGCTTGCGCGATGCAGGATTTTGCGTGACGTCAGTGTAATGCGTAGTTCGCATGTGGCGATGTAGATGCCGCCACAATGGTAACCACAAAACCGTGAGCGGCTTTTCAGGCATAGGTACGCCTACACTAGAAGGTAACGACTAGGGATTAAGTAAACACCAGGATGACGGGTAACAGATATTTATAGAAGAAAAAGACGCCCCCAATAAATCGAACAAGCCCTATGAACGAGTGAAAAGAGCCTTAGAATTTGGTGGTGAGTTAACAGTGAGTATACATTCGATCGCCGAGTGAAAAAAAACAAATGGCAAGCAAACATAATTATAATATTTATTTATTTATTTATCACAAACACAACTATCATTACAGGCAATAATCCTAATGCTGTTTTTCTGTCTTGGCTGCTGTAGTAAAACAAAGCAATTTTCAAGACCGTCACACGTGCCTGTTCGTATCTGGGAGTCTACTTCCTAGATCCGGAGTTTCGGTAGAAGTTATCCGAAGTTGTCCATAGTTTTAGACGTTACCTACACCGTATCACTTACGGACATAAGATTAGTTTGGAGCCCCAACTAAGAATGAATAACACCACGGTTTGACAGTTGTCCCTACTCACGAATTATTATTTTTTTGTGCCCGTCAGAATAATTAAATTTTCACTTGTTTTGATGCAACTATTTTCGGGCGGGACCGTATATTCGTTGACGGACTAAAAGAGTAGACCCCAGTTCACTTACTAGTTTCTAGTATTATAATGATAAACAAAGTATAGTAACTGAGAACAGTAATTTTGTAGGTAAATAACGAAGCTAGGAGACGATACCATGAACAAACTGGATAGTAGATAACTACATACTTTACAAACACATAAAAATATACTAGCAGTAGACTGTTGGTCATTTGCGACAACTATATAGACCAACAGTCTACTGCTAGTAAATTATACTTCTGAGAATGAGGTACCGGGCTCGTTTTCCAGGGTGGGAAGTGTTATTGGATTTCCCTACTAGGCATTTCTAATTAGTGCCCGAAACCTGGATTTATACCCGATTGATGACAATAGGCTCGCCCCCTTTTAATAATAATAATAATAATATTCCACAACTTTCACACAACGCCATCTAGTGCCAAACTAAGCAGAGCTTGTGCACACAACGCCATCTAGTCCCAAACTAAGCAGAGCTTGTGCTATGAGTACTAGACTACTGATAAACATACATAATATATTTCTAAATACATACATATTATTATAGATAAATTACACCCAGACAAAAAACAAATGATCGTGCTCATCACACAAACATTTGTACTAGGTGGGAATCGAACCCACGACCTTGCGCATAGCAGTCAGGGCTACTGACCACTAGACCAACAGGCCTGCCTTTTACATGCGACTGGTGAAATGTGGCTGTCCTATGGGTTCCCTGCCTACCCCTTTGGAAAATACAGATGCGTGTAATACTTAGTAGGCTTATTCTTGCAAGTATTTTATGATTAATATGAGAAGCACATGATTGCTTAGTAAATCACTTTGAAATTATAATACTCGAAGAACTCGCTCATCAATGGAATACTAAGCAGATACTCGTATGCTTTGCATTGTGAACAACATAAATATTTAAGCCTGTCGACGACATACGTACGTGGATCAATTAAAGAGCGGGTCGTGACAAGCATCAACATTTTAATACATAATTATAATGGTCGATCAAGATTAAAAATAAAATTTACAGTCTTTTGACACAGAGATATTAACACTTTCACTGTCGACAAAGTAGACACAATAGTTAAACAATCAACCTGAACCATGTGGTTCATGGGACAGGGAAAGGGTTAATTGAGCGAATCTACTAAAAGGCATCCTCTAGCTTGGCACAAGAACGTTAAGGGATTCCTAATAAACAATCAAGTTCTCTTCTAATAGGATATTTTTTTAAAAAGGGTCAGTTTTCATTATAATATAGCTAATTCTTCTTCTTCTTCATCTTTCCATCTGTATCTACCTTCATCTTCTTTGAACACAAAAGATTGTACACAAATCTTAACAGTATATAAAATACAAGTAAAAAAACTGTCACCAACGCTGCTAGATCCAGATACAGTCGTTGGTACAATGGTGTAAGCAGCGCAGGAGAGCGTAAGTGAAGGGCGCCGCGTGTGCGCACGACATGTTGAACCCAATGCAGTAGCTCCGCGCCTGGCTTTACTGGACGGTCGTGGTAAATATAGGATAGTTCCTTTACTTTTTGTCTGTACCTGTAAGAAGATGGTTTAACTGAGTAAGAAAAATGGATTGCAAAGGGCCAGAACCAGGACATCCATGAAAAAAATATTATGTTGTATGAGCTTTATAAATACAATAGCAATGCTAGACATGAATCTGGGGGAAACGCATAAGCTCTTATTTATACGGAAGCCAACTATTTGTGAATACATCGACTTCGGGTGGCTAATGTGCTAATATCAATCTTAGATATATAAATTTTATTAAACTAACATTTTGAAAGTATTAAAATAATATGAAAGCCCGAAGCCTTATTTGTAAAAAGGTACCTTGGATTTATAAAAAATTAAATCGCAAATCAACGTACTTAGGATTCTGAAGCATTTCTTCAATAGCCACTTTCAAGTCTGCAGCCGTTTCAAGAGACAGGTTGACTTCCAAAGCGTAGCCCTTTTTGACAGACCTCTTCACATTAATGGGCTGGTCTGCGAAGACTGGTATGCCAATTATAGGTACTCCATAGTGGATCGTCTCTATGGTAGATAGAAGTCCACCGTGGGTTATGAAGAGCACGCATTTTGGATGAGCTGGTAACAAACGTGATTTTGAATAACAGTCTCAAAGGTTTCGAAATACTTTAGGATTAGGATGTTAAAACACCCATTAATATCAAGTCTTTAGTAAAGAAGCCAACAAAATCAACTTGTGCATATACAAAATTATTTTTGGTATATTGCAAACCTGAATATAGTTTGTTCAGAATAAGTACCTGAATCGATTCCAATAATTTTTACACCATGTTATATTTTGTCCCAAAAATATTTAAAAAAGGTAACAAATTGGACACCGAGCGACACTAAGTTCATATCCGCAATCATATGCGCACAACACAGGTTACAGCCGGTCGGCCGGCGGCGCGTGTTAAGTGGTAACCAACTTTTTGTACAGACAATCAGGTAACATAAGAAGCTTATAACTTCGTGATTTTCAAATATCGATGCGTATTTAGCCAAAATATTTGGAACAACTAATGTTTTTTTCACGAATCTGTAATTGCTCCCATGGGGTGCTTCCATCTTCTTTAAGTACTACATGCGGAAAATTTTGTCAATAACTTACATAAAATGCTTGGTTGGGGCGCCCATTTCAAGATATGAACATTTTTGGGCACATTGGACAGATCCTCTTCGAATTTCCATAACACCGTCTGTTTTAGCTCCCCAAACATTTTGAGGAGATCTGTTTTGACCTTCTCTGGCCAGTCTTTGCTCTTCAAGTTCGATCCCATGCTGAAGTAAATGACTCCATTTTTGGCGCTCATCATTATTTTTTCTAAGTCCTGAAAGAAAGTTAGTCTTTTACTATTTGCATCTTGACTCGCATCATAAGTTTCTATCCTATATAACTGCCCCATTGGTCTCGTGGTCGCAAGCGCAACTCCTGAGTGTGGGGTCCTGGGTTCGATTCCTGGGTCGAATTTAGTGTTATTGAGTTTTTCCATTGGAAATTTCTTAGTATCAGCCCGGAGTTTGGAAGTCGGAGTGACACCCTCGTGCCTCGGAAAACGTTAATAACAATAATAATAAAACATTTTATTTCGGACAACTATGAGATCCATAGATTGTTAGTAAACAGTAAACAGTTTTGCACTTAAAATACTATTGTTAGTAACTTAAGAGCGTTACTCCAGAGCGGCGCGCTGAGCGGTGGCGTGAATCCACGCCGATTATATAGCAATACTAAATAATTCATAGTAAACTAAACATATAAGTTATTAAAAAAATATTTAAACCATGTTTTAGAACATAAATGTCGTAATTTACTAGTTCTAAAAGAAAATATAAATATTTCAGATTTCATCCTAAACTAACACGTTTAATATCTCGAAAAGTGGCTACAATTGACACTTTTGAATATACTTTTCTTGAATGAAAACTTACAGTAATCGTGTTTTTTTTTCAGCCATGCACTAATAAATGTTATTATTTTCTATAAAGTAATGTTGTTATAAGTTTGTCGTATATGGTTTTACTAATATCTCGCATCTGCTTAGACCGTCGATCGCTAGTTTAAAAAAAGGCTTGTATAAAAACGGTTCTGATGAGAAAACTATACAAAAAATTTAAAATGTTTTTCAGCCATGCACTAGATTATAAAATTCCCAATAATATGACGTCAATATCTCATCTATAAATTAAACACATTATGGTTTTATTGTCCGTCGGAAATCATCAATTTTGAATCTCCAACATGGCTCTAACGGATGAACCCTCTTAAAACTAAAGACGAATGAAAACGAAGACCAGAAACTAAGGAACAAGTCTTCGCACAAATAGCCTTATTATGGCGGAGGACGTATCAGTCGCCACAGCCCTCAGGATGCTATTGCGATTGCCTCTTATTCTGCCCAAGAGTGACCCAGGAGGCCGTTTTTTTGAGCCGTTGGTCCTGATCTCTCTCTGGTCCTGTCGGATTGCCGTCCCATGAAGAGAAAGTGCACCTGTGTCTGCGGACACACTTGTGCACTATGATATCCCCCGCGCCGATGGCCAGTCTCCGCTGACATTAGTCTCCGCTGACATTGGTCGCCATGACGGAAATTCGGTCTGGAGGACCATATGTTACTATATTTTCAAGGGAAGATAGCATTGTTTCAAGTTTAGCGTAAAATTTCAACTCCTGCCTAATTTATTCCAAAAAGTTGATATATCTTCCACAAAAAAATCCGTCTTACCTGAGGTAAGGGCTTCACATCCTCCTCAATATGATATCCTCCTATCGATTTATAGTTCTGTGGTAGACCAAGGGCCTGACCCATGGACACGTGCGAGTTGCCCAGAACTAATGACGCGTTGTACCGAACGTCATAGAATGAAGGAGGTTGACGACCTCTCTTTCGTATGAAGGGCACTATCAACCTCTCGTATTCCCGAACAAGAATATCATCGTAGTACCTGAAACAATTAACATTTTTTAAGTACAAAATAAATATGCTAAATTAGAAAAGATTTATTTTCTACTTAAAAAATGTCGTTTTCTTGACGGCTGTAGACGTCGGTGGCGTGTTTGGCACGTTTTCGTTTGTCGGCTATAGCCGTCCGTGGCGGTCAAAAGGTTAATTAACCCTTAAATGCATGATTTTTACTTTTTAAGCAAATTACATTTATTTGAATGTAAGATTAGCTCTATAGTAATCGAAAAATATTTTTAAAAATATATTCATAAAATACTATTTTTTTTTTTTTCTTTAAATGGGTTGATGGAAATTTACGTCTTTATGTAATCAGAACTAACCTACTGGGAACAAAATGAGCAGTGAGATAATAAAGTCACTCATTTGTTGAAACCAGGGCTCTGAACCGGTTTAAAAAGAGCGGTTAATTTCGATGAAATACCGGTAAATATATCGTTCCCTCATTAACCGGTTAAACAAGTGAACTGTTCATATGTAACCCAAATGACAAAGGTTACCGGTTACATAAGCACAAACGGTTTTGACACCCAAATTAACCGGTTAATTCCGTAAGTCGTAAATATTTTTCGTCTACTTTTTTAACACTTCCAACAAGTTATAGTGACATTAGTACATTTAGTACCCCAGAAAACATTAGGAAAAAAATGTTTGATCTGAGGACGTCAAATACAACCGGAGAACTTAAATGGTGCGGGTAGATTCATGTTGCGACTTGCTTAGTTAGGGGGCGGGGGGTGTTTAACCGGTTAATTTTCACTTTCAAAACCAAAATTCATGAAAAACCGGTTTCCCGCAAAAACCGGTAAAAACCGGTAAAGTGCAAACCTTAACCTAAATCGATTTCGGTTTGGGGTCAATGACCGTAACCGGTTAAGAATTTCAACCGGTTTCCGAGCCCTGGTTGAAACAATTGTTTTTGTTGAGGCAAAGGTTAATAACATTACATTTAGAACAATGTATAGTTGAATATCCCTTACAATTGGGGAATCCCCGTGCTCTGTGGAAACGAAAATATGGCATTGAATTGGTTGATGGAAATTTCCATCACAATGCATTTAAGGGTTAAGGATGCTTTAATTGATTTTACATCAGCAGAGTCATAATTAGCTAAGTAAATACCGTAAAACGGGGTGAATAGAAACGCAGGGGTGAATCGCAACGAAACTTTAAACTGGATTTTAACGTTGATGTAATATAGTTTGCAGCCAACAATTACACTTAATCGTCAACTATAATATAGTATACACATTTGGCAAAAAACGATATTATTTCAATGTTAAAATCCATTTTAAAGTTTCGTTGCGATTCACCCCTGCGTTCCTATTCACCCCGTTTTACTGTATTTAAAGCATATTATTTTTGTGTAACCTATACTGTCTCATTGATGGGCAAAGGGTTCCCCCAAGTACATCCAGGAACTATTTTCCCGCGCCTCCGCGCACCAACCCTCGCGGTACGCGTCCAGGTCATCTCGCCACCGCATTTTTTTTTTTTAATCTTGTTCAGCAATTTTACTTTGTGTTTCATTACCATATTTCTATGGTTTTAAAGGATAACTTTTTGTAACGGACTTCAGACCGTAAAAATAATCGTAACATTGGTAATAATTACGTATGATAATAATGGGACAGCGTAGTGGTGTTGTAGTGGATAGGAGACCATTATGAGCAGTTGAAGTCTAACAGAAATGGAAAAGCGGTTATCATGTGTCAGGAGCAATGGTGGCCCAGACTTACGAGTTGTAGGTGTTGAGTTCGAGTCCAGCCATGCGCTTTACTTTATGTAAATCATTTCATCACCGGTAAAGAAAACATCGTGAGGAGGCTGGCATGTCCTAGAACCAAAAAATTCAAAGACATGTGACATCTACCAACCCGCACTATGAAAAGAGGAGGCCGGTGTCCCAGCAGTGGGAATATTACAGGCTGAATATGCTATGTGTCTTTTTGTTCTGGTTTACCAACGCCAGAGTTGATTGGTTTCTACTTAGCGTAATGTTTCGTAATAACCCCCATGCCACTTCACAATAATGCAAAAATATGATTAGTGACTAACATGTTGTTATAACTCTAATATCAGCCGTGCGATTCTGTAACCATCTCACCGTGAAAGCTTGGGTGAAGTGAGCGTGGAGTGAGCTACCATTAGGGATTAACACTATTAAGTGCTCACTTGACTTATGATTTCACGGTGAGATTTTTACAGAATCGACTGGCTGATCCTGATTTACTCATACGATACCATATTATTTCAAGCGTCCACTTTAAATATATTAACAATACATACATATATCCGTTATATCGTGCCTTGATTCTTGACCATAGCTCTTCTACTCGCTGTTTGAAGGTAAATGGTGTCTGACTTGTAGACAATGCATCACTAGCATAAGCAGGATTTGGAGCTGCATCGATCAGGCTAAGGACGGCTGAGTTGACTTCTACAGGAGACGCCCAGATTAGAGGGCAGTCAAATACTGGAGCGAAACTGAAAAGAGTTCAGAATATATGTTTTAGGAAAAGACATTTTTTTTTCTGGAATATGGAAATTTGCCATCCAACGTGGTAATGCTGCCAGCCTTTTGGGCACTTATCCCATTGACAGCGATGTGGACGAATTTTTTGATGCCCAATGAGCTTGCCTTTTTCTTTATATAAGTATATTTTTTTTTATATACTTATATATAATATACTAGCGACCCGCCCCGGCTTCGCACGGGTGCAATGGAGAAACTGATAATTTTAGAGCCACTATTTCTCGTAAAAAGTATAGGATAAAAAATGGTTATTGTGGGTTATCCCTAAGAGATAGACATATACCATTGCGGACTTTTTTGTAGACCTTTTTAAGGTGTACAATACTGTAGTACATTATTTTGATCTGTCTCGACGGGTTCAGCCAGCGTTTACAATGTAAGCGCAAAAAAATGTGTTTATTTACGACATCACATTAGAAACCTCTAAAATTATCAGTGTTTCTCTACTATATTATACACGTATTATAGATAAAAACCTTCCTCTTGAATCACTCTATCTATTAAAAAAAACCGCATCAAAATCTGTTGCGTACTTTTATAGATCTAAGCATATATAGGGACAGACAGACAGGGAAGCGACTTTGTTTTATACTATGTAGTGATGTATATTTTTTAGTATTTATTAGGTATTAGTTGTTATTTGTTTACTTATTATTTTAATTTACAGAAATAAACATTTTATTAAATAGGAAATTTAGAGTTGAGATTTCACCTCCTTATAAGAAATTAAGTGAAACCACCCAAATAAAATTGCCATGATCTATCATAAATGATTTTGTCGAAAAAATAAATTGATTGATTAAACAAAGTAAAATGTTCCAGTAAAAGGAGAATAACAACCGTAGCCATAGTACCTACCTGACATTAATAGTGGGTACGCTTAGGTTTTAGTTTAGTTGAATATGACTCTTATTTAGCTTTAGCAAAATTGTTAAAGGAAATGGATATAAGGCCTCTAAAATTACCCCAAATGTATGTTGAACCCAAAAACCACGTTCGTCTTCTGTAGCCAAGCCCATTGTGATATTAACGCACTTACATTTGAATTTCGAACTTATGGACGTTCTTAAAGTGTTTCTATCGCTTCAGTACAAATTGAAATAAAAGAGAGCATGAAACTTAGCAGCAACTTTAAACTGAGTTACCTACATTTTAGGATGAGTAAGTAATGTCTACGTACCCAGCAATAAGATCAGAAAACATCCATTCAACGATCACCACGTCGAAGTGTTCATTCGGATCGTTCAGCAGCTTCTGGACGTCTTTGTTCTGTACGGTCGATACTGCCATTTTCAGCATTACTTTCCTTACAATGTGCCGGTCATTTGTAACCACAGACTTGTCCATAATGCGCTTTATGTTAATTGAGTCAGCTGTTAAATGTTAAAAGGAATATTATACATAACATAACATCACGCTTTGTTTCTCCGAAGGATAGAGCAGTGGTGTGCCTGTAGTAAAGACGTCAGACTACCCGAAACTGTCAAATTTTCCCAATCAACTTTGAACCTTATGCTTTAGCGATAACGTTGAAAATCTATTAAAGTTTGACTGATTGTAGTAGATTGATATGCTGGCATCTGTACAACCACATTACCCCAGTCATGTTTAAAATCGATGTAGGGCGGCCAGCCTATCGCCATCAGCCGGGTAGAAATTCAGACTCCAAGCTGCTACTGAAAAATTCCAAATAGAAGAACCCAATGATACTTTGTCCGACTTGGGAATCGAACCCAAGACCACAAGACAATCAGCGAAATTTTAAAGCACATTCTAAAAGACCAATTCTCGTAATTAAAAACGTTCAAAATCTAATCACAATATTATCAAAGCGACAATCAATGTAAAATTTAGGTAAATTAGAAATATTTTCGACAGAGTCAGACTGAGATCAAAAGGCCAATTCTCGTAATTTAAAACGTTCAAAATCTAGACGCAGTCTCATTTCGGCGCTAAACAAATGTCAAAACCTTGTCAAAAATTTAAGGAAATAAGAAGTATTTTTGATAGATTGAGACAGATCAGACTGTGAACGTTCTTAAAATTACGAGAATTGTCCATTTTTTTGAGGTTCAAAAAATTTACTCTACATCGTGTAACTTTAAATGCGCAAAACCTCAGACACCCCAACTGATTTTTAATTCAATTGACCTATTTCAGAGAGAAAATAAGTCATTAAAAAATTGTAAAGGTTTTATGAGCTCTTTTTACTGGCCATTCTGATAGTTTCTTGCGTCTGCGACGACGCTTTGTCGAAGGAGAAGTCGTCACCGGGCCGCTGCGCCGCGCTGACATTGGCTTGTTTGATCTATTAATAAATAGACACGGCAACGTTTTTAATGAAGATTTTTTTGAAAAATTTGACCTATATTAAAAAGTGGTTCAATTAATTCTGCTCGGTATTCTGGTGAAACAATTTTCAGGTTTTGCGCATTTAACGTTACACGTTGTATAAATGTTACGAACATACTTGGCATGATATCCATATTGCTGCTGACGTCAATCTGCCGAAGGTTCGGCGGTGGATTCTTATATTCAAACGTTCTAATATATGTTACCTGGAACATTTGAAAGGCTCGTTACCAACTACCGCTAAATATGAACTGCTACGGTAAGCAACAATCCGCGAGTTGACAAATTTTTTTTTATTATTTAAATTGAAGCTTTTTTACCTCACTAATAGCTTGGTATAAACAGTTTTTTAATATTTTTAAAAATTGAAAAGATATGAGCGTTCAAAACTCTCAATTAGACAGAGAGGGAAATACTGAATTGTGACGTCATAGTTCAGTATCGCCATATAAGTTACATGCAAAACTTCGTTTTGCGAGAAAGAGATAGACAAAAAGTTTCTATAAGTTAACCCTTAAATGCATGATTTATTTTATCGTATTGCAAAAAATGCTATTGTATAGGTATTTGTCTATAGAATTTAGATAATAAATATATAATAATTATACAATAATATTAATATTCATAGAGTATATATATTGTTTTGACAAAAAGAAGTGCGTTCAGAAACTCACAGCTATCACAATCTTAAAAAAATTAAATGACGTGCTTTGTTGCCAAATGGCAACATTATGCATTTAAGGGTTAAAAGTTTTTTATTTTTCGACCGATTTCAAATTTGATTTCGAATTCTATTATTGTATTACATGTGTGGATATATTATCTACTAGAATATATAGTATTCAATATCATGCAACTACCCAATTGTAGGTTGTTACACAGATGGGTAATCGCATATTAATAGAAAGGAGAATGGTGTTGACTCATCTTTTGAATAATATTCTTACGTAGCTTTATTAAGGAAACTGTTCACTACAAGACCATCTTTTTTAGTCTTACCTCTCAGGTACGAGTTGCTACAATTTTTTACCGCATGTGTACCAGCTCGTCCTAATGAAGTTAAATTGCCAGTAATTTCAGTGTATCTCGCCTAGTTCTGGCATTGTGGATGTTAGGGGTTGAGAATAAAATTACGATTGGAAGACGAAGAATTTTTTTGGTCTTAAATAGGGATTTAGAACTTAGGGATGCCCAGGACCAACCTCGTGCCCTTCCTTCAGCAACTGTCTGACGACTGCATCCCCGAGGATCGCGTGGCTCTTCGCCGGCATACCAAACACCACCAAAGCCTTGTAAGCCTCGCATGATGAGCCAGTTAGGAGACACACCAAAAAATATATGGCCGCCTTTGCCGCCATTATCTGAAAAAACAAATTTATGTTTTATAATGACTTTTTAAATAATAACAGCCGCACAGGTCGATCGATCAGGTTAAGCTACACTTGCCACGGTTGGTCTGTGGATGGGTGACCATCACTACATACCGAGACCCCTCCGTGCCTCGGAAAGCACGTTAAGCCGTTGGTCCCGGCTGTCATTCGTGGATCTTTGACAGTCGTTACGGGTAGTCAGGAGCCCGAAAGTCTGACAACCAGTCTTACCAAGGGGTATCGTATTACCCAGTAACTGGGTTGTGGAGGTCAGATAGGCAGTCGCTCCATGTAAAATACTGATATTCAGCTGCATACGGTTAGACTGGAAGCCAACCCCAACATAGTTGGGAAAAGGCTAGGCAGATGATGAATGACTTTTTTGACTGTTTTTTTGATCTTTTAACTCCAGAAACGATTTATTATAATAATACCAGCCTGTTATGGTCCCACTGCAGGGCAAAGGTCTCTTCTCATACAGAGGGGGCACGAGCACTGATCACCACGGTTGGTCAAGACGGGTTGGCGATTTCAGACTTACTTATATTAACTACTAGCGACCCGCCCCGGCTTCGCACGGGTGCAATGGAGAAACACTGATAATTTTAGAGCCATTGTTTCTCGTAAAAAGTATAGGATAAAAAATGGTTATTGTGGGTTATCCCTAAGAGATAGACATATACCATCGCGGACTTTTTTGTAGACCTTTTTAAGGTGTAAAATACTGTAGTAAAATTATTTTGATCTATCTCTGCGGATTCAGCCAGCGTTTACAATGTAAGCGCAAAAAAATGTGTTTATTTACGACATCACATTAGAAACCTCTAAAATGATCAGTGTTTCTCTACTATATTATGCATGTATTATACATATAAACCTTCCTCTTGAATTACTCTATCTATTAAAAAAAACTGCATAAAAATCCGTTGCGTAGTTTTAAAGATCTATGCATATATAGGGACAGACAGACAGGGAAGCGACTTTGTTTTATACTATGTAGTGATAAGGTCCAGGTTTCCTCACGATTTTTTCCCTCACCGATGTTAGTAGGTAAACAGAAGGTATGTACTTTCTGTACTTTCCCGGATTTAAAACCCTCAACTTCGTGCAAAAGAGGCGAGGCTTTAACCACTGAGCCAAATACAAATATTATTTATAAATAAAGAATTTGTATCATCAGCCGGTCGATTCTGTAAAAATCTCACCGTGAAATCATAAGTGAAGTGAGCACTTAATAGTGTTAATCCCTAGCGAATGACAGCTCACTCCACGCTCACTTCACCCAAGCTTTCACGGTGAGACGGTAACAGAATCGCACGGCAGGACATAAACAAACTTTTTAACGTCGAATCCTTTTAAATTAATTGCCAATTTTGTTCGGCGATCTGTTTCCTGCCATAAGTCCGTATGATTTGTTTATTTTGCACTTTCTGACTAAAACGCATACCAAAGAAGAAATATAATAAAGATATGAATTTGAACTTTATATAGGTAACATTAAATTCAAATTCAAATCTTTATTGCATTACATGTATTTACAAGGTCTTATCAATAGTTATAAAGTTCACATGAACCCTGTCGGGCACAATAATACACGTACCTATACTTCACGTAGGTCACATAAATTAGTTTTGATACTTTGCTCTTACAAAAATCACATTCAAACAGTCATACTGATTATATTATCACACGTAGACGATAAAAGACAACAATAAATACATTGGTAGGCGTCAAAAGAGCAATATACAGGGTTATTGGTTATATGTCGGCAATCCGTTAAGTAGTAATGTAGGATAGGTCATTTGCTACCGAATGACCCCTGATGACCCCTATGTAAATATCAGCCATTTTCGAGTAAATAAAATAAAAAAAACTAATGCATGAAACATGTTTTATTATTTATTATTACCTTCTTGCTAACAACAACATAATAATCAACCATAAAATTACAATTATCTTTAATAGTTTTCAGAGCTATGCAGATCATTACAATTTTCATAATTTTAAGCAGGCAAAATGATGTTTTATTGCTCTTATTATCGCCCGAGTTGACTGATCGATGCACGAAATATCTGAAGGGGTCATTGTACTCATCGTTACTTTGTAAAGTATCTTATTTTTTATTATTATTACTGTGAGTGTGAAGACTATGTGGGTCATTTATTTTTTCTGTTTTCCTTATTAGTTAGTTTTGTAATTTAGTTCACTTTGAGTAATTTATGCGGCCTACCCAAATGTCCTGCATTGGTATTATTCGTCGAATAGTGAGCCTCCTCAAGTTCTGAGTTGAGCTGCACGATTTTTGACAAATGCGTGCACTGACTGGACAGGTCCGTTCAATCTGTGTGGTTCTTTACTCAAAAGACCATTTCAAACACCAATCTACATGGTTTTAACTATGATTTTTTAAATATGATTGACATGTAAAAGTGTTTGTACAAACCTACTTACAGAAAATAAATCATTTAACATCATCACAAACAGCTTTTACTATAGGACCAAAACCTAAAATCACGAAAAAAAATCAGCTGTTCTCTATATTTTGAAGAGTTATACCAGTTATAAATGTAGGGAACAGCTGATTTTTTTCGTGATTTCAGGTTTGGTCCTATAGTCAAAGTTCTTCGTAATGATGAGTAATGTTATAATGTTCCTTTTATCACCGGTGTATTCCTAATAATTATAACATTAAAAAAAATGTATGGTCTCATAATAATTTAAAAAACATTAATTAATGCGTCTTTCTCATTGTCATCAATCATAAATTCATATTAATCATCTATAAATAACTCATTTGTCATTGCTCCAATATTACGTTATTTAAAACAATTGTAGGTAAGTGCATAAGTACTTACTAACTATGAATACTTTCAATAACACCAACAGTCCATAAACAAGTATTTTTATAAATATTATAATCAAAACACTGCGATCAACGCCACTTAACTACTTCGTAACACCAAAAACTTTTCTGGACGATGACTTCTAGACAAAACTGACACAACTTCTCTTCATCATGAGTTTGATGCGACACCCTATATTATGTTGTAGTCTGTGATGCAACTGATTATTTTATCCATTAGGTACAGACGCCAACACGTCAAGCTACCCAAAACTGTTAAATTTACCCAAATAACCTTGAACCTTATGCTTTGGCCATAAAGTTGAAAATCTATTAAAGAAATTTGACATATTGTAGTAGCTTGATGTGCTGGCGTCTGTACCAACTCAATTATTACACAACTTCCATTGATTTATTTAACATGTTGTGTTTGCTTCATACTTGATAAACAACGCAGGTTAGTGAGTAAGTTTAATTTTATTAATGTTATAACCATTGTAAGTTCTTCGGCATTCATTTTCATACGAAAACCAGTTTTTAAAAATACCCAAGAGGAACTTTTTGGATACATGCCTTTGTCTGTGATTGACGGCTTCCAGCCAGATCTGTATTTTTCGCGGTGCAATCGTTCAAAGTGCCGATATTCTGTCATGTTTTTTTTTTTTAAATTTTTCAATGTGTTTTGTTTCGATTGAAGAGGATAACGATGATGACGATTGTAAGGAAACCGTAGTGATCAGAAGTGTATCTGTAAGTTCCAGTACAGCATCCTCGGTGGATTTTCCGGTCCTGAAGCCATACTGATATTATCAGAAAGAATGTTAAATTTATTCAGATATTTATTGATTAAATGATAAATGATTTATTTTCTATAAGTAGGTTTGTACAAACACTTTTACATGTCAATCATATTTTTTTAAACTAGATGAGGTCGTCGTTTCCTATCTGACTACTCTGAGAAGAAAGGCCGAAACAAACTCAGAGGTCACAGTCTCTTTTAAAGTCCAGACATAATCTTGGTCAGATAATGTGAAGACCATGTAGATTGGTGTCTGAAATGGTCTTTTGAGTAAAGAACCACACAGATTGAGCGAACCTGTCCAGTCAGTGCACGCATTTGTCAAAAATCGTGCAGCTCAACTCAGAACTTGAGGAGCCTTACGATTCGACGAACAATACCAATGAAAGGACATTTGGGTAGGCCGCATAAATTACTCAAACTGCCAGAGCATGATTAAAACTAACTAAGAAGGAAAACAGAAAAAAGAAATGACCCACATAGTCTTCACACTCACAATAATAATAATAAAAAATAAGATACTTTACAAAGTAAATATCCATGTCATTGTTTATATACAATTCATCAATGTCAATGTGTATATAAAAATCCAGACATAATCTTTGATCTTTGAGGACCATGTAGATTGGTGTCTGAAGTGGTATTTTGAGGAAAGAACCACACAGATCGAGTGGACCTGTGCAGTCAGTGCACGCATTCGTCAGTAACCGTGCAGCTCAACTCAGAACTTAAGGTCTATGGTTATGGAGTCTATGGTTTATAAGTTTTTCAAATGTCTTTGTAAGGGTACTCAACACTGAAATAGGTCTGTAATTAGCGACATTGTTCTTGTCTCCCGACTTATATTTAGATAGGATGGACAACCGCAGTTTTGAAAACAACAGGAAAAGTTCCTGTTGAAAAGCACAGATTAAAGATGAAAACAAGGATCGGAATAAGAATTTGACGCGTTGCCTTCACGATTGAGGGGGATATAATGTCGAATCCAACAGCACAATAATTGTCTTTAAGGCTAAGATTATATTTTTCCAGCTTAGCGCTATCCACGCTGTGAAGGACCATTGATTGTGGTGCGGACGGTATGGAAGTACCCAGGATCTCGAGGTTGGGGAGACTATCCAAGAGATATTTATAGAGGACAAAGTGTATAAAATTAGCCGCCAAGAGTCCACCAACATTCGTAAAGTAATTGTTGACTTTGTCCACAGACTGCGACGGTTCGACACTGCAGTTTAGCAGCTGAGGCCGCAGCAGAGGCCGCATCTCTACTTTGGCGTAAGCTTGCTACCCGTTCGACAAGTTTCCATGTAGCTTTTTGTATAGATTATTTCGAGCTCGCTGTAATTCAGACCGTTCATATTCACGCTTGACTTTTTTTAAGAGATTGCCGCAGAAGATGCGATAGCGACCGAAAATCCATTTGTGTGTCTCGTCATCTGGGTGTTTTTTAAATTTACGATGCAACTTATTCCTGTGACGTATGCGCCTCAGCAGGCCAGGAGTAATCCATGACTTAATGATGCGTTTTCTACTGGGAATCTGAGAAACTTTTGAGTGCAATTTGATGGCTTAGGACATAATGGAAACAGGAGAATTCGCAGCTTCACTCTGGTTGTGACACTGAAAGATTAAGGAAAAATCTGTGGTGTATCGCGACTTAAATATTTTTCTGTTCTCACACATTTTAGTAAACATAACCCCAGTAGTGGGACTACCACACAATAGCCATTCCCGAAAACTCGGCCTAGCCGCCACAGGCAACAATGGTTCTAGGACCTAGAACCATTGTTGGATGGAATAAAATTGTCTCTCTGCATACGCTTGCCCCCCGACCCTCCACAGACGCCTGTAATAATGCAAGCACGATGTCGGAGTACATTTAGTCAATCACTGAGATGTGAGTTGGGTCATCACAATACAGATCACTAAACATTCGAAATTCAGTCGGAAAATCAATAAGTCTGAGACATTCGTGGCATTCAGTTCGACAATGTCTGCGGTTTTTTCTCCCCACTTGACCCGATTATCAGTTCACACTCGACGTAATTCTAAGAGGAGTCAAGCGTTCTTGTTTACATTCGCATATCACGGGAAAATGATCCGACCACAGCACGTCATAATTAACGTACACATTGCACACACAGGCAGCTGATTGCGACATAACACAATAATCAAGCCAGCGCTTAGACCCACAGGCTTGATCTATGTAGGTAAATATTTCCGAAGTCAATCCTAACATATTTACATCAATAATTACCCATTTAAATTCATTGCATAAAGTATTCAATTCGCTAAAAATAATTCTCCAGGATGAGCATTGAAATCACCTAAAACAACTATAGGTTCGTTTACATAATCATTACTAATAGCACTTACGTTCCCATGCAGTCAGTAAACATTGGCAGATTATCTGATATGTTTGTCGGCATATAGACACACACTACTATCAATGGACCATCGGCCGCATTAACACGAATAGCACACAAACGCGGATTATCGCAGTCTATCACTGTAACACTAGGAAACTTACTAGTATTCAACAGCATCGCAGTCCCGCCATGAGGCCTGCAGTGTAGTAGGCCCACCGTCGTGTGAACAGCCAAAGACCCACTGGAACCAAATCTGCTATCTATGCAATTCAGATACGCCAACTGTTCTGGATCGAATTTAATTGAATTATCCGGAAAAGAACCGGAGTAACCGACATAGCTTGCAGAGTAAGCAAACTGAAGTGGCAGTGGGCTGGCCATGTCTGTCGAAGGGCCGATGGCCGGTGGAGCAGACGAGTCCTGGAGTGCAGACCGCGTATCGGCAAGCGTAGTGTGGGACGCCCCCCAGCTAGATGGACGGACGACCTAAAGAAGGTGGCTGGGGTAGACTGGATGCGGAAGGCGGAGGACAGGCTGTTGTGGCGCAGTCTGGGAGAGGGTTATGTCCAGCAGTGTACTGCGATAGGCTGAGTTGATTGATTGAACTGTTCTGGAAGCAGCCAAGTATTCTGTAGTGCTATCAACACACACTCGTCACATAAACGTCGAACATCGTTGACGGCGCTCTTTACGCTCTTACAAATAGCTGGAAAACTTGTAGGTCGACCCATCGTAAGAGGACACTGGGCCGATTGCAGCGGACCCTCCGTCCGCCTTTCGATATTTATAGTGAACGAAGCGCCTAAAGATAATATACCCAATAAACCCTCAGGACATGTTGTTTCATCTAAAAACACATCCAATTTAGACACAAAGAATTTGTATGCTTTGTGATACCACACTTTTTTCGTGTTGGTCTTTTCCAGGAATACCCTCTCTTGTGTTTGCATGTTTATATATTCCACGATATCGGATTCCAATGTATCAATATGCACATTTATTATGAAAATAGGTATGTTCTTATTAGCAGCTTTAAAGGAAGATATTGGCGCATCAGCATTTTCTCACTAGCCCAAATACCTGTACTTTTGTGTTTTTTTTTTTACTTATTTACAGTTTGCCAAGGAGTAGGTATCTTCCTTTTCCACAAATTCTTACGCGTAACTAGACCAACCATATTCCCATTGGGATTCTGTTCTACTCACTTTGCGTGTTTGGATGTACTTGGGCAAACAATCTTAGGTAACGACATTTCCCACCGCTCCACGCCTCCAACACAGCTGACCGCCTGCGCCTCCGACTCAAGTAATTACAGACCGATACACAACGTGCCGCTGCAATGGCGACATTAATTTGACACACATACACGGTTCCGCGTTTTCGATTTATAAAGATACTAGCGACCCGCCCCGGCTTCGCACGGGTGCAATGGAGAAACACTGATAATTTTAGAGCCATTATTTCTCGTAAAAAGTATAGGATAAAAAATGCTTATTGTGGGTTATCCCTAAGAGATAGACATATACCATCGCGGATTTTTTTGTAGACCTTTTTAAGGTGTACAATACTGTAGTACATTATTTTGATCTATCTCCACGGGTTCAGCCAGCGTTTACAATGTAAGCGCAAAAAAATGTGTTTATTTACGACATCACATTAGAAACCTCTAAAATTATCAGTGTTTCTCTACTATATTATGCATGTATTATACATATAAACCTTCCTTTTGAAACACTCTATCTAGTGAAAAAAACCGCATCAAAATCCGTTGCGGAGTTTTAAAGATCTAAGCATATATAGGGACAGACAGACAGGGAAGCGACTTTATACTATTTTACGACATCACATTAGAAACCTCTAAAATTATCAGTGTTTCTCTACTATATTATGCATGTATTATACATATAAACCTTCCTTTTGAATCACTCTATCTATTAAAAAAAACCGCATCAAAATCCGTTGCGTAGTTTTAAAGATCTAAGCATATATAGGGACAGACAGACAGGGAAGCGACTTTGTTTTATACTATTTAGTGATTTTTATTTCATTAAACGTTATTAGTTACTGATTTATTTTCAATTTTCTAAAATAGCGTTTTGGAGCAACCTGTAGCGCAGAGATGAAATTAAAACGGACGAAAAAAAGCCACGCCACTCGATGTTTTTTTCTGGGGGTTTATTAAAATTGGGACCACGCTCTGTGCAAAAAATTCATTCAAGGAGCTACTTACCAGCTGGGTCAGAACAATAGACAAACGAGGAACAAAAAAAAGGTGTTGGTCAACGGCTTTTTACTAGCTGGCATAGAACAATAACTTCATGAATGAGTCTTTTGCATAGTGTGATTGTGATCCTAATTTTGGTTATTATTTTAATATTTAGCTTGTTTGATTTTTTTTTTTAATTTACGTATTATATTATCTATATTTTTATGATTGCAGCCGGTCGATTCTGTAAAAATCTCACCGTGAAATCATAAGTGAAGTGAGCACTTAATAGTGTCAATACCTACCATTACGGAATGACAGAGCTCACTTCCCGCTCACTTCACCTAAGCTCTCACGGTGACATTTTTACAGAATAGCACTGGTGGCCACTGGTCCTACCCGTGTGTTGAATTAATGTCGCCATTATGGCAGCACGTTGTATTTGGCAAACATATTGCAAATGTGTGAGACGTAGGTATGCCGCCAGCCACGGCTTGCAGTATAGCGTGGAAAAGAGCGAGTTCTGAGGCTCCCTCCGTTGCAGCGCGTCCGCCATGTTCATGGAGGCATGCAGACGGTTTCACAGCGATCTTACGCAAGAAAGCGACGTCACTGCTGCACAGAGTGCGTGTGAATAGCAACAACATCCTGAGTGTGACAGTGGACAGGTATGTCCGTTCTTGAAAAATTGTATGCGTTTATGTGTGAGCTAACATAGTTTTAAGGCTTATTTTACTAACAAAATGGATCTTGTTGTCTGAAATAAATCAGCTGTTCCCTACATTTATGTTCGCATAACTCGTCAAAATGTAGGGAACAACTGATTTTTTTTTCGCGATTTCAGGTTTGGTCCCATAGTAAAAGTTGTTCATAATGATGAGTACAATGACCCCTTAAGAGGTTTTGCGCATTTAACGTTACACGTTAAATGCGCAAAACCTCACACACCCCAACTGATTTTTAAGTCAATTGACCTATTTCAGAGAGAAAATAAGTCATTAAAACATTTTTAAAGGTTTTATGTGCTGTTATAGTTTTACTGGCCATTCTGATCGTTTCTTGCGTCTGCGACGACGCTTTATCGAGGGAGGAAGGAGTCGTCACGGGGCCGCTGCGCCGCGCTGATATTGGGTTGCTTGACCTATTAATAAATAGACACGGCAACGTTTTTAATAAAGATTTTTTGAAAAATGTGACCTATATTAAAAAGTGGTTCAACTAATTCTGCTCGTTATTCTAATAATAATAATAATATTCCACAACTTTCACACAACGCCATCTAGTCCCAAACTAAGCAGAGCTTGTGCTATGGGTACTAGACAACTGATAAACATACATATATATTTCTAAATACATACATATTATAGATAAATTACACCCAGACACAGAACAAATGATCGTGCTCATTCTCATTATTCTGATCAAACTATTTTCAGGTTTTGCGCATTTAACGTTACACGTTGTATAAATAATAATAATTAGGATATTTCTCACGTATATGATACTCGTACATTCTGTACGGTAAAATAATAATAATACCTAATAATAAATTTATTTGCCATAAAACAAAAATACAGATGGGAACTTAGGTACATCTGGTTCTATGTTGAAATCTGTACTCAAGTATTGTAACCCTGCCTCATAAACTAGGTAAATCTTAAGAGAGAAAAAAAATCTTATAAATATTTTTTTCTTAATGATCATTACATTTCCTTCTGATCATGTGAAAAATGATCAATTGATCAAATGATCATTACATGCACTTAATTTGTGACACTTACAGAAACACTTGGAAACACTTACAGTGGCAATGCCTTTCATTTAGACAGTTCAATATCACTTATTGCATTATTGCAAATCAATTTTTCCAACATATGACGCAATGTAATAAAGTATAAGAAAAGAAATAATTATTCCAGATTGGAATGTATCAATATCAATCAGTCAACGCAGCCTATTGCGGTCCGCTGCTGGACATAGGCCTCTCCCAGGCTGTGCCACAACACCCTGTCCTCCGCCTTCCGCATCCAGTCTGTCCCAGTCAATTTCTTGAGGTCATCAGTCATCTAGCTGCGGGGCGTCCCACAATACGCTTGCCGGTACGCGGTCTCCACTCCATTCCATGTCTCGTCTGGCATATCAGTAGCGGCAACATTAGCAGACGCCCATTGGAAGAAGGAGATTATGTATGTCATGACAATATATGTAATAATGAACTTAATCACCAAATATTTTATAAACAATTTATTTTCAATAATATCAAAACTTATAACAAGCTTAATTAGTTTAATTATTCTTCTTCTTCTTACTTTCCGGTTTTCCCTTCGAACACACTTTAGAACAAATATACGCGCAGGCGCGCTTCAACAGAAGGTATACGGCTAATAGTAGGACTGCGATGAGCGCAGCGAGATCTAGGAACCTTTTCTTGTAGAAGGGTAGGTCCAGCGCGGGAGAACGCAAATGCGGGGCGCCACGAGTTTTTATCACGTGATTCACCCAGTGCACCAGCTCCTGTCCCGGCTTCACGGGGCGGTCGTGGTGGATGAAGGATAACTCCTTCGCTTTTTGAGCATACCTGTTAAAAAGATGATTTGTTTTAACAATTGTAAACTGTCGATAACATAACTACTCGCTTTTCTCGCTCACCAGGTGTGAGTCTGGCAGGCCCCAACGAGATTTATCAACAGGTAATAGCTTTTCATAAAGGCATTATTTTGTACCTAAAGAAAATAAATAAGATATCTTTTTTGTACCTCGACCAGTTTTGGATTTAATCACGTTTTTATGAAGCGTCTAGATAGCGGGCCCCTTATGATTATTTTTATTGTTATTATACTTTCAGATCGCCCAATAGTGCTCGGAGTTAGAAACTATTATGTACCTTACAAATCTAAAATGTCAACTTTCTGTGAGCGTATAGCTCACAGAAAGTTGAAATTTTGGATTTTCAGAAGATATGTGTTATTTAAAGAAAGGTCCAGCTAGCGGGCCTTTTTTTAGATACTACTTTTTTATATCATACAATAGTGTTGGGAGCTTGATACTATTATGTACCTTACAAATCCAAAATCTCGATTTTCTGTGAGCTATAATTCAGAAGATATTCATTAATGAAATAAGTACTCAATCAACTGACCAAGATTAAAGAAACAGATTAGTTTTCGCTCGCTCTTACATTCCGTATTTTCTTAATTATATTAGCTTTATTAGCTATACTGCATTGACCAGCTGGCTTCGCTAGCTTCTGTAATATAGGCTCTCTTAGTAATATCAGTGTCGATGAATATAATATCGAAGGTAGATATTCTGGTCCCCAGCAAATTGACAGCAGGAGAGGTTTGCAGAGGCACTCTCTATTAGATTTTTACGTACCTTGATCTTGTCCCTAAAGTTCCTACGTCATACACACCTTTTGTTATTAACAACTTCTAAAATTTTTATCTTGAGCTCATCAGCCATAGTGTAAGAAAGGTCTACTCTTTGCGCAAATCCTCTCTTAACTGCTTTTTCCACATTCATGAACTGATCGGCGAAGACCGGGATACCGATAATAGGTACTCCAAAGTGAACAGCCTCCGTCGTCGATAGGAGACCACCGTGGGTTATGAAGACAGCAACGTTGGGGTGAGCTGAAAAATAAAGAAGTCATTAATATGGTGATGGAAAAACCCAATAGAAAGAAAGAAAGGAAAATGCGTTTATAGGTGTTACAGCACAAGAAAAAGTCAAAATCGTGTGAATGCGCTGTTCTTTTAAACTACGAAACGGGTTTCGATGCGGTTTTCATCATCATTTAGACAATAATTATAACACTACCCTACCCAGGCAGGGGTTGGAACAGACCCCATACTCAGCACTCACGCTTATCAAGAATAGACCAACAAGACCGTCAATATTAATGGTGAAAAAAATGTGTGCTTAGTTCCTAACCCTGAACTATGATCAGCACATACCTAATATAATTATGCAACATTATTTTTAGTATATTGCAAATCTGAAAATAGTTTGTTCAGAATAAGTAACTGAATCGATTCCAATAATTTTTAAACCGTGTTATATTTTGTCCAAAAAATATTTAAAAAAGGTTACAAATTGGACACCGAGCGACACTAAGTACATATCCGCAATCATATGCGCACAACACAGGTCACGGCCGGTCATAGTGGCACTAGGCGCAGGGGCGCCGCCTGGTGTGAGCATACTTTTGTACGGACTTCCAGGTAACATAACAAGCTTATAACTTTGTGATTTCTCATGATACAGTTTTGAAATTTTATACATAGATTCATTACATAAAAATACTAGGCACGTGTTTCGGGTTTCGTATATGCTAAAACTAATGTTGTATATGTTTCGAATTATTAAGCGCATCGGAAAAAAACACAAAGTCACGTAGGTATTTTGTGAAATATAACTGCCCATTATTTTAAATGTTTCATATAATATAACGCGATATTCACAGATGACGACTAACTGAGAAGTATGGAAGAAAAAGACATGTTGCGCCGACCGCAAATAAGTTGGGATGTTGGCAGAAGAAAGAGCATGATGTTATTTTATGCAAGTATGAAAAATTATTCCAGGACAAAGCAGAAATGACCCTAATGAATAAGCATAATCTGTGTTCATTCATACAAGTATACGAGTATTCTAATGCACATAGACTGAAACATTCTCTCCTCTAAACCATCCTGTAAAATTGACAGTGGTTGACTCAGCCTAACAAGCCGCCTAATATCCCGTTACTACCCGTTACCCGTGGGTCACCACATACTGGGCCCAAATCATTTCACATAATACTATTTAATGCACATTTATTAAGAAGAACACTAGTAACGCCTTTCAAAGATCAAACAACGGTCATTCCGTCAAAGTATAACAATTCAGGGTCATTTAGCTAAACCCGATATGTTTAAAAGGGTGAGCCTTCTAAGATTAAAAGAAACGAAGTTGATGAGGACGACGACGGTAAAGGACAAATAACGTTTCAGACAGAAACTTACAAAAAATTGCTGTCTGTGGCGCCCACTCCAGCATGTGAACATTTTTAGGCAGGTTAGGCAACACCTCCTCAAATTTCCACAACACAGTCTGCTTCAGGGTTCCAAACATCTTCAGAAGGCTAATCTTGAGCTCATTGGGTAAGTCTTTACTCTTCAAATTCGAGCCCATGCTGAAGTAAATCACTCCATCCTTTGCGCTGTCCATAATTTTCTGCAAGTCCTATAACAATAAAAACATTATCATTATTAACTAATGTCAATATTTCATATAATGAAAATTGTTAAGTATGGATTCAAAGATATGTTGGGCGCTGCCAAACCTTATTACACTAAATAAATGACAAGTTTTTATCCTTACTTGAGGCAGAGGCTTCACAGTCTCATCAATATGGTAACCTCCGATATACTTGTGGCTCTGTGGAAGAGATGTAGCTTCACACATAGAAACGTATGAATTGGTCAATACCATGGATGCATTATAACGGACTTCATTGAAAGTTGGTGGTTTTCTTCCACGTTTTGCGATAATCGGGACGAGCAACGATTCGTACACACTTGCTTGAACACCGTCCAACCAGCTGGAAGTTTAAAAACATTGCGTTAACTTTTGTCAGTTTTCTTATGTGTCCATGTAGACCGCCGTGATTATTTTGTGAAAATTTTTGTAGGTCAGATGATAAGATGTCATGATGGTAAATGCTTTCAAGAATACGGTTGCCTTCTACCCTACGGTGAATCGCTGGTTCAAACGCTTGCTTGCTGAGGGAGATACAAACTTCGAAGATGAACCTCGGTCGGGACGACCTCAAGTCATCAACGACGAGCAAATTCTTAGCACCATCAAAGAAAATCCTGAATCTACTACGCGTGAGTTAGCGAAGACACGCGGCTGTGAGCACACAACAGTCGTCAGACATCTACACGATCTTGGGTACAGGAAAGTTTTGAGCCGATGGTTACCTCACAAGTTAACTGAACAAACCGACTAACCCGCGTTAACATTTGTCAGTCACTCCTTCTTCGCTCTCACCGAAAGGAATTTTTGGAATCTTCACTGCGCTACGTTTTTTATTAGCATACAGAAGTATGCTAACAAAAAACGTAGCGCAGTGTGGCTTCGTCGCGGAGAAGAGCCACCAAATCAGCCGAAACCAGACCATGGTCTATAGAAGATTCTCTTCATTTGTTTCTGGGATATGAGAAGTCTGCTGCATTTTGAATTCTTTCCACAAGGCACAACTATCACGGCTAACGTCTATGTTGATCACCTACAAAAACGAGCCGACGCCATCAGAGAAAAACGGCGAAGACGTACTTGTGTGCACCTCTTACACGACAACGCTCGCCCTCATACCGCTAAAGAGACGCCTCTGAAATCTTTTCTAAGTGAGAAACAATTCCAAAATTTCGAACAACTAAAATCGGACGTCGTTACATTCTTTAACTCACAGGATTCGCAGTTCTGGGAAAAGTGATTAGCGACTTGTCAAATCGTTGGAATACTGTTGTAGACTTAGATGATGACTATATAGTTGACTAATGTCTAAAGAAATCAAATTATAATATATTTTTTTTTTTAATCAGAACTTTTGCACCAACGTGATACATACGGCGCACCTTGGGCAGTCATTTGCTCCTACCTCGGATTTTACTAGGCTCTAGTTCGTGACGATTCCCTCTCACTGAGAGGAGGCCTATGTGCCAGTATTGGGAGCTAATACTTCCCAATGCTGGGACATAGGCCGGCAGGCTAATTATGTAGTTCATGACGATACAAGAGAAGAATTATTATCGTATATATTTCCATACTCACAAGTAGTTCAAGATCTGCATTTTCACTTGAACCCAAAGTTCAGTTGCTCGCTGAATGAAGTTCAATGGCGGCGTATATGGAGACATCATGTCTACAGAATACGCGGGGTTCGTCGGCTCGTCAATCAATTGCAGAATCATCCAGTGAACTTCTACTGATGACAACCAAATAAGTGGACAGTCGAACACTGTGGCAAATCTGAAATTAACGGAGATTATTAGACACAGGAAAAACAAATAGCAAAAAAGGAGCATTTATAACTAAACTCAGCATAATGCTACGATATTTAAAAAATAAATACCGCAGCGCTGGTATTCTGATAGGGCCCGGAGAAGACAGAATTCGATCGGCGAATACCTACCAATTATGTCAATCAAAGATATTACACGTAGGTAGCATTCTTTGTGAATATAATAATAAGTAATAATATCTCCCTTTGATTCGAGAGCTCCCAGAAAAGAAAACCCAACTCATTTTATCTGCATGTCCAATCTAAAGTTTTTTTATAAATGGCATCTCGCAGGTCAACCTAGGATGTTGTCTGCTGCTTATTTGGGCTTACCTGTGGATGCCTCAAAAAAATTAAGGCCACCAACCAGGGCTTAAAAAACTTAAAAACTAAGCGAGTACGCCTCTGTTGAGCCCCTGTTGAGTACGGACCTCGGCTTAGGGCAGCAAAGGACAGGCTGGACCGAATTATATCCAATCCCCCCAATACACCCACGCACCCACAAAACAGGAGAAATTCCTAGTGTGGGGCAACGTTTTAAAAAAAAAATGTAATGAAAGAAATAACGTTATTTTCAAATTGAGATCCAATACAATTTACAGTTTCCGGTTGTAAATATGACAAATTACATACAGCTTTACATAATCACAGAGGTAGAAGTGAAAGAGGTGACTCTCAAGGACGCTTTGCAAGAACGAACTTTGTCTAAAATTCGACCTCCCATAATTTCCTAATTATGGGAGATCGAATTTTAGACAAAGTTACTATTGTAGACTTAGTAAGTGAGTAGCTTTATAATTTCGAGGTTACATTCAATTACTTACCCAGCAGGTACATCGTTGAACAACCACTCAGCGATCACCACATCAAACTGTTCTTTAGGGTCGTTTAAAATCTTCTGAACGGCTTCATTCGAAATCGTATTCTTTGAAATCTCAGTCATAATGAAGATCATCAAATCGGTGCGTATGTCATCGCATGTCTTATCCATAATGCTCTTTATGTTAATGACGTCCTCTGAAATAATTAAAAAGGATTTGTTATTATATTTTTACTTGCCCGTTCTTCTCCGGACCTAATACGCTTTGGAATGGATAACTAGCTTCAGTTTTCTAACTGAAGTGTCGGCGAAGAGTACTGTCGAAGTAAAGTCTTGTCGATCTTCAGTGTGTCGCACAAGCGTGCATTCGAACTATGGTGAGTCGCAGTATAGTTTTGTCGTATAAGCGTTAATCGCACATCCATTTGTCGAGCTCACATAATACACTCCCTTGTCAATTCAAAAATGCATGTGAGTGGTTTATTTGAAAGTAATGGTTTGAGTTTCAGAAAGAAAGTAACTACTGTATCTATTCACCACTGCAGTATTAATGGCCCACTTACGTCACACAGATGAAGCTTGTGTCTAGCAGTGGGAAAATAATAGGGTGATTAGACTTCTCAACTCTAAGGTATGTTGTAAGAGCGACTAAAATATCATGTCATCAGGATGACTACAAAGGTTTTCAAATCAAGTTTGATAGGGACTGACTGACCAGCCTGTGTTTTCTGATAATTATATCAACATCAGAAATTCAAATTAATTTATTCATATTTAAATAGAGTAAATACAATCGGCGGTTTCACATGTTCCACAAAAAAAAACATAATAAATTAACATAAAAAATGGGAACTATATTTTCTATCACCAAAATTTATATTTGTCATCAAGTTGTATCACCTAATAAATAGATCTATCGCCACGAAATATTTTCGTTCTCAGATAAACAAAAATTGTTCCCAGGTATGAATTATCAAATTAATGTTAATATATGTGTAAAATAAGAGATCGATAACCAATAAAATTATATTGCATTACATGAATATAAACTTCGTTCTTATAATAACAGTTTTCTGTGCTCAGAATGGTAGATCTGTCACCAAATAAATCGATTATCGATCCCTGACTGCGACTCCTTTTTATTTGATATTTTGTCACCAATACAGTAGTAACATTTTATTTCGTTCAGATATTAAATTAATAGTATTCGTTACCAATTTAATACATCAATTTATAATTTTAATGAAAAAATGATCAAAGGAATAAAAATCTCTTGGGCACCCCGACACGGACAGGTTAGGTTCGAAGGGGATGACGGGGGCTCGTTCGCTCGCTCCGCTCGCTCACTTGAGCCCCCGTCATCCACTTCGTGTTAGGTTCCTTTAAACCCTGCAGACAGAAATAGGGGCCCCGCGAAGCGGGGCTCCGTCGACTACACCTTATTATTATTAAAGATAAGTAGCACAATATATAATATTTAGTCTAAAGTGTATTTTTAAGGCGTCCATATATTTTTATGACAGACAATAATAGGAAAAAATGGATTTATTTCATAATATTTTAGGAAGCGTTATTTGGTGACCATTAATCCATTTTGGTAACATAATATGATTTATTGGTGATCTCTTTAAATTAGTTTGCTTAAATACTTATTAGGACACACCTATTATAATACATACAAAAACATTTATTTGGTACTAGACCTTATATCTCAGGATTTTAGGTGATTTATTGTGGAACTGATTTTGCATTGTTTGGTGACTACATTTTGGTGACAGATCTACTATTTTGAGGACAAACCCTATTATTTAAGAAACACAAAACTAATTAAATTGGTGATAGCTTAAATGATACCCATAAAAAATTAAAATTAAAAAGAAAAAAGTATGGTCATTTAGTCAAAATCATAACATGTCTTTGATGATTCATGACGATTCATAGGGCCTAGTGTCAAATGTAACCTGGCTGCCTACAGTGTCTAGTACATACCAGTAAACAGTTAGTTTTTTTACGTTAACTAATAATGACACATTATTCCTGTAACCACTAATTTATTGAGTAGTTAAATCATTTTTTTAAGAAGTAGCTGTAGCTCTTTAAGGCTCGTACAGACAGGCGCGACGCGATTCTGCGATACATCCGTAGAACAATTTCTATTGAAACGCGCGCGATAATTCACACAGGGGCGACCTGTCGCGCTGCAACATGGTTGTGCCGCGACTCCAATAGGAACATTTTGTATGGCGACGCGGCGATATCGCGGTAGCGGCCGCGATCCGCGTCGCTCTAGTGTGAACGGTGTTGTGGCGCTATAATATCGCAGAATCGCCCTGCGCCACGTCGCGCGATAAGTCGCGCCAGTCTGCACGAGCCTTGAAGCTTTTTCTTAAATTTTTGTAGAGAAAGATCTGGGACGTCTGTTTGTAGCCTATTATAAATTTTAACACACTGAGCAGTTTTTTTTAAACACCACCGCATAAAATCAATTCGGACTTTCATCTGGCTACCAAGCGTAATTTCTATAGGATAAGAAAATATTCGTGAAAGTTTATTAAAAGTTACAACTTACTTGGTAACAGATCGAAGTTACTGCTGACATCGATTGAGCGAAGTTTAGCAGGAGGATTCTTGTAGGTAAATGGCGTGATGTAGGTCACCTGTAAGAAGAGATAGAACATTATTCAAGATTTTTAACGATTTATACCTCATTACAAGATTACATATCACAAGCCTATAATATTCCCACTGCTGGGACACAGGCCTCTCTTCGAGAGGGAGTGGGCCGTAATTCACCACGCGGGCCCAGTGCGGGTTGGTGGATGTCACATGTCTTCGAATTTTTGGTTCTAGGACATACAGGTTTCCTCACGATGTTTGCCTTCGCCGTTTTGAGAGCAGTAGTGATGAAATAATTTACAAAGTAAATCGCCGGTCTGGGTTCCAACCTACGACCTGCAACTCGTAAGTCACAGTCGTTACCACCGGGTCACCTCAGCGCCTTACAAGATTGCGCAAGACAATTTTGGTCGGCTTCCTCTTGCCCTATCAAGATACAGTCACCTGGTCACCTCAGCGCCTTACAAGATTGCGCAAGACAATTTTGGTCGGCTTCCTCTTGCCCTATCAAGATACAGTCACCTGGTCACCTCAGCGCCTTACAAGATTGCGCAAGACAATTTTGGTCGGCTTCCTCTTGCCCTATCAAGATACAGTCACCTGGTCAACTCAGCGCCTTACAAGATTGCGCAAGACAATTTTGGTCGGCTTCCTCTTGTCCTATCAAGATACAGTCACCTGGTCACCTCAGCGCCTTACAAGATTGCGCAAGACAATTTTGGTCGGCTTCCTCTTGCCCTATCAAGATACAGTCACCTGGTCACCTCAGCGCTTTACAAGATTGCGCAAGACAATTTTGGTCGGCTTCCTCTTGCCCTATCAAGATACAGTCACCTGGTCACCTCAGCGCCTTACAAGATTGCGCAAGACAGTTTTGGTCGGCTTCCTCTTGCCCTATCAAGATACAGTCACCTGGTCACCTCAGCGCCTTACAAGATTGCGCAAGACAATTTTGGTCGGCTTCCTCTTGCCCTATCAAGATACAGTCACCTGGTCACCTCAGCGCCTTACAAGATTGCGCAAGACAATTTTGGTCGGCTTCCTCTTGCCCTATCAAGATACAGTCACCTGGTCAACTCAGCGCCTTACAAGATTGCGCAAGACAATTTTGGTCGGCTTCCTCTTGCCCTATCAAGATACAGTCACCTGGTCACCACAGCGCCTTACAAGATTGCGCAAGACAATTTTGGTCGGCTTCCTCTTGCCCTATCAAGATACAGTCACCTGGTCACCTCAGCGCTTTACAAGATTGCGCAAGACAATTTTGGTCGGCTTCCTCTTGCCCTATCAAGATACAGTCACCTGGTCACCTCAGCGCCTTACAAGATTGCGCAAGACAATTTTGGTCGGCTTCCTCTTGCCCTATCAAGATACAGTCACCTGGTCACCTCAGCGCCTTACAAGATTGCGCAAGACAATTTTGGTCGGCTTCCTCTTGCCCTATCAAGATACAGTCACCTGGTCAACTCAGCGCCTTACAAGATTGCACAAGACAATTTTGGTCGGCTTCCTCTTGCCCTATCAAGATACAGTCACCTGGTCACCTCAGCGCCTTACAAGATTGCGCAAGACAATTTTGGTCGGCTTCCTCTTGCCCTATCAAGATACAGTCACCTGGTCACCTCAGCGCTTTACAAGATTGCGCAAGACAATTTTGGTCGGCTTCCTCTTGCCCTATCAAGATACAGTCACCTGGTCACCTCAGCGCCTTACAAGATTGCGCAAGACAATTTTGGTCGGCTTCCTCTTGCCTATCAAGATACAGTCACCTGGTCACCTCAGCGCCTTACAAGATTGCGCAAGACAATTTTGGTCGGCTTCCTCTTGCCCTATCAAGATACAGTCGACTCTCGTTAATTCGAAACTCGAGGGACTCTTAAAATATTACGAATTATCGAGTTTTTGAAATATGAAATGGTTCGAAATTTTTGATAGAAAATAAATAAAACTTCGAATTATTAAGTGTTGCGCCGATAACTTCGAATCAACCCGTCGTTTTGTTAAGTAGCAATGATTTTTTCGTTCGGATTACCAAGTGCATAAAAATGTATTGATTTAGTTCGAAATATAAAGAGATTTTGTAGGGAACTCGTGATAACTTTGAATTATAGAGAGGTTCAAATTATCGCAGGTTTGAATTAACGAGAGTCGACTGTAAAACGTTTTTAAAGTCTTCGTGTCTGTTGCAGTTAAAAACGAGTTTCGGTTATGTCATTAAGAAAATATTAGCTCTAGATAAGGGTTTTAACCGCGAAGGGTTTAACTTCAAATAAGAGTGTAAGCAAGACAGTGTACAGACGCCAGCACATCAAGCTACTACAATCTGTCAAATTTCTTTAATTGATTTTCAACTTTATCGCTAAAGGATAAGGTTCAAAGTTTATTGGAAAATTTTGACAGTTTTGGGTAGCTTGATGTGCTGGCGGTTGTACTTATTTGAAAAATATTGGTATGAACGGGAGAGTTAAAAAAAACCATTGATTCTTGATGTTTTTGTATGTCGTTCATTAATATGACTGTGTGTGTATCTATTCTACAATTGAAAAAATGAAATTGTAAATTATTATATTTTACTTGAATTAGGTAAAATACTAATATTAAATTAATTCTAATATTAATATTAAATTATTATATTAATACAAGCTTCTGCTCGCGGCTTCGCCCACGGTGATGTTGGAAATTAACTAACCTAACTTAAGAAATACTGGGTTTCCCATACAAACTTTCACTATATCACCCCCTATCTATAGGATTATTGTTGTGGCAAAAAGTAGCCTATTTTCTTCCCCAAGATACCATCTATCTCCTTGCCAAATTTTGAAGTCGAAATCTGTTCAGTGGTTTACGAGTGAAAAGGTAACATGCAGACAGACAGAGTTACTTTCGAATTTATAATATTAGTATTAACCTCTTACAAGTGGGGATGGCTCAGAACCTCGGTGTGTATGCGGTGTCTCTCCACAGACAATGACTCATCTTGCGACGCATGCCCTATCACCTGCACACGTGAGGACCTAATGGCTGCGTCAGCGAATGGTATCTGCTTTACTGAATTTTGGGCCACACCAATTTAAAAAAATATGTTTATTTTTCCTATTTTTGCCATCGACACGCTAAAAAGAGTATAGTTTGTTCAGAATAAGTAACTGAATCGATTCCAATAATTTTTACACCATGTTATATTTTGTCCCAAAATACATATTTAAAAAACCTAACAAGTTGGGTTCCGAGCGACACTAAGTACATATCCACAATCATATGCGCACAACACAGATCACGGCCGGTCGGCCAGCAGCACGTGGTAAGCGGTAACCATCTTTTTGTACGGACAAGCAGGTAGGTAACATTACAACCTTATAACTTTGTGATTTTTCATGACACAGTTTTGAAATTTTGTGCATAGATTCTTTACATAAAAATACTAGACACGTGTTTCGGGTTTCACATATACTAAAACTAATGTTGTATATGTTCCTCAAGCCCTTGTTGTAGGATTTGAAGTTTTCAAAAGAATGTTTAAAAACTTAAAACTTTTTGGAACTGCTTAACTTTCCACAATCAATCGCGGACATCAATAACCAACTTCAATAATATTTTAATACCATACTTCGTGGCAGGTGTCCTAAAGTTGACTATCCCAAACTCGAAACAGGTCATACCAGAGTAAAGACCTCCTCAGACTTCAGAGTTCACACTGAGGCTTTAACTTTGAAACGTGACGTCATGTACCACCCATTACTCTTAAGGACTAATTAGACACACTTTGTTGGAACACCACCTTTTTATTTTAAACAAGTCTAAAGTCCCAAACGATCTTTACATGAGTCCATAAGTCCTTAAAATGTGTTCCGAATTTGAATTACCTACATGATTCGTTTTTTGCTGTTTGCTAAAAAAAGAATCATGGCTGAACGAGGCACATTAGAAGCTTTATTGTTATGAGAACGTCTGGGGACGTTTATTGTGCCGCAGTGTTAATTATACCTATTCAGTATCTACATATATAGGAGTTATATAATAGCCGTTTTTGTGATACAATAACCGGTATCACAAATTTTATCAAGGTGTGTAGTAATCCGAGGTAGTCAAATTTAGAAGTTACATACCAATGCAAAAATAAAAAAAGTACGTGCGTGTGAACTGAGGGATCAAACTGGGAATAGCAAAATGAAAGTCCTAGGATTTAGTAGTAGACTTAAAACAATTGTAGACCGAATCTGGGAATTTGTAGGCCAATATATTAAAAACTACTGCCCTTAAAGTGTGGTCCCTCAGTTCTCACAGAACATCAGTCAGATCTCGGAACCTATCTTAAATATAAAGATATATATCTTAAATATAATATACATATGTCAGTGGAGGTGAGAATTGAGGGACCAGTCTTAATCATCGCTATCTTCAGAATGCTTCGATATTTTTACTCCATTTCTTTTTTTGAATACGTTTTAAGACTTCTACTAAAATAAAAATCACATAAAAAAGTTGGAAAGAACGCTCAGATGCAGTCTCTCTTCCCTCACTCATACTCCGATGGGACGGTTAATCGAGGAACAGAGAAAGATCAGGTGGAGGACCAACGGCTTAGCCTGCTTTCCGAGGCACGGGGTTCACATCGCCAACTTCCAAAATCCGAACTGTTACTTACCAATCCCTAATGGAAAAACACAATAACACTTTTTCCGTCCTGGGATTCGAACCCAGGACGCCACGCTCAGCACTCGCGCTTGCGACCACGAGACCATTGTTTGTACTACTATGTAAATCTACCACCACAGGTTCCAAATAATTTTACCGTAACGGGATACTGACCTCATGTCCAGCATTCAGCAGATGCCTGACAATTCCATCTCCAAGGTTTCCATGACTCCTTGAAGGCATGGGGAACACCACCAAGACCTTTGAGGCCTCAGAAAATGCCAGCATTATGCTGAACAGCACCCAAAACGTCTTCATCTTCTCCATGATCTGCACGGAATAATAAAACAGTATTAAGTTGTTATTCATTAAATACAAGTTCAAAAGTTTTATCAGAGATGCTCAACCTGTGACCTATCAAATTTATCATCAGTTGGAAACAGTAGGGGAACATGGGGCTCAATGGATCTTTTTTTTTTTTTCTAAAGCTATTTTGGGTTACATTTTTGCTTTATTGACCGAGGTTTTTAATTCAATATACAAAAGCATGTCTAATCTTTAACTTTATTTAACATAAAATACACTTTCTTGAACTTGAATAATTCTCCTAAAAAATCAATAGAAACTTCATAAACAATAGGTTATATGCACTTAAAGGGGGTAGCGGGTTAAGGGGGGTCTGGCGGCCCCCACCGAATCTGGTAAAATCGTTCCAAAAATCTTGAAGAGGGTCGAAAAACAAGCAGTATAAGCTTTTTACCGACATTACAACCCCAAACGAAAACACAGTAATGGCGAAAAATATGATTTTTTTTTTATTTTTATTTTTTTCAACCAGTTTACATTATTTTTAAATGGTTTAAACTCAATTAAAAATTTGTTTTGGATGTGTGGAAGTCCCCTGAATTTTTCCAGATTTTTTGGTCAAGTAAAAACGTGAATTTTAGGTTTAAATGCGAAAAAATCGTGAAAAACGCGTCATTTTCAAGATACAACCATCTTATTTTTAGGGTTGTTTTCATTTTCCCGAGGGGTGCTGTATACTATAGATAGCGGCAATCGTCCTCTTTTGAATGCAGGCAATTAGACTCAATTTGGTCAAAACTGGTGAGCGGGGCGATTTTTTGAAAAAAACTCGAATTTTCAACTTTAGGTAAATTACGGCGCGTAGGTACATACTTGGTATAATGCATCTTTGCTATAAAAAATACATCTCTATAGGGGTTTTTGAGATCGCTGATCACGAATTTGATAAAAGGTAATGAATTGTTATTTCTTTTACATTACGAGGATTAAAACTGTAAAATTGTTAACTTAGCTCTGTAAAAAAGTATTATGCTATTTCATATTACTGTGTGACTATTACGTAAGCTTGAATAAAATATGATTTATACCAGAAAATTTAGTTTCATTGATTATATTAGTTGAACACGATATTAAAATTGTATAAATGCTGTGATTCAATGATATTTTTTACATTATCAAACCTGTATTAATAAATATGTATGGGTGAATTTGTTGTCAAAAATTTTTTTTGAAATCAAATTCGTGATCAACGACCTCAAAAACCCCTATAGAGATGTATTTTTTATAGAAAAGACGCATTATACCAAGTACGCGCCGTAATTTACCGAAAGTTGAAATTTCGAGTTTTTTTTCAAAAAATCTCCCCGCTCACCAGAATTGACCAAATTGAGTCCAATTGCCTGCATTCGAAAGAGGACGATTGCCGCTATCTATACTATACAGCACCCCTCGGGAAAATGAAAACGACCCTAAAAATAAGAGGGTTGAATCTTGAAAATGACGCGTTTTTCACGATTTTTTCGCATTGAAACCTAAAATTCACATGTTTTTACTTGACCAAAAAATCTGAAAAAATTCAGGGGACTTCCACACATCCAAAACAAATTTTTAATTGCGTTTAAACCATTTAAAAATAAATTAAACTGGTTGAAAAAAATAAAAATCACAAAAAATCATATTTTTCGCCATTACTGTGTTTTCGTTTGGGGTTGTAATGTCGGTAAAAAGCTTATACTGCTTGTTTTTCGACCCTCTTCAAGATTTTTGGAACGATTTTACCAGATTCGGTGGGGGCCGCCAGACCCCCCTTAACCCGCTACCCCCTTTATATAATATCAATTTAAATGCATTTTGTTATGAAATGAAAATAACAAAAAAATGCACTTGAATCTTGCAAAAATTAAAAACGAAAAAATACATTTTACAAAATCAGAATGTCTTACGAGCTATTAATGTTTTGAGCATAATAAATTAGGTACTTATCAAAATCTTAACGTAAATCAATAATAATTCATCGGGATTCAAAGGGTGTATTGTTAGATGGTGTATTTTGACGGTTAGCAAAGAGGGTTAGGTCATCATCGATGGCAGAGTGGTGAACGGGATCTTGTTGAGTTTTGAAACGGTTCTTATGGTTTGACCCTCCACTATCATGTTTAAAGCATTGCGCATTTGTTCTTCTCTATGAACACCAATCGCTGTCTTCCTTTGCATGACAAAGCATTTTGGTGGCATGCACGTAGCATGTTTACCTGTAAACAAGTAGATATATTTTGAAACTCAAACCTTTTTTGGGGACAGTGGATCACGATCCAACGAACCCCATTACCACATGATTCACTGTAACCCAGTTACTAATAACAGAAATAATATTATTAACAAAATATAGGTAGATACCAAAATTAATACAGTTTTATACAATTAGACACACATACTGAAAGAAAATATGCAAATACTTTAAAATGTCTAAATAACTTTGAATAAAAGTAATTTCAAACATTAAGTAAATTATTTTTTCGTACTTACCTACTGACTGATGCCCTATCGCGCGTCATCTCGTTGTGATTCAGTGACGGCGACTAGTCGGGTGGTTCGGGGTAGGGGATAGCGTTAGCGAAGCCAAGATGTAAGAAGTCAAGATGAGTACAATAGATACAGAGTTTTAACAAATGATTCACTGTTCCCCGTGAATCCCCGTGATCCACTGATGCACATCTTCCCCTAATAAAATTATTTTTGTTTTTTTTTTTCTTTGGATAAACAAACTATCGGTCATTGTACATACATATTACAAGTTTCTTATGGCTCTACAATAAAGGCGGTTATTTTAATGACTAGCTGTCGTTGTCCTGTCAAAATTTAATTCTATAGCAAAAAGTACTTTCAGTTTTTCCCGAGTTATCAAATCTAGCGGGCAACTTTTCCAAATTAATTTCCATTAAACCCTAATTCGGACTATTACAAACATTTTAGAATAAAAAAACAAGCAAATCGGTCCAGCCGCTTTCAAGTGATGCGCTTACCACTGAACATCAATTCATTTTTATTTATATAAAGATATAAATAAAAATGACAATATATACATCGATAATCGACTATGTATTCTCGTAAGGTACGCACACAGTCACTGAGCGTGATGTTTTTGCGTGACCTGCATTTTTTACAAGGCCGTCCGTTTTTGTTGGTTTAAAGAAGTATCAAGTTCAAAGTACAAGCATGTTTACCAACTGATAATAACACCGACAGTTTGTGGTTTATATGGTGTTCTTATATATATATATATTGTATCTACCCACACATAAAGTACGAAATGTTACAACATTATGAGGACTGTTATGTAGGAACAAAGACGAGTTTAACTCTAAATTGGACTATTTATCAATATTAGTATTTAATTTATGGTAAGTATTTATTATATTAAAAGCCAGTAATGTCCAAACTGCAGGGCAAAGGCCCCCTACTCTCTTTCCACTTCTCTCTGTTTAAAGCTTCTGAGGGCTAGTTCTTGTTGAAGGAGTATTTAATTAAGCGAAAAGTAACAAAAATTTAAAGTGTGGCAGAAGAAAGGGGAGGTCTAATACCCACATAAAGAAAAACACTATTTTCTTACTAACACTTACTCCGCACAACTCTACTATTTCACAATCAAACAACGATTAGCTTTGCACTACATTTTACCATTTAAAATGGCCTTTGCCCTACTCAAAAATAACGATAATATTATAACCGTTATTTCTAAGTGTTGCCAAAGTAGAATAACCCATTCAGTTGCCATAATTTGGACTTTGACAGCGTTGCCACAGTGGATATTATAATTCAGTATTAAAATATTTTTTTTATTTTATTATTATAGAAATCATGACACCCAGCAGTGGGTGATTCGAGCCGGAAATAATGATGATGATGATTGATGAACAAAAACAAATATAATCTTACTCCACCTTGAATTTAAATGCGACCATTGCGACCTGCGAATGAAAAATGTTGACAACCGCTCCTCATTTTCATCCTTTTTGTCGAAATGGTTGCTCGTCAATCTCATCAATATATTGTGTGAATTGGGTAATTGTTTTTTTTTATATATTATTATTTTCAATTGTTTCAAAGTAGGTAGGTATCCAGCGAACATAATAGGTACCATTTGTAAGTACCTAGTAAGTTAAATAATACATAATCACTGCCTCAGATTTTCCCACAAGATGTGATTTTTACCATCATGATTTCATGAATATCTTATGATGAGAACTTATATAATGATATGTGCCTAAATAATACCTACTCAATGGATTTTGATGTGGTTTCCACCATAGCATTTTCAGCCTTTAATACGAGTATTTCCTTTCGCGGGCCCAGTGCGGTTTGATGAATGTCTCATATCTTCGAGTTTTTGGTTCTTTGACATGCCAATTTCGCCACGGTGCTTTCCTTCACCGTTTCGAGCGCAGTACCTACTACGTTTTCACCATAATTGTATTATTATTTACTTTTGTGTAAGTATTTGTGTATATTTGTTGTTTCTTTTTGTGTATTATTTCACCAGAACCCAAAGTCTGCAGTGAGGTGCAATAGGTAAGTAGCTAAGTGGTTTGTCTTGGCTTCGTCTCCCTTGTGTGGGAGTATAGACATACTCCGATATATTTCACACGGAGTATACCTAAAAGAATTTTAAATACCTATACTGTATCATAATAATAAATCTATCTATCTATAAAATACCAGACGTTTGAAATTAATAATAATAATAATAATATTCCACAACTTTCACACAACGCCATCTAGTCCCAAACTAAGCAGAGCTTGTGCTATGAGTACTAGACAACTGATCAACATACATACCTATACCTATATTTCTAAATACATACATATTATAGATAAATTACACCCAGACAAAGAACAAATGATCTTGAATGATCGTGTGAGTGATCGTCGAATTACAATAATGACGAAACAATATGACCTTGGGATACCTAAAAAAATTATGTTATTGAACCCGGAACACAACACCGCTTAAAATTGAGCAAACCAAAAACTCACCACAGTTCAAAGTGAAATAACAGTTTAACTCACTTCACTCATTAAATACGGCACCGTTGAAAAAAACACACAAAACTGTGAATGTTATGTCCATAAAACAACACCTTGTATATTTTTTTATTATTATTGACAATTTATTTAAATTCCGCGTTCTGGTAGAGCAGAGACGCAGACGCAAGCGCTTCAAATAGATCGAATGAGTCGGAACTGTGGTAATTTGTGTTATATAGTATGTTATCGTCGGATTTAGCGTCGGATAAAGGTACACACTACCGGATCCTCCAAATTAAGGTGGCAAAAACACATGGATGTCATAAGTTATGTTATTGCATGAGAAATTAAATTAATTTAAAAAAATATATTTTATTTATATGTACAGTATTTGCACTTATTAACAATGTGTTAACAAACCAGCTGCTCAATATTCATTATTTTTAATTATCTTATTTTTTTTGTTTAAATGTTTTAAATATGAAATGGAGGTATGTAAAAGAATATTAATTTGCCTACCTACGCTATGATTAAAAATATGTTTTTAAATAGTTTTTTGAGTAACTAAGTATATGGAGATCTAAATGAATAAATTTAACTACTTTACTTTTTACTTTTTCTTTCTTTTGTTTAAAAATTACTAGTAGTTTCAGGTATTTTTTAAATTTTGTTTGTTGTCCAAAACTTACAAAAAAAAAAAGATCTGTCTATCGTTTATAATAATTCTTAAACTAGTTTACGGATTGACCATTGTACTGGCCTTAGGCTGCTTTTCCATCAGAGATGTGCTGCTGTGCGATTCTGTAACCATCTCACCGTGAAAGCTTGGGTGAAGTGAGCGTGGAGTGAGCTGTCATTCGCTAGGGATTAACACTATTAAGTGCTCACTTCACTTATGATTTCACGGTGAGATTTTTACAGAATCGACCGGCTGTTCTACATTGCTATGGATGCGATTGATATGATCAACCAATCATATTCATTGGTCCACATAGCATATTTATTTATTTATTCCTTTATTTCATGCAACTAGGGCACATAGAAATAATAATACATACTACTAAAAACATAAAAATACTTATAAACTAATAAGTAGTTACATAAAATATTATCACAAATACAATACTATAATAATATAACTTAAAATAGTATAAATATTAGGTGTACAAATAAGCTTTAGGACACATGCATTTCATGTCATGAAAATAACTTACAATAATTTAAAACTCACATATACGGTAGCACTAATCATATAGTATCGAAACACATAACCTTAAAATTTTACGAATTAATCATGGACTCATAAGTTATTTGTTAGACATTGCATTCGTTATGAATTTCATTAAGGAAAAAGTGATAGGAAAGCATGTGAATCGATCTGTTCTGTTCTTGGTGAAAACGCTGTATCTAAAAGTACACATGAGTATTGGTTTAAGCGATTTAAAGAAGGTGATTTTGAAGTTAGCGTCCGTGAACAAAGCGAGGCCCCTGTAAAGGTGTATGATGAGGAACTGATTGCTAAACGACAATTCTCGCCAGACAGAAAAAAACAACTTGCAATGCAGCTTGGAATAACTCAAAAAACTGTTTCCAATCCAATAAACAAAGTGGGTGCCACACTTTTTGACTCAAGAAAATAAAAATACCCGTCTTCAGATATGTTTAAATCTTTACAACAAACAACATAGAAAGTCTTTTCTATGGAAAATTGTGACCGGCGATGAGATGTGGATATATTTTGACAATCCGAAACGCAAATATCATTGGATTGACCCAGGCGAACCGACATCGACGCCAAAGCGCAATATTCACAGTAACAAGGTCATGCTGTATATGGTGGGACATGAATGTGTACTGAATGTGTACTGCTCTATGAACTTCTGAAACCTGGCGAAACAGTCTCTGCAGATTGGTATCGTCATCGTCCATTTACTGGCAAAGGAAAACGTCCAATAAAACTGCTCCATGACAACGCCAAGCCTCATGTTGGTAAACAGGTCAAAGATGCATTAATGGCTCTTGGATGGGAAGTGATACCACACCTGGCGTATTCACCAGATATAGCCCCAACAGATTTTCACCTGTTCCGGAAAATGCAGTATGAATTAACTGATGTACGATTCAAAACGTGTGAAGAAGTGCAAAAATGTGTCGATAGCTTCCTCGCTTCACAAGATGAAACTTTCTTTGCGGAACGCACGCGTTACCTGAAAGGTGGCTGAAAGTCATTCGAAGTAATGGAGATTATTTTGATTAATAAATGTGTTGTAGTTCTTTCAGAAATAAATTTTGATTTTTTGTAAAAGTGTCCTAAAACTTATTTGTACACCTAATACATACTCGTACAACATAACAAACTAAAACTAATGCACACGAAGTGTCGGCGTCGGCGTACATAACACCCTTCAGCCAGAACTCTTCCTTGAGGAACTTCTCGAGATGATGTGTCGGAACACGCACCACGAAAGACTTGAAGTTTGTGTTATGACGCGGCTCCAACTGCTCGACCCTCAAAGTCCAGTTGGTCTTCACACGCAGGTACTCCACGATCTCCTCAACCTTCGTGGAGAGGTGCAGTCTGGACACGTACAGCATTGTCGTCGGGATTGCTAGACGCAGCAGCATGTTGGGTCCTGCCGGTGCAGTGCCAGACTGGTTCCAACAAGGAGGCTTCTTCTTCTTCTTCTCCACCTTGATAAAACCATCCTTGTCGCTCGTTTCCTTCTCGGGACCCTGCCTTACCAAAACATTCTTGGTTTTAGACCGGCTTCGTTTACCCCCTCTTGGTTTTCCGCTTGTTTTACTTGCGAGTTTTGCGATTGCGACTCAGTAGGCTTATTAGCGGCGGCTATTGCTGCATAGGCTCGTTTGGGCGTCGACGAATCTACACAAACCGTTATCTTCATCTGTGTCGAGGCAGGGACGGCCACGACACGCTCTGCAACGCATGCATTCTCGGCAGTTGGTGATGCATTCGACTTCGCCGACTCGAAACTGCAGATGGAGGCTTTTTGTGCCCCGTGACGCATGTTCACGTTTGCGGCGGCGTCGGTAGGTTACTTATTACCCACTTGCGGAAATTGCATTGCGCAATAATACTACTTCTGCTCGTAGATCTCTGATGGTGTTATTGGATACCTCCAACTGATGCTGCATCTCGGCCTGGCTTTGCTTTAGGAGTGTAATGTCCTTCAGCAGCCTGCTGACATCTACGTGGTCGAACGCGATGGGAGGCAGCTATGGATGCGCAAGTGGTGTAGCTATGTGCAGAGCAGAGTACTCACCGTGCCTTCCCTACTATCGATACTTCGCATAGCTCGAGCTGCGCAACTTCCTCGCACAGCTACCTTACAGCGCATCTTCATAGTACATCTTACTTGCTCTGCTACACAGCTTAGCATTAGTGGAAACGGTCGCATAGTTCCGTAGCTTAGCTTTCATATCCTCGCAGCATAGCTGCATAGCACATCTCTGGTGGAAAAGCCTTAACAGAACACTCGTCTAACAATATAATATGTGTGTCGGTGAAGTTGCGCAATCATTTGTAATCACACTGAGGGGGATTGGCGCCTCTCCGTGAGTACTAGCCATTGCTGACCAGCCATACATACAATGAATTATATTATTTCATCATCTAAAGTTGAATCATTGAAATATTTTGTTTATTGAAAAAATTGATTTACATAAATATAACTAAACTATATAACTAACAAATACAACTAAAGTAATATCATTGGAGTCTACGAGTATCTGAACTAGGAACAAAAATGTGAATAACACTAAACAGAAACTGTCATGTCGATAAATATATCGACATAACAGCCGGTCGATTCTGTAAAAATCTCACCGTGATAACTAAGGTGAAGTGAGCTTAGAGTGAGCTGTGAGTCATACTGATGCTAGGGATTGACACTGTTGACGACTCACTCCACGCTTACTTCACCCAAGTTTTCACGGTGAGATGGTTACAGAATCGTACGGCAGGTTGTTTTGTACAACGTAATAATGTTGTACAAAAAGTTCTAGAAGGGCATAATTATAGTGACCTTATTATTCGTGTAGTTCTTTAGAAAGGTCATGGGCGTAGTATGACCAGCACCTTAATTGCGTAACTCACTATCAATTTGAATTGCTAATCCATTGCTCATTAAGTTCGAAAAATTTGTCTGGTCAACAACGTAAATAACGCAATGAATGTTGTTGAAAATGAAAACAATTGCTACTGATACTTTGTTACGCAACCACCCCGCAGAACCAAAACCGCGAACATAAACGAAGCAAAAGAAGTGTGTAGGAATGGTAGCAGGTGGCGTTCTGTAGTTTCTGTCTACCTCTATGCGAAGAAGGCGAAGAAGAGTTCTTAAGTGTGTGTTTCACGGGACTCCTCTCTGCGAAAGTGGGTGGGCCGTAATCTACCGCGCGGGCCCAGTGCGGGTTGGTCACGAAAAGGAGGCCTGAGTCCCAGCAGTGGGACGTTATAGGCTAGTTATGCTATATAAGATTCACTTATAATTTAAATTCGATTCCTTTTAAAGTGTTGTTCCGTTCATAGAATTAGTCTTGTACTAAGAGACTTTACGGCCACAAGTCTTTCGTGCAATTAGCAGCTGTGTAGGCGTTTCCAAATTACCAACATTTGTTCTGTGCAGGAATTAAACTCGTGAACAGTAGCGCAGAAGCTATACCGACCCATATACAGTGGACTCCTGGTAATCCGGCCCCTGTCTAATCCGGCACCCCCTGTCATCCGACATGTCTATTATGTATTATTGAATATTTTTTTGACAATATTCGCTAATGTAGATAATAAGAATAAAATAATAAAACCATTTATTTCCAGGTAACAAAGACCCATAGATAAATGCCTTAACTTAAGTATACATACAATATAACAATTGTGTTAGTAAATAAAACATAAAAACTATGTTAGTACCACTTAGTTGCACTAAATCTTTACGCGCTCCGGTGGCACTTGTCCGCGAAAGCGGTAGAATACCACATCCTGTAGCCAAAAGCTTTCTTCCATCACCTGATGCAGGTAGCAAGTTGGTATGATTATCTTTAATCTCCTCTTCCGAACTTTCTTCTACTGCCATTTCTAAATTCTGTCCATCGATTTCTTTGTTTACAGGTTTCCATTCTCCCTCCCAATAAAGCTTGAACTCTGTATTAATGAATTGTTTGCCATTATCCAAAGTTATGGAAACGGGATGTCCTATCCGGCTAAAAATCTCTTTAAGTAATCGAATCATTTCCTTACTGCTTATGTCTCGAAACGCTTTAATCTCCTTGTACCTAAAATAGTAATCGATGAAAACCAAAAGGGAATTACCACTTGGTAATCGACCTAGAAGGTCTATGGTGGTATTAACCCAGGATTGGGTAGGCAATTCTCTCCTCTTGAGTGGATGGATCGTACTAAATTTTCCAAGTCCTTAACATAGTTAGGACACCAAACCGTCGCTCTAAGTCTCAACTTCATCGCAACCATTCCTGGATGGCCCTCGTAAGCAGCATCTAAAAGAAGTCGTCGTAATTGTATCAGGGTAACTTATATTTATATATATAAGTAACTTATATTTATATATATAAGTAACCATACATAAGTCAAGTCACTGGCTCTCTGACTAGGTTCAGCTTAGTCTTAGTTAACCTACCGTGTCTCTTGACCTTGATAGATTAACTCTACTGAATTTAGTATAAAATGTAGAAAACGATAAATACAAATGAGGCAATAATGCCCTACCTGTTACCAATGGTATCTCTCAGCTGATTCTAAAATTACTCAATGCACTTGACGATATATAGACGATCACATGCTTTACATTCCTTATAGGGTGTACCATCACATAAAAAATGTAGGTCCCTCTTAACAATATGTCACCAAAGAAACATAGCTCGTTCTCAAATAGCTTATAATTCTTTACTGCGTCATCCCACTTTTTGTTAAACACGCCTTGTTTCACTTTTGTATGCCTATGTCAATCTTCGAATGTTCTCCAATATCTTTTAGCGATGTGGTCGAATTCCTTGATCTGACAACTCATGTCCTAGAAATTCAACTTTGTTTGTTCCGTAGATACATTTTTTATCTTCTCTTAGCATGATGTCATTCGTTCTTAATGTTTCTATTACTTTTTGTAACCGTTTGTCATCTTCTTGCTTGTTCTTTCCATATACTAAAATTTCGTTCAAATAACACCCTTTCGAGTGTTTTCTGGAACATTTCCGGCGCACAGGTGATTCCAAACATTAACCTCTTAAAGCGATATAATCCTTTACCAAATATGAATGTTGTAATATTATATCTTGAGTCGTGTAGAAGCTCCAATTGATGGAACGCGTTTTTTATATCTAATTTACTAAACATTTTAGCATTTTGGATCTTTGGTAGTAGCTGTTCCATCGTTGGTAGCGGGTGATTTTCTCGTCTGATGGCCAAATTTGCACGCCTCATATCAATACAAAGACGAACATCCTCGTCGGCTTTCAGAATCGGTACTACCGGCGATATCCATTCAGACGGTCGTTCTACTTTTTCTATTATATCTTTTTGCAGTAGTACATCTATTTTCGAAATGTTTTTTTTTCTTCCAGTGGAATCGGTATTCATCTGGAACGTTGTGCGACCGGTTTTACCTCAGTATTAATTGGTATTTGTATTTTTCTGAATTAAGGGAAAGGTGTCGTCTCAACTTATTTATGTCTAATCCAAGTTTTAGTACGCCTAATGCTATTGCCGTGGTTTTGCCTAGTAAATTACGGGTCCCTTTGTCTATTACGTAAAAATTGACGTTTTACATTTTTGATCCCACGCGGATATCTGCATTAAAAGACTTGAGAGGGATTTCATTTCCATAAGCAACAAAATGTTTTCTCTAGTTTCTAACCATGTCTTATCTGTTATTAAGTTGTGTTGACATCCTGAATCAATCAGCATCTCTACTAGAGTTCCACCTACTAAACAAGCGAGTGTATCATTATGGAAAACATTAAAAACAATCAATTTCATCTTCCATCGCGTTCGCCTGCTTTACAACTCTTTTTCTACTTCTTAGATCTTTTCGCGTCTCCGCCCCTTTCCGCTTTGTTATATTTATTGCTTCGTTTTAGGTTTGTTCCTCTGCACTGAGCTTGAAAATGCCCGACCTTCTTGCATTTGTTATATATTTTTCCTTTAGCTGGCCACTTCCCATCATAAGCTAGATGATCCCAGCTACCACATCGAAAACACGCCTTTTTGCTATTATTTATGAATGTCTTTTCCTTCACTTGTGTATTGATTTTATTATCAGTTTGATATTTTCCTTTCTGAATGAAAATCACCTAATTGACGTACCACCACCTCTAGAGTATTTTCTTCGGTTATTACTTCAGTTAAGGTCATTTTTTCACCTGCGCGAAGTAATTAAGAGTTCTTGTCTTCCCCAATGTAACAAACTTGAGCGTTTTTAGAACTAATATTAGCATCGCCAGCTTCCAGGTGAATATATAAACTGCTTTTCCAACGTTCCCATCTAGCTCCAACAGATCCTGCTTCACCATTGCACTCAAATTTTTCTAAGGTAAGACTTGACATCATATTTTAATCTGTGGACAGTGAAACAAATAAAGAATGTCTAATTTAGGTCACCAAATGGGCGTAATCCTTTTAACAACCTGACACATTCATTATTTATTTCATACAGCATTCATTCAAGACCATAGTCCAAATTGAACTAACAATGTTGTAGGAATTGTCTTCAAACTTTAGTAATCCGGCGTTATCCGTACACAAGGCTCCATATTACGGGCATCATCCGTATAAAACTTAAATTACCTTAACTTTATCTTTATCTTTATCATGTATGACACTGACATACCTACATCGCATCATGTACTTACGGGCATCACCTATACTAAATTACATTACGAAGTCCTTACAGGCGCCATCGCCACCTGTTCCCGGACTACCAGGCATCATCTGGTAACATCACAGCGTAACATAGACGTCACTCGTTCGTGTCCAACTCATCACGCTGATATCGTACATCATTATCAGAACTTGTGCAACAGGCGTCGTGTGATTTAGTCCATACTGCAGGAGACACATGTTCTCTTTTGTACGAGCATCATTAGGTACTTGATACAATAATCTAATATTGGTCTAGTCTAGTACTAGATAACGAAGTCAATCATGCAACTCAACAGTATGTACGCATTTTGTATACCTATATTTGTAATCTGAAAAATATATTCAATGCTGAGCCGACCGGGAAACGAACCTGGCCCCCATAGTTCAAAGGCAGGAATTTTAAATCTGACTTTTAAATGTATTCTTTAGTCGTATGACATTTTTCTTCTGTAAACAAATCATGCATTTAAGCGACCCCATAAGTGGATACTTATTTTATTTTAGTTAGCAATGAGAAATGTAAACAACCGTCCCGCTTGTTAATAAATAATAACCTACAGCAAAACAACGCGGTCGTCTCGCATCATAGGTAACGAAAAAAAGATAAATAATTATGATAACTACACAAATAGAATGTTTATTTCACGGGATCTCACCGTAATTTGTACTGTGAGTTTCATTAGTTTGAGCAATCTTAGTCTCAAGTCGCAAAACATCGTACATTATTTTATTTATTTTTATGTAAGAGAATAATAATAACTCACAGTAGTCCTGTTAATCCTCGTCACCAAAATGTGGTATTTCCTCCTATATTGTCGGCTCTTAGACGCGCGTGCCCTCACTCCCGCCGCTCACAGTTGTCTGGCTGCTTTACGACTGCACGTGCGCTAGAGATGACATAATGCGTCTTTCGCTCACAGACACTACAATATAGAATCTTATCATTGGATCTGTAATTTTTCGGATTACAACGTCAAGGTAGGTTTTCAACGTTTGTAAAAAATTTCGGACTTAGGCAGTAGGTACTCTATAATCCGACAAATTCGATTGTTCGATACTGCCCTGCAAAACGTTTGTCGGACGGATTACCGGGGGTCCACTGTAACTGTAAATGCTATATAGCGACGATTCCCTTATTCACAAAGGACAGGACTAAACTGATATTTATCTACTGTCCTTTTCTTAATGAAATAAAAAGAAAAAGATGCACTGAACTTAAAGTTTAGTTTGAGAACAAGGAAATCTGCGGCTATAATTAATTTATAGTTTTCCTTGGTACTTTTTTAGTTTATCAATTCTTAACGTTTTAAATAATAGTTTGGAAAAACCACTGTTTTTCCATGTTTTCTATTCCACAGTTTTTTTTTTCTAGTGTGACTAATTACGAAAATATTAGGGGCTGATTTTTCCAACACGAGATAACTTTATCGGAAGAATAATTTTGAATTTTTGACAGTTCTCCCATACAAAAACTGTCAGACGTCAATTTTATTCCACGAATAAAAATTATAAATCGATTGAAAAATCAGCCCTTACGCAAATAAATTATCTCCCAGCGCAGTCGAAAGTTTGAGCGCAATCCTCTCGTCTCAACAGAGTGACAGCGACTGATTTGTGAAACAAAAATATGCTTAAAGTTCCCGCAACGTGCGACGGAAGATGAGTTCTTCCATTAACTAAAAACGTCTTAAGTGCCATAAGCTTGTCGTCGTAATAAAACCACAAATAAAAGTAATTAACAAAAATGCTTGCACAAATATTGTCGCCTTGTATTAATACAAATAATCATTAAATTTTAAACCTATTAGTCGTGAGCATATGTATTTCGTGATGTTTTTCTATGGAGAAAATTTTAATATTTTTTGTTTCTGTTGCACAATAATTGTTGACATGTCATGTAGTCAGCGATTTCGGATTTGGTCCAATAGTAAAAGTTGTTTGTAATGATGAGTAGCATCATGTGTTTAAGTATCGGTCACTACCTTACCAGTCACCCTATATAATTTCAAAGCTAGTAGTTTAGCTGTCAAAACCTTACTATTTTGTGGGTTCCTGGTTGACGGACCATAGAATTTAATCCCACTGAGTTTTGTGGCGTGATCACTTCACCCGACTCACGAAATGTATGGGTTTCATTTTGACAGTTCAACAACATTCATTGCGTTATTTACGTTGTTGAGCAGACACATTTTTCGAACATATGGAGCAATGGATTAGCAATATGCTTCAAAATTATTCAAATTGAGAGTAATAGTGTGCTACGCAATAGGGAATATGCGTGTATTTTTTATATTTTTATGCGATAGGTATATCGTTTTTATAATTGTAAAAAATTATCTAACACCAAAAAACTAAAATTTAGCAAGAAAAATTTTTTTTATCAGCAGACAGATACGGGAAATTTGAACGGCGTCCATTTTGGCGCGCTTGTTGTGACGTCACAGTCTATTATAAAAATTAACTAGTGAACTCGTGTAGAAGTATTGTGCTGTGTAATTTATCAATATTTTGTATTTTCTGACAATTATACCATCGGACAACAGAAAAAACCGATGTCGTGTATTGTGCTTAAGTGTAAAAATGCAATAAGGAGAGGTGCGACATAAGGGAAAAGTGGTACAAAATCATGAAAAGGGACATGGTATTTCCATCAACTTTTTAAATATTGTTGTGAAGATCACTTCAGTAGTCATTTCGTTTCCGAAACAATTTAAATTAGGATAACTCACCAAAGTTATACGAGAAATTTCATTAACATAGCTGTTTTCTCAAAGTTCACATGATAACTTCCTTCAATCGCAAAAACTCGGACTAAAAATTCTTTTGTACAGACGCCAGCACATCAAGCTACCCGAAACTGTCAGATTTTCCTAATCAACTTTGAACCTTATGCTGTAGCGATAAAGTTGAAAATCTATTAAAGAAATCTGACAGATTATAGTAGCTTGATGTGCTGGCGTCTGTACATCTATTTTACCTTCTGCACAGTCGTCACACTGAACGGACAATGCAGTTTCTTGAGGCTCATTACAAATAACGCTTACAACATAACATTTTCTACGAACGTTATGTTCAGGTATTATTCGACTCTTTACAGTACATATATCACCCTCTCGTTTCACTTGGACATACCCCACTGCTGCCGGTCGATTCTGTTAGAATCTCACCGTGAGAAGTTAGGTGAAGTGAGCTGTTATTCCATCGGATACTAGAGATTGACACTAATGACTCCTCACTTTAAACTTACTTTACCCGAGTTATCACGGTGAGATTTTTACAGAATAGCACTACTGAATCACCATATGATTCTCGTTCAGACCTAAAAAAAAAATAACAAAAGTGAATGCAGCCAAAAAACGCATGTTCACTCATTTATGTTATGGTATGATCTCCTGCTTGAAATGCATAATTATTCTAAAAAAAAGTGTGCAGTTTCAAATAAATACAGGGTGAAATTGAAAACATGCGACAAATTGAAATGGGAGATTGTACTCATCATTATGAACAACTTTTACCATGGGACCAACTTGAAATTGCGAAAAAAAAATCAGCTGTTCCCTACATTTTGACGAGTTATACGAACATAAATGTAGGGAACAGCTGATTTTTTTTCCGCGATTTCAGGTTTTATCTCATAGTAAAAGTTGTTCACAATGATGAGTACAATCTCTCATTTCGATTTGTCGCATGTTTTCAATTTCAACCTGTATATGTAATATTTTATTCGTAATTATTTTGCAGCTTTCACTCTTTTGATTTCAGCAGACGTAAAATACGGATTTGATAAAAAATAATATGTTGTCATCATGAACACATCAATTTTGGGTAAATTATCTGATTGCGCTGTCACATAACCACTATCAGTCATTGTCCTATGCGTCTTTCCTTTTTCTACGAGACAAATGAATATTAGGTACTTTTAAATATTATGCTAAGAAATCACAATAAAACTAACTCAATCGCAAAACGCCCTACAATTATGCACTTGTTGACATGAATTTGTAGACTGTTACGTCACATTCGATCGGACCAATAGCGTTGCGTTTCAACTACTTTGAATTTCTCAATTATTTTTGGCACTTTTTAATAATTATATTTGTAATAAAAAAAATATATTAACTAAAAAATATTGATGTGGGCATAATTCTGAAGTAAGTAATAAAGTTTATAAAAAAAAATATTTAACCCTTTTTAGAATCACACGCATATTCCCTATTAGGGTGCAGCCGGTCGATTCTGTAAAAAATTCACCGTGAAATCATAAGTGAAGTGAGCACTTAATAGTGTTAATCCCTAGCGAATGACAGCTCACTCCACGCTCACTTCACCCAAGCTTTCACGGTGAGATGGTTACAGAATCGCACGGCAGGATGCGTGTCGATATCACTGTCACTCTGGAACTATTTCCAGAGTGACAGTGATATCGACACGCATTGACTATTCAATCCGTGTAACATTGCTCAATAGACTTGGTCAAAGCCAGGCAGAGGTAATCTACTCGTACCTACCTAGTTGCCTCCTCTATGTACAGACGCCACATCAAGCTACTACAATCCGTAAAATTTCTTTATTAGATTTTCAACTTTATCACTGAAGTATAAGGTTCAAAGTTGATTAGGAAAATTTGACAGTTTCGGGTAGCTTGATATGCTGGCGTCTGTACCTTAACTAAATAAACTCGACTCAAAGTAAATAACTACTAGGTACTATTGCGTAAGCTTACCTTGGTAATCGCAGTCAGCATAGTAAGCGGGGTAATTGCGTAACATATTATCAATCGAATCGGTTTTATTTTCAGTTCAACAACATTCATTGCGTTATTTAAGTGTTGAGCCGACAAATTCGAACTTATGAAGCAGTGGATTGATAGTGTGTTACGCATTTAGGGCGCTGACTAATATTAGGTCTTTACCTATGAAATTGCCGTTCTGCAGTACTGGCCATTTCAAATCAAAATAATTTTTGTTTAGCTAAGAATTCTAATTTCAAATTAATTTTATTTTAAAAACATGGAATTTTGTTTCCAAAAGTAGTCATTTGTTTATTGATTAGTGTTACATTTTCATCGCATTTCAATCTTTTTCGTCATCATGGATACGTTAAAAATTCGAGTAATTATGGGATATGAGTACCGTCGTGGCAGCAACGCGGCACAAGCGGCACGCAACATCAACGACGTTTACGGAGCTAACACTACAAACCAACGCACCACCTGTTAGGTATTGGTTTGCTCGCTTCCGTTCTGGAAATTTCGACCTGAAAAATGAACCTCGCGGTCGTCCGAAGACTTTTGTCGACAGTGACGAATTAAAGGCGATTGTGGAAGCTGATGATACACAATCTACGGCTGAATTAGCAGCAGCTTTCGACGTTAGCGTCAAAACAATATTGGTCCATTTGCGTCAAATTGGCAAGGTAAAAAAGCTTGACAAATGGGTGCCTTATGAACTCAATGATCGCCAGCGCGAAGTACGCGTCGAGACGTGCCTTGCACTGCTCAAGAGACACACAAATGAAGGAATTTTGAACCGCATTGTTACCTGCGATGAAAAATGGATTCTGTTTGATAACCGCAAGCGCTCATCAAGTTGGTTGGATCCTGGTTCAGCACCTAAACAATGCCCTAAACGAAAACTTACCCCTAGAAAAGTGATGGTCACTGTTTGGTGGTCTAGCGCCGGTGTGATTCATCACAGCTTCTTACCAAACGGGGTGAGCATTACTGCAGATGTGTACAGTGAAGAACTGAACACAATGATGGAGAAGCTGGCACATCTCCAACCAGCATTGGTCAATCGCTCGTCTCCGCTGCTCCTGCACGACAACGCGCGACCTCATACTGCACAGCAGACGGTCTCCAAGTTGCAAGGACTGGGGTTGGAAGCTCTCCGTCATCCGCCCTACTCACCAGACCTTGCGCCTACAGACTACTACTTTTTCCAGAATTTGGAAAACTTCTTGGTGGGAAAAAAATTCAATACCCGAGAGGCAAAAAGCCTTTGAAGAATTTGTTCCTCCCGTCCAGCTGATTTCTTTAAGAAGGGCATCAATAAACTGCCACTGCGTTGGCAAAGATGCATTGATTGCATGGGTGATTACTTCGATTAATACAAATAAAAAACGACGGGTTGCACTCCGGGAGTGCCGGCAGAAGTGAAAACTTAAATATTAACGTTGTGCATTTTTTATATTTTGGAATGGTTAGGGAATCATTTTACACGAATTGCTTTAATTATCAGTATAAAAGTACTATCATTTATGTCGTAGAATACAATATTTATTTATTGCGCTATCTTGCACAAACATGACAATTTATATTACTTACATTAAAAAGTTTATCTCTCAGAAAAATCAACTTCCATCCATAATTTCGACGACTTTTTCACCATCATTATTACCAGAACCATTATTTTATTATTTTTTTAATTTTTTCACGTCCACCGGAGGTGTGCCATATGTTCCACCAGTTATCTGTAGTTCCCAAATTGCAGATTTATTGTCGAGAGATGTACCTTCAAGTCTATCAATACATTCTAACTACAATTCTAATTAATTCATTCATTTAAGTTAAGTTTGTTTCTGTAACATAAACACACACGAACATTCGCGCAAGCACCCTGCCCCACCTAAACTAAACAACAGGCGCAGGCATACATTTTCGCCGCGCCGTAGAAAGAGAGGGGGATACTTCCTCGCCTACACCGCGCCGTCGGCTGTCTACTCACCATCCGTCTTACGAATTTTCGATCAGGGTCACGTGTCCTGACGCGAGTTTTACATTTTTTACCCGTTACAAAAAAAGTCTACAACGCCGCTAAAGACGTTTTCACTTCAAAAATACATGAAAAAAGTTCGTTTAAATTGTTTCATACAAAACGGCAATTTCATAGGTAAAGACCTATTATTACACCGGTCTACAGCATTTTTGCGCACGGGTTGTGCGTAATTTATTTTTATTGCTTTTATATCTAGAAATAAGAATAAGTACAAACAATGGTTCTGAATTTGCTTTTATGGGTAAAAAAGGGGAAAATTAAAATCAATGAAAATACATATAAAATTGACATCGAGATGATTTATTAAAAGATACCGATCATACATTTATGATTTTTTTTAACAATAGAAGTTTAAAAAACAAGTTTAAATGTTTAAAAATGAACAGTTTTACTTTTCCTGTCATGTTCAGTAGAAGTTTCTCTTATTAACCCCCAAATATAGTCTCCCATGATGCTTTCAGTATACTGGCCTTGGTAACGTCTCTCAAATTCCATTTTTATCTTGATTTTTAACAGGTAGATTGAAGTAAGCGAGATAATTATGCCTCGCAAATCTTTAAATCATACTTTCTTTCCCTCACTTTCATAAATTTACCGCAAATATAGTAAAACGAGTCAGCGTCTCGTTTACAACTTCTCGTAGCCATTTTGTACAGGCCAATACAGCGAAAAGACATATGAAACACGTTATTTCTATGTAATATCCAAGCACATTCTGTCCATAGCGGCAAGCGGCGCGCCGCTTGCCGCGAAAGGGCGTGTAGTAGTGTTTCTTCCGCCGCGGCGGAAGAAACACTACTACACGCCCTCTTACCTCTCTTTCTACACCAATAGCGTGCAAAGCGAAATTCATTGGGCGCGAAAATCAAAAATGGTCAAAACGCTCTAAGTTCTTAAAAAGCAAATATTTTCGATTTGTAATCACATTTTTTTTTATATATGTGCTTATATAATCAGAATATATTAAGTAAAGCCCATGCGCAAAAAAAATATTTTCTTTTGTTGACCGGTGTTATCTAAACTCATATAATACCTATTAGTTCTATGACTTAATTTTTACAGATTATTAAGTTTTTTTTTTTTTTTTAGTGAACAACAAACTTAATCTGAGAAATATTGTCCATCCTGCGGGATAATTGCGTAACACACTATCAGTAACAATGGGTTTCATTTTGACAGTTCAACAACATTCATTGAGCAGTTGAGCAGACACATTTTTCGAATATATGAAGCAATGGATTAACAATATGCTTCAAAATGATTAAAATTGAGAGTAATAGTGTGTTACGCAATTAGGGTGCTGTTCTATGAATTTACGCACATCACTGTTTATCCACTAAGCCGTGCTGCATTGACCGGAACATATGATAATTCAGATGGGGCCTGGTGAATATGCCGCGTGTGGGAGAACTTCCCATCCCAAATCCAAAAGGCTCGTGTGACTCAGAAGAGTCACACGAGCAATGTGAGGTCGAGCGTTGTCATGCAGCAGTATGCCTTGCCGGCTTCTTTGTCCAGTAAATGGCCTTTTCTGATCCAGTTTTCGCTCAACTTATTCAATCGACGACTGTAGCGTTCCGCTGTGTCCTTCTGACCAGTTTCCAGAAGTTCATAACAAAGCACACCCTTCATGTCCCACCAGATACACACAAGAACTTCCTTTAAGTGGCTATTCGGTTTCGGCGTCGACGTAGAGGGTTGCCGGGGATCTACCCACAACTTTTTTACGGTTAGAATTGTCGTAAATATACTTCTCATCACCCGTCACAATTTTCCATAAGAAGTCCTTTTTTTGTTGCCGGGCAAGAAGTGAAAAACGCGTGTTATTACGTTGATTTAAGTTATGTTCGGTCAACACAATCATCATCATCTGCCTAGCCTTTTCCCAACTATGCTGGGGTCGGCTTCCAGTCTAACCGGATGCAGCTGAATACCAGTATTTTACATGGAGCGACTGCCTATCTGACCTCCACAACCCAGTTACTGGGTAATACGATACCCCTAGGTAAGACTGGTTGTCAGACTTTCGGGCTTCTGACTACCCGTAACGACTGTCAAAGATCTACTAATGACAGCCGGGACCAACGGCTTAACTTGGAATTCCGCATCAGGCTGCGACTTGTCACTAAGATCGAAATTACCACTTCTAAACGTTTGTACCAATAATTACATGTTTCATAATATACGACGTCGTCACCAAGAACACTACAAATTGATTCCCGTGCTTGAGGAGCATTTTTTCCTTGTTGGAATTCGTATAAAATGAAGTGCCGAATGTGCTGTTTAAAGGTTGCCATCGTAAATTTTACCATTCTGAGAGGTTATGTAACTTGCATAGACTTGTCATTCGGTGTTCTAAAATCTACAACCCGAATTGATTGTCAAATTCTAAATTAACGCGAGTGAAGCTGCGGGCAAAAGCTAGAAATATTATAAAGGGTAAAGATTAGGTCTTTTGTATGTTTGTTTTTTTCAAAATCAAAATTAAAAGTAATTTATTCAAACTAGGCTGAGAATTAGCACTTTTCGAACGTCAAAATTACAAAAGACAGTCCCCCAAAACGCCCGCCCTTCACCACTTCCTAGTGCTTTCGCTGGGAAGAAGTGGCGCAACAAACTCCCCAGCAGTTTGTTACGCTTTCACGCTAAAACGACTCAACAGATTTAGATGTTTGACACATAGGTAAACCATGACTTGGATTAGAACATAGGATACTTTTTATCCCAATATTCCCACCAGATCGAGACTTTTGCGGATGAAACAGCGGGGCGCAGCTAGTTTTATATTAACTCCAAACAGAAGATCTTTGACGTTACCACGAGATTAGTGCTTATTATCTAATCTGTCAATGACAAATAAAGGCTTTTTACTAGATTAGATTGTAGTTATACGAGATCTGGACAGTGCTGATACACTCTGTTCAAAATCATCAGGATAACAGTCCACCGCTGGACATAATACTGAAGCTTCTTTATTCTATATATTTTAAGTTTACAAATCAAATGTAGTGCTAGTAATATTTTAATACTTACTTCTAGAAAGAAATAAAATACGTTTATTTGCGGTAAACATGACGCAGAGCGAGAACATAAACACAAATAAAAAACCGGCCAAGTGCGTCTCGGACCACGCACAATTAATGATTCCTTAGTTGGAATGAATTTATCCCAAGAACAAACTTAACTTTGTAATTGAAAATCATGTTCTCCGATACATTGCAACTGCAAATGTAAGTAGGTCGACTATTACTCGTAAACTTGTAAAGCCTACTTAGCTGTGATAGTTTTCTTTTAACTTCGTTATATATACTACTACCGTGAGTTTTTTACATATCCAAAAACAACCATTTAGCTGGCAGAGGGGAGGGGGGGGACACTTGACTAAAAACAAGTGAAGCTAATAGAAGCGGGTTAAAAATCACGTTTGTTGTATGGGAGCCCCCTTAAATATTATTTTAATCTGTTTTTTAGTATTTGTTGTTATAGCGGCAGCAGAAATACATCATCTGTGAAAATTTCAACTGTCTAACTATCACGGTTCATGAGCTACGGGCTGGTGACAGACGGACGGACGGACAGCGGAGCCTTAGTAATAAGGGTCCCGTTTTATCCTTTGGGTACGGAACCCTAAAAAGAACAAGTTGGAAGGAAATATTCGTCATACCCACGCAAATGGTCATAGTTAAGCATAATTCAACTGGGTTGCAGCTGAAAATCAGCGTCAGGTGATACACACTGTGTTGTCATCTGACATTATGCTGTGTCATAAGTCTTTCTTTTCTGTTTTATAGTTTTAATGTGTATTTATTTTTGATGTAATTCCAATAAACGCATTTTTCTTTCTTTTCTTTCTTAATCCTGCGACCCTATTCGAGACAGAGCCTTTAGCACTGGTTTTCAGCGACATCCTGCGTTGACGTCAACTGGTGGAGTATACGATGCTACTCCAAGTAGATGCTGCTGTTAGTCTTGTTCGAGTTGTATTTTTGTCGATATGTGGACCCTTCTTTGAATAAAAGCCTCCTCCATCCCGTGCCATTTTTCCCTGTCTTTGGCTGTCTTCATCAAGTTTGCCCCAGGTAATGTGTGGCGGCATCTTTATCGAAACATACGAACTACGCGGTACACTGACGCCACGGAACATCCTGCGTCGTGGAAAGAGACTTTACCGTGCGACTAGCATATACACCATTATTTTTAGTATATGGCAAACCCGAAACACGTGTCTAGTATTTTTATGTAAAGAACCTATGTACAAAATTTCAAAACTGTATCATGAAAAATCACGAAGTTATAAGCTTGTTATGCTACCTGATTGTCCGTACAAAAAGTTGGTTACCACTTAACACGCCGGCCGACCAGCTGTGACCTGTGTTGTGCGCATATGAATGCGGATATTTGTAGTGTCTACATAGTGTCGCTCGGTGTCCAACTTGTTACCATTTTTAAATATTTTTGGGACAAAATATAACATGGTGTAAAAACTATTGGAATCGATTCAGTTATTTATTCTGAACTAACTATATTCAAGTTTGTAGTATACTAAAAATAAAGTTGTATATACTCGTACAATGTCCCGACAGCAATCGTCGAGCAGTAGCCCACCAGACACAACACCCGTCTGGTCGGAGTATCCCCTTTTTCTATGGAGTATGAGTGAACTTTACACCCTGTTTCTTACATACCTCTACAAATGCATCTTTTCTGGTGGTTGACATAAGCAGACTGCTGCACAGAGACCTCTATTGCACGCGTAGCTCTATCCTCGGCTACTCATAAATCGGCGAAGATTGTCCCTACTCGCTCCTGCTAACACGAGTAGGTACAGGTAGATAAGGGTGCGTTTCCACTGAAGCGGAGCTGGGCGAAGCGGAGCAGAGACGTGCAGGAATCGACTAATCACAATGGTTGAAATCCTCATCGCGTCACTCGTCTCGTCTGTGATTGGACGATTCCTACACGTCTCCGCTCCGCTCCTCCCAGCTCCGCTTCAGTGTAAACGCACCCTAAGTTCTTCACTGCGTTTCCTGAATTTAAAATCTGTCACAACACCACAAGATAAGGGTTCACAAAATGATCCTGGAAAGCACCTGAGGTCCGCACTCGGGATTTCCCACACGGTACCATAATGTTTTATATGAAACTAGCTTTTGCCCGCGGCTTCGATCGCGTTAATTTATAATTGTACTCTGCTTGTTGTTTGGCCGTTGCACTCATGGGCTCAGAACGGAACATTGTTCTAGGACGCTCTCCTATACACAATGTTGTATATCCTTCTATTTGGCGCTAATACGTACAAATTCTGGGCATTAGACACACGCGAACATGCTACATATAGCTGGCCATGGGAAAAACATGGCTTTTCCAAATGCACCCCTGCTACCTGCAATATTTGCCCTTGTCTATAATATTATAGATGTAGGAGTAGGATGAAAAACCGGTCTATCGACACTCTAGACTCACAAAAGGCTTAAATAAAAAACTCTAAACTTTAAAGTTTCTAATATAATTAAATCATGATTCGATAGAAACATGGCGCCATCTATTATCATAATAACGTTATTGATTTTTTCCCCGGGAACCGCACTTTTTTAGGGATGAAAGGTACCCCGAGTCCGTTTCTGTACGCCTGACAACGTATACGCAAAATTTCAGGATGATCGCTTCAGTGGTTTAGGCGTGAAAAGGTAACAAACAAACAAACTTACTTTCACATTTATAATATTAGTTACGACAATTAGGATTGACAGATTTGACAAATTGTTGGCGATCGACGAACGAACAATTTATCACTGTTCGGAACTACTTACTAGATAACGATTGGACAATTTAGATATTGTTGTCTAATTGTATTTCCCTACATAAATACATACATAGCAATAGCATCGAACCTTTTTGTATGGAGGTATTGACAGAGATAACAGCCAGCCGGTCGATTCTGTAAAAATCTCACCGTGAAATCATAAGTGAAGTGAGCACTTAATAGTGTTAGTCCCTAGCGAATGACAGCTCACTCCACGCTTACTTCACCCAAGCTTTCACGGTGAGATGGTTGCAGAATCGCACGGCAGCATCCTTTTTAACACACTATTACTCTCAATTTGAATAATTTTGATGCATATTGCTAATCCATTGCAAAATCCAAAAATGTTCTCCTCAACAACGTAAATAACGCAATCAATGTTGTCAATTGCCAAAATAAAACCCATTGCTACTGATAGTGTGTTACGCAATTATCCAACGTGTAGGTATACAAAAACTGTAAAAAAAAAAAAAAACATTAAAAAAAGCTTCAGCTGCGTCCGGTTAGACTGGAAGCCGACCCCAACATAGTTGGGAAAAGGCTAGGCAGATGATGGTGATGATCACTTCTATACAGTGTGAGTCTTTATAAAGTGCACATATTAAAAAGGGTGAAAATATAAACAGTTTTATCGACGGAAAAAATGTCAAAAAAAATCTAAAAAAAAATTTAAATTTTTAATTTTTTTTACTCTCGTCTGGGTACCCCATGCAAACAAACTGTTACTACTTTTAAACTAAATGTCATATTAAAACAAAACAAAATTAATAATGATCTCTAATAATAGGCCAAGCCAATAAAGCCATAATTTTTTGAAAAAGAAACCTCATAAATTAATTATTCATGATTTTTTGAAGAAAATTTACCATTTTTACCATTTTTTACCATTTTAAAAATATTTTTTTTGACATTTTTTCCGTCGATAAAATTGTTTATATTTTCACCCTTTTTAATATGTGCACTTTATAAAGACTCCCACTGTATTACTCGTCATCTCGGTAGTCACCCGTTCCAGCCATTTCATAGTTGGTCTTTCACTACCCTTAGGTATATCCATCTACATTCAAAAAAGTATTATAAAGTCCTTATAAAACAACAAGGTGCAAGATGTGAGTATTATAGGATTTAGTAGGTACGTAAATCTAGATAGGTACGTCGTTATGTAGAGTTATGATTTTTTTTTTTTTTTCGATAGCAATTTTGTACGAACCTACTTATTCACATAGATATTTTGTTTTCCTAGTAAGTAATGTGGATAATAATGCTAATAATATAATAATACTACATAAGTATCTGCATAGATCAAGTAGTTTGATTTAAGCCTAAATGTAGCCTAGGTCTGGAAGTCTGGATGCACATTAAGCTACCCGAAATTACTGTCAAATTGTCCCAATCAACTTTGAACCTTACCTACGCTTTAGCGATAAAGTTGAAAATCTATTACAGATTGTAATAGCTTGATGTGCTGGCGTCTGTACATTATGTAAATCGGTATGCAAGAGATCGTATCGTACCTAATTAACAGCGATGCTTTGCAGTTGAAATCTCAGTCAAATGCGTTCCAATTGTTTTTATCCTTTCTCTACTCGAAATACTTAATTAATTTTGGGTAGGTATCCTATAGATTCCATGAAATAATATAGAATGCAATAATGTTAACTACTATATCATAAGTGGCGCGATACCATCATTGATTAATTAATTTTTCGAGTGCTGACCGTTTATAAAAGCGTCGAAAATGTACGAAATTACGACATTTGTCATTCGAAAAACCATTAGCTGGTACAAATTTTCGCGATATAACAGCTTGACTCTCAAAATGAAGGCATTTATTGTGCTCTGCAGTGTAATTTCCATAGTTTATTGCAAAACTTTGTGGGCACATTCTGGGTTTCACAAATGTAAGTTTACCAAAGCTTTCTTTTTGTTTGGCAATAATTTTGGCCTCCGATGTAAACGAAAACTGTGCAACAATTATGTGCTACATTATGGTATGTATGATTACCTATACTTTGTACCTAATTTCTGTTTTGCTTGCTTCTTTTTAGCCGGAGAAAGAATGTGTATGAACATGTGGGATGAAGGATGTAACAACGGTCAACTCGGGGGAGCTGGTAAGTACCTACCTACTCCCATTTAATAAAAAAAACTTGCGCGGTCGAGGGACCCCGTCAGGAGCGAAGTTCCTTGCGATACTCGCACGCGCATACACGCGTATATAATAGAAAGAGACAGAGAGAGAGAGAGAAAAAGTCGTATGGAGAGGGCATAAGGGCGAGGCCACAACACTGCGTTGCGGCGTCGTATCGCAAAAACGACGTCGCACAGCAATACAATGCGATGACGCAACGCAAAAATTTTATCGCATACGACATCGTACGACAAGACGCTAACCGTCATGTCAGTTTCTAAAAAAAAATTGTCTTTGTAGTCTGATATACTTTTGTCCCAAAGGACGGGACGGAACTAAGGATATCAGGTAATCGATATCGTAATCCGCCATCATGAAACGTGCGCACCTCATTCAATGTGGACACTAACTACGAGGTAGCGCGTCGTCGCATTGCAGATTTGTACGTTGCGTCAGCGCATCGGAAATTTCCACGATGCGTTGTGCGGCGTCGTAGATTTTTACGATGCGACGCCGCAACGCAGTGATGTGGCCTCGCCCTATGGCCGCTGCCTCGAATTTTGCGGGCAACGGGGTGGCGGCGGCGGCGGCGCGGGAGCCGATCACGCTCCGAGATGAAAGAATGAGGAAGGTATGGGCCTCGGTTGACATCCATTAGGGACATGGCGATTCCCTTGCCACAAAATGTGGCACACCTTCAAAGGATGATGCCACGAAATGTATGGAGCTGGTACCCGCTCCAATAGGAATAAATGATATATCATTAGAAAGATATTAAGATTAAGTACAATAATTACAATTACCCTTGTCTTAATTCCTTAGTAATAGGTACAGGGTGGACGTTGAGACGAGGCAGTAAGGGCTCTTTCCGACGGCAAGATCCCGTTTTTGCAGGTACGGTTTTTTGCAGGATCCTGTTTAGTGGTGTACGTGTTTAAATATACATATTCACACAAGCATCCTGTTTGCCGGATACTGCAAGCAGGATGCATGTGTGAATACATGTATTTTATTTAAAAGCCACCACTCAGTCGATCCCAAATGGCTGCGTTTCCAGCGTGGTGGCTTTTGCATATTGCTGCTCCGAAATGCGACAGATATAGCCAGCCCAGTAGTCACTTTAGTCCAGCAGCTGTGTGGCCTGCGTCCGCTATTTGTGTTTTGGAACGAAGTACCTACAGTTCTTAATGCGGTCTGTGAGTTTGACACCTAGTTATACTTCGTTCCATAATAGCCCCTTGACAGACTCCGAGTGCGGACTTTTGACGCTTTGCTCTAGCAAAGCGTGTTTGAGCTCCGTAGGTGAGGCAGGCTCAGAAAGGCAGCACATGCCCAGAAAGAGATGGCGGGATGTGCTGGACTCTTTCTTAAAGGATTGGCCCATAATTACAGTAGACCCGGAAGAGTGGAAAGAGGAAAGGGAGGCCTTTGCCCTGCAGTGGAACAAAGGCTCATAATAATAATTTAAAAAAATATCTAACGGTTAATATAAAATATATAAATATCTACACATGGCTATTGGAGGGGTGGGGTACTAAGATACGCATTATCCTTTGTGGGCATTAAGACTGGGACCCAACCTTCCCTTAACTGTACTCCTATGTGAGAGCTTATAACTTTAGCAGGAAATAACGCTAACCTGAACGGCTATACTGATTGATCGTAACCATCAATTCCGGGCACCACGATATGTTTGGATTAAAAAGGTATAATTATCTACCCACTTTAAGTGGATGCCATATCAAGCGACTCTTCTGCCCATTCTTTTGCACGAGTTGCACGGTCTGGGCCACTGGTTGCAGCTGGTCGTGCAGGTAGTGAGCGTGGACCCGAGCGTGGCGCGGCGCCTGCGCTCAGCCGGCTGCGGTAGGTATAATCCCGAAGCCGCCGATTTTCTGATGCTGTTAGATAAACTGTTTAAATTTTATTTTAGGCAATGATGACGACTATCTGAATGGCGGCTTCAACCCAGGCAAGCGTTGTGTCAACATGTGGGATGAGGGATGTGTCAACGGACAACTGGGAGGATCTGGTAAGTGAAACAGAACATCACTTACACGTAAGTATTTCTTCTTCTCTGCAGGGTAATTGCGTAACTCACTATTAGTAGTGCAGCAATGGGTTTCATTTTGACAGTTCAACAACATTCATTGCATTATTTATGTCGTTGAGCAGACAAGTTTTTCTAACATGTGAAGCAATGGATCAGCAATATTCTTCAAAATCATTCAGATTGTAGTTGATAGTGTGGCCTCAGGTCTCCCAGAATTTTAAACATCCTTACGTTCAGCTCCAAAAAAGCTTATATTCAGCGGTAGTATACCTACGATCCTGAATGTAACGTATTTCTTTGTTTTAGGTAATGACGATAACTACTTGAATGGCGGTTTCAACCCTGGCAAGAGGTCCCTACAGACCCTCCTACAAAAACTAAAGAATACCAAACACCAATAACATTATTTCAAGAAATATAAATACCATCGACAGTATTTTATTTTCCTATTTATTTTTAAACATAACGGCTTTTTGTTTCTAAATAATAAAAACTGGTCTCATCACTGGTAGCTTGAATAAATAATTGCAAAAAGAAATGGTTTTTTTTTTATTTCAATTCCTCTAAAAAGATTTTAAATGGTAAAAAAAAACCCTGGTGGATTCGACCCCCACGTCGCGGTTAATTATTTGCACGAATTGAGCGGAGTTAAGTACTAAGGCAAATAGAGTTAAAGTAAGGTAGAATTATTGTATTAAAAATAAAACCAGTACTATAAAAACTTTATTAGTCCCAATAAACTGCTATGAGCACAAGATGCTTACATAGACCCTTTATAAAAATAATTTTAGAACAATGTTCCAGCACTCCCACTGTTACTAAATCTAGTTACTACGTACTAAAATATATTTACAATAATTATAGTGAAATAGGTACCAAATATTTTGTTACTGGACGAAGGCAATAGCAGTTAGTCTAAAATTTGCTTGGCAAGTAAGATAAGTCTTTTAGTGTACACATAGAAAACAGTAACATCTTAACTTCGAAAACATCAGTTTCTTAATGCATTGATTAATATACAAAAAACAGAATACAGTCCTCTATCGAGAGAATTAGTTTCTGACACCCTGTCAATGCGACAATTCTAGCTAATAAAGATCAAATTCGCGAAAACACGTTTTAGTTTGTATGAAACTGACAGGTGTGAAGAATGCATTCTTTCGTCAGCCGCACTGTAGTTTCTTAGTGCATTGATAATATACAAAAACAGACTGAGATAAAAATTTGCTAATTTCATTATAGCTTGTGTATAATTAATTACTTTAAAAATAGTTGTTAAAACAATTTCACTTTTACTAACTAGTCTTGAAACTATACATACTTAAAGACAAGGGTACTCAAACATAATATTACAAAAATTGAGAAAAAATTATCACAAAAGCGGCGATGTTAAATAATGATAATGAAATATTGTTAACATTTTTGTATTCCTAGAAGCGGTGGGCAAAGCATTGAAATTACTTAAAATTAGGGCAAATTGCAACAAGTGGTAATAACTGAAGGCTTGTACTACTACTATGTTAAACGGCAATCAAACGAGATCAGAATGAAAGAAGTCAAGATTCTCATATAGACTGCATACAAACATAAATTTCAGAGTAAGGCTGCCTGTCCATTGACACGGAGCGAGGGTGCGGAGCGGAGAAACGGAGAAATATTAACCAATAGAAAAATTACATTGAGATTTTATGCAATCCTATTGGTTAATATTTCTCAGTTTCTCCGCTCCGCAGCCTCGCTCCGCGTCAATGGACAGGCAGCCTAAGACACATCGTGTTTATGATCTAATCTTATGCATTCTACTCATTATTGTCACAATGTAATTGAACAACATGCACATTGTTATCACAGCGCTAATTTTATCAATATTTAAACATCTGGTTCCATTAATCTTTCATAGTCATTTCATCACAATAATCTTGTAAAATAGAAATATTTTTCCTTCTTTTTTGTTTGTGTCACACACATTTCTTCATGATAAATATCAGACAGCCAGACATTCTCTTTTATTATTTTGCCACTTTAAATATGAAGATAACAATTTTATATAAGTACATACTATGAGCTAAGAGTTTAAAACTATTATAAATTCTCACACCAATTCCGGTCAAAATAAGTTATTAGACAATAAAAGCTAATTTTACAATTTACAGATTGTTTATAAGACAGGGGCAATTCCCATAATTTTAAGAATGTTCACAGTATGATGTCACAATCTGTCAAAAATGACTCTAATTTCCCTACATTTTGACAAGTTTTTGACATTGATTGTCACTGAGATCAGATTGAGACTACATTTTGAACATTTTTAACTCTGGGAATTGGTCTTCAGATTCTTCAGTTAGTTTGTCCATGCCAATGTTCTTGAGCGTATTGTGGCAACTCCATGGGCAATTTATTATAACCTGAATTTAAACTAGGACCAGGATTATTTGGGGCACTTTTTGGAACATTACCTTGTCTAAATTTAGTAGAATATTTATAAAAATCAGACATTTCAAAAGGCTTAGTTTCTTCTCTATATGGTATACATTTTCCTTGTTCAATCACAGTGAGGTTTTTAGGTGACTCCAAAGACACCGCACCGGGGGATAAAACAGGAGGACTTTGTGGCATCTGATTTGGACTTTGCATAGCCGAGTGCCGACCAGAAGAGATCATTATCTCATATGCCTGTGAGTTTCCTACGCTAGAAGTCCGCTTCAAACTTGAACTCTTTTTCAGAAGAGGCACTTCAGATTTAGTTGGTGAATCCAATGATGTCTCGTACCATTGTTTCTCTTTCACTTTCATGTCAGTTTGAGAGAGTGGTGAGAATTTATTCATGCCAATAGGATCAAAATTGTAAGACTTTGTACTGACTGGAGTTAGTTGTTCCTGATAGTGTCTCCTATCTTCCCTATTATAGTCATCGGTTGACACTTGCAATTGCATATGCATAGGATGTTTAATAGTATTTTGTTCTCGTAACGGTAATGTATTTGGTACAACCGCTGTCCTTTCGATCGGCATATGAGGCTGTTCTTGAATGTCAGGTTGAGACCGATGCTGATAGACCATCATTGGTGCTTCATGCTTCATGTTTTCTAAGTGCAACTGGTTATAATCACTGTGAGATGTCAAATGGTATGTCTGAGTCCTTTGTAATGTGTTTCTACGAACACCTTCTGTGCGTCGTTTCGATTGTTGCATTTGATGTTGATGAGCTAATCCAGTCAAATGTTGGCTTTGAGCTTTTAAATGTGATGCATATTGGTACAATAGTGGTGTATTACGCATGCCGTTCTGTACAGGATGTGGAGCCATAGTTCCGTGAGTATAATGTGTTGTTATATCAGGATGGCTAGAACTAAAATGAGTTTCTCGTAACCTCGATACATTATGGCCTTCTGGAGTGTTGTTGCAGTAGAGTTTGTTCATGTAATCATTTGTCATGGTATGGTGTCTGTAAATAGTTCCTTGCTGCATGTCATTATGAAGATTTTCGTTCATAGGTTCATGTCGCCCAGCCAGTGCCGGGTAAGTATGGGATGTATGTATGGAGAATGTATCAGTATTCCGCTCTTGAGGAGGAGAAGGGAAGAAGTTAGAACAGCTAGTTTCTGGACGTCGAACATGTCTTGAATGTGCACTTTTAGTTGAAACGCCCGATATTGATGGAGTGGATAATCTATGTGAATGATTTTTACGCAAATTCGCGTCTTGTTCCATCGTACGGTCACCCGTTGCGGCTCTGAGGCGCCTAGATGAGTTATCAGATCCATCTTGGACGTCATTACCGTCGGTTGACCTATCGACACTTTTGATACTACCTAATCTTTCTCTTTGAGGCACTTCTGGACTAAGGGGCGCTTCGGGCGGCATGATGCCTGTTAACTGTACTTCTTGCACACATAATTTGTAGAGCTCCTCGTTTTTAGCTGCAAGGATCTGCTCTAATTCCTTCTTTCGAGCTTGCAGCTTAAGCAACTTGTCCTGCTTATCAGAATGCAAATCGCTACCCATTGTGCTCGTACCCATATTTAAAGTAACTTATAACACGCAAAACATAAGTCAAAATGACGTCCACGGAACTGAATAAAATTAGTTTATTATGAAAATAGTCTAGTAGTTTAATCCTAGATGAAATAAACAAAGAAAATTATAAATTTTTGAGCGTTGACACATATTTTCACACGCACATCCGCACCCATGTTTGTTTGTAGAAAAAAAAATTTACAAACACGTTCAAATTAAAAATGTTGAATAGTCTGTATAACGACTTATGGGTGTAGTATCATACTTAAGTGTTTTATTTTTTTTATAATATTTTTATTTTAAATGATATTTCAAGATTCATAACAAAAACATTTCAATAACGGAAATATTAAGATGAATCAAATTGTAGCGTCAAATTCTTAAAAATGAACGCAGAATTTGTCTGCGGCGGAGTTCGTGACGATCGTCGTCAACGTTCGTCATATGTTTACAAAGTAGGCTACGATTGCTTAGTAGCGCAAATCTTTTTTGTGTATTCCTTTCTATTGCGTAGTGTTATGTATTCCTTCTTTTTTATTGTACGGGCTATATGTTTTTCAATAGGCTGGATTGGCAAGCAGAAAACTTATTCTGTCCCCATATGACTTCTTTGAACGGCCAAATCATAGAATGCGTGAGAGTGACATCTGACAAAAAGTGTTGACATTGTGATGTCAATTTGACTTTGACATCATTATCTTATCAAACTAAACGGGCTTTCGGGATTTTAGAGAGAGTATTGCCTCGGCTGCTATCAGTGCCATGTAAATTTAGAAAAACATAAAAGTAACTCCGTAACTATCTTCCTTCCCGTACCTCCGTATCCTGCATAGAAAGTCTTTCACCACACTAAAATAAACACCCAGCAAAGATGTCGAGAGTATACAAGTCACTTATAACTATCGCAGATAAATTTGTCCCCGGAGCAATGCGTCCCATGTGGGAGCATCCAGCTGGTAATTATGATTGTTATCTCTTGTATTGGTTTGAGAAAAAAAAAAGTGTAATAAAAGCTGATTTGTCGTTTCAGGTCCCAAAACAATTTTCTTCTGGGCGCCTGCTTTCAAATGGGTAAGTGAAATGCGGAATTGCGGACGTAAATTCAAGGTCATACTATTTATACTTAAAAGACCTTGCGTAAGGGCAAATGTGCTGCGTATTATGAATAATTAACGTGCTGATCATGTAGTGAGCATTTAGAAAAGGATACAATTTGAATGTTAACAACCGAATTCTCAAACTCAACACAAGTTTAGAGTCGCGGTTAAGTGTCATGCTATCTCTGTCACACTATAGTGTATTGTAGAGATAGAACGAATTTTATGAATGTCTAATAAGTTACATGTTGTTTGAGTATTTGGGTTTAGTCTTACAAAACCGACTGGTGACCATATCATGAATAAAGTACCAAAACAATTGACCCACTAATTGACTCAGTACTTCTATAACTAATTAATATTGGAACAGCTACTCAATCTAGCAACATAAATTATAAACTAAAAACCTTATCAGGATTATTAAATCATTTCATAAATCCAAACTAATCTGTAAACAGTAACTGTAATATGTCACAACAGACATAGTAAAGATTTTTTTTTACTTTATTACACAGATAACACCCAAGTTCATGCAGGCATAAAATGATAAGCCGCAAGACATTATGAAATTTCATGTTCCATGCCGAGAGCACATGATCTTTATCATTGGAACCAGTCCCATTATCTTTTTGAAATACCTGCTGCATAAGTATTACAACCCGCAAGGGTTAACTTGAGACTTTGCTTGGATGACGTAAGCGCACAGTACTGAGGTGTCAAAGGCGAGTGCGGTAAAAGCGCAGGGGTCTGGAGGGGCCGCTCAGGTCTCAAGTTAACTCTTGCGGGTTGTAGGGACATAACATAGGTACAAACTAAAAAGTAATAATTTCAAGGGAATATTGAAAAAACATCACTGAACATCTTAAAAAATATTTTGAGCAATTATGTTAAACGACTGTACTTTTTTCAATAATAAACAATAAACATGTATCATTTCTATTCATGATATTGTACTTACAAAAATTCAAAATTCATTTTGTGATTGTGAATGTGTTTTCATTTTAATACTTCATTCATTTGGGTTATTGGATTGTCTGAATAAAACTGACTTCTGAAATATTTAATAGCATGAATAAGGGTAGAATTAACATGAACTGAAGTGGTATTATTTTTTTATTTCACAACTCATTCCCAGATTAGATATAGAAAAAGAAGAAAGTAATGTTGGTATAAAACTGTACATCACGTGCTGGCGTCATGTGAGTTGTATAAATAATGAAATAAAGTTCGAAGTACAAAGATTAAAGCGGGCTGTGAAATGTAATAACTTTATGGCTCTGCAAAACCCGTCGAAGCGCAGCGTGACTTTACTGTCATAATAATATCAACTTACATTCCTTGAAATTATGTGGAATATCCCTATGTCCCCTTTGAAGCCCTTTATTTCTTTTTCGATTTTATTTTAACATGGACAAGGTTGATATTTTTTTTTGCAGTAAAAACGCTTCACCTAATGTAAGCCAGCTCCAGACTTTGTAGAACCTCACTAGAACCACTTGAGTCAGTGTATAAGTAGGTACCTAATATTATGACTTAGCAAAAATCAATAAGGTAAATCATGCACTTATTAAACAATAGGCACATAGGACATGCACTACAATAAATTCCATTTCTTAGTAATAATACAGAAGTCAATGTTATTCATATAGCTGTACAAGGATCTTTTGGCTTGCGGCCAAAATCGGAACTAACGCCGCCATCTTGTTTTTTCAATACATTTCAAAAAACAATAGCATTAATGTTCACCAACAGCGCCACCCTGTCGACGTCATTCGAGCGCCGAACGATCCTTGTAGCAGTGTTACATAGTGACTGGCCTTGACTCACCACATTCTCACCACTTTCAGGGTTTGGTGATAGCTGGGTTGGGTGACTTGAATCGGCCTGTCGAGAGCTTGTCTATCCGCCAGTCCGCATCGCTCGCGGCCACCGGCATTATCTGGTCACGATACTCCTTAGTTATTATACCTAAAAACTACAGCCTCTTTGCTGTCAATGTGTTTGTAGCCTGTACCAGCGTGTACCAGCTAAGCAGAGCATACATGTACAATAAGGAACAAAAACTAAAAGCAGTAGCAAAACAATAATAAGTTAAACCTCTTTTGACTAAGTGATTTTTGTTGTTGTTTAAGTATACAATAGCATTAAAAATCGCTAATTACCGATTCTCTTGTTGGTTAGGATGATAGTTACGAGATGTTACGCACTTTATTATTACATTACGCACTTTAGTATTTGGTAGTCTTTTTTTTTAATTAGCGTTTTTCACGCCTCTCTCTGATAGATAGAATCTACTTCAACATTGACGTAAATACATATATATTAATGTTATTTAATGATAAGAAATGGGTATTAATTAATATTAGCCAATTTATAATTTATTTTATTTGTAGTAGTTAGATTAAATATAGAATATATTTTGGAGATGGTAGAATCATATTTTGAAATAAGTACAAAGCACTACAATATTGAATTTGTTGGTTGTTATTGTCATTAAATGCGATGCATTATAGAAACAAAGCTGTGTATTCGAGTGCAATGCAGTTAAAAAATATAGTTAGGAAAATAAAGCAATAGGCATGTACCATTCAAATGAGATTGCTACAGTAATAACTACATTTAAACGAAATTCCCCTACCTACATTTGGGAAGTCAAAACTACAAAAGTTGTTAAACTACGGTGACCATACTTTTCGTATCGGCACGTATTACGAATATGAGGTACATCTGAATAGCTCATTCCGTGGTAAATATATTATAAGCCAATACAGCAATGGTGATCCCCACGGGCTAAAGCGAGATGTCTGATTGTAATCGTATCCTTTCTTATTTTGTGGCTGTATTGTTACTTTTAATTCGTAATGCGAATGAACTTTGGTACTACGTACAGACGCCAGCACATCAAACTACTACAATCTGTCAGATTTCTTTAATAGATTTTCAACTTTAGTGCTAAAGCATAAGGTTCAAAGTTGATTAGGAAAATCTGACAGTTTCGGGTAGCTTGATGTGCTGGCGTCTGTACAATACCATCATTTGTTAAAGCGCCAACAGATGGCGCCCCAAGCAGTGGCGGATACGCAGGCTAAATGTGGTTTGGGAGTAATGGGCCTTGGACGGTCTATGCATACGTTGAACTATATGCATGCTTTGTTAGATAAATCAAGGAGGCCTTCTCGATCTATTGATCATTTTTTATTCATAATTTTATTCCTACGACATCGATGCCAAGTAGAGTATAGTTTTACTTAGATTTTGAGCCCTAATGGATTTTTTTGTTCTCCTGGTACCAATTAAATCTGAATCCGCCACTAGATCGATTAGATAAAACGCGTTATTGGTTTCTGTTACAGCTAAATTATCATAGTGTCCGTGATCTTCTGACCTTATGTCGGTGCTGCCAGTTTTTTAAAGATGCGTGATCTCTAATTTTTAAAATCTATAAACGCTCTGTGACAAAAATCAAGTGCGACATTAAAGAGTAACTTATCTAAAAGATAAATAGGTGCTTAAAGTTCTGATTAAATTATTTCTCAACTGTGATAATCTAAACGTAAATGTGGTTATTGTTTACCAACCCATGTGTTAAGTATTGTTATGTATATCACACCGTTTTATGTAACATGGCGTTATTAAATCATAGTTTTGTAAAAGAACACTTTGTCTATTTTTGTAAAAACCTTTTTTGGATTATGGAAATATATATTTTTATATTTCGGATCTTTTCTTGTTTCTTTTTACTTTCTTCTCATTTCTTACTAATTTTCTTTCTGTCATTAACTGTAACTGACTTTCTTTATTATCAGAGGTAGTGGCCTTCTGTTGAAATGTTGCATGTGACTTGTGAGATTTTTATTCATTCAAACATACACACAAATGATACGAGGACAATCATTTGCATCGAAAATTCTGTGTCATGTTCATTTTTATACTCTACTTAAACTATCAACTGATTAGGGCTACTTCCGCGCCTATTCTCTTGTTCACAAACTAAATTAAATTTAAGTTCAGTGCATCTTTTTCTTTCTATTTCATTAAGAAAAGGACAGAAGCTAAATATAACTTTAGCCCTGTCAAACTATTCAGAGCCTGGCGTAAATTGACGTATTTTTAGTACCTAGCCGATTTTTTAATCACGTCTAAATTTGTCTATGGAGTATCTTCATTTGACAGAACTAAACTAATATTTATCTTCGGTCCTTTTCGTAATTAAACAGAAAGAAAAAGATGCACTGAACTTAAATTTAGTTTAGTTTGTGAACAACAGATGGGCACCTTCATCAAATTAATTAAGTTTTGTATGATATTAATTGTTAACTTTAGTGCTGATTTTTCCAACGCCAGATAATTATAAGGAATAATTTTGAATTTATGACAGTTCTTCGATACAAAAACTGTCAGACGTTAATTTTATTCCACGAATAAAAATTATCTGTCGATTGAAAAATCAGCACTATGACTAAGGGCTGATTTTTCAATCGACAGATAATTTGAAAGAATAAGGTAGACTTTGATATTCAAATCTATCTACTTAGGTAAAGCACTGTTTGTGAGTGGATGCTAGATGAATTTTGCACAAGTTAGTATAAAGCATGCTGCATTTTAAATAAATTTATTGGAAGTGGGTATAGCGGGGGGGAGGGGGGGTTGTGGCAGAGAGATCGACGCGCAACCGGTTACCATGGATTTAGTACCATCCGCGTTGAAAATTTTCGTCGGTTATTAAAAAAGGAATTTGCTGTTCCATACATTTTGACCGCGTAGGTATTTGCACTTTTCTATGAAACAGCTAGGGGGTCCTTTAATCATGCGCTGAATTAATGATTACAGTTTGCGCGTCGACGTACCTGCCACCCAGTATACTGAGAGCTTTGGAAAAGGAATCTGTAGATATTATAACAAATTGCTGAAGTACTTATGGCAATAAAAATGATTAAATATTATTCCATGTATGTAACAGAGACGACTAGGTATGTAAAAATAAATTGACAGCGTGTTTCTGATGTGCCATTTTCTCCCTTGCGGTCGTCCGCATGCGGTTGTGGTCGGAGTGGTAGGTAGGCCGGCGCGGTACGTACAGACGCCAGCACATCAAGCTACCCGAAACTGTCAGATTTTCCCAATCAACTTTGAACCTTATGCTCTAGCGCTAAAGTTGAAAATCTATTTAAAAAATCTGACAGATTGTAGTAGCTTGATATGCTGGCGTCTGTACATACCTACGGTGAACGAAAACAGTGTGAGAAAACCTTGATTTAAAAAACAAAATATTGCAAACACACAATTAGCAAACGTGTTCAAGCCTTTACTCTGCACTGCAGTGCTACACACCGTCAAGCCTCGGACCTACATGGATATCCACCATTCAGAAATGAATAAGACGGAGTCACGACTCACGATTCTCAACAGTGAGTGTATAGTTTAAAGGAGGGTCTAATATGCCTAATACCAGACGGTTTACTGCCACTTTGAGAATAGAACACTGGAGAAGCCTTACGAGGACTCCCTCCTCGCCCGTCTGCAACATTACAAGAACAAAATGTTCCCATACGTTCATATAAAGTAACTTATATTTTCTAAGTACCTACTGCCAAGCTGATCATCATCAGCCTACGGCAGTCCACTGCTGGACACAGGCCTCTCCAATTGCTCGCCATTCAACTCTGGTCTCGGCAACTCTCATCCAGCTGCGACCAGCCACCTTGCGAAGATCACCGCTCCACCCAGCCTGAGGACGTACCTAGCTTTCGTTTGCGATTCGCGGTTCCCACTCAAGGAACGTCTACCCGTTGGGGTAGACGCTCATCAGTTCTACAGCTAATATGGCGGGCCCATTGCCACTTCAACTTGCTTATTCTGTGAGTGTCAGCTATCTTAAAAATTTTGGTTCTCTACCAGATCATCTCGTTTCGGATACGATCCCTCAGAGAGACTCCAAGCATAGCCCAAGCCAAGTTAATGATGAAGTTTAATCAGAACTTCATAATAGGTCTCTATGATAGATTGTTCGCACTATGGCAGAAAGTCAGAGTGACAGACATTTATAACAAGTTTATTTCGTACAAGTGCCATGTAATATGTAACCAAAATCACGTTTTTTATTTAATATAAAAATTAAACCAGTATAAAAATGTCGTCACTTTACAAGGCTATCATTAAGGCCGTGGACAAAGTCGTCCCGAAGGCCGTGCGGCCTTTGTGGGAACATCCAGCTGGTAATTATTATGGTTATATTTACACTTATTTCCATTACATACCTTCAGAAAGTGTTTCTGATGAATCGGTTTCTTCGTTTTAGGTCCTAAAACGATATTCTTCTGGGCTCCCATCGGCAAATGGGTAAGTAAAACTAGTAGTTCTTTTAGGCCGGTTACAATGCCGACCGTCGATGCGTAGGTAGGTATGTCGGTCGCGTTCGTAAGTTTTAAGGAAATTCCTTTGCCACGCACTGCGTACGATGACCGTCGGTCACGCGCATCGATCCTCATGCCGTTCGTCGGTCGACCAACAGGTTATGAAATAATGAGCGCGTTCAGTGCTGGACCGACCCGTTGCCGACGGGTGAACAGACGTATACGTGCATTGTGTAAACGGCTGTACCAGTTGGGGGGCAGTACAAGACTCAGAGAAAATTATATAATATCCTATCTATTGTCAGGATAATCTTTAAACGTATAAATAGTACCGTATATATTCTATTATAGTCGTTATACGTTTAAAGATTATCCTGGCAATAGCTGTTTCAGATTCCCGATGGTTCAAAAATTGAGGGGCTCTAGAAAAAAAATATATTCCCAAAGTGGCCCCTGGGCAAAAATAACGTTAAGAACCTATACTTTAGACGAACTCCACTTGCTTGACACATGGCAGCCACGCTACGGTCGCACAATGTTAATCCTGAGGTCGAGTCTTATTCACCCCAGAGATGACCTTGGACCTTAATTCGTCACAGCTTTACTAATTTCAGAGTTTGGTGATCGCTGGACTGGGTGACATTAACCGGCCTGCCCATAAATTGTCTGCCAAACAGTCTGGATCCCTGGCCCTTACGGGTTCCATATGGGCGCGGTGGTCTCTCATTATAAAACCCAAAAACTACAGTCTCTTTGCTGTCAATGTTTTTGTCGCTTTAACGGGCTTTTACCAGCTAGGCAAAATATATCTGTACCAACAATCATTGGAAGAAGAAAAGAAAAAGAAGGGTGGTAATCCGTAGATTTCTTAAAAATTCTTTTGAGTATGTATCATGTATGACAAGGAAAATATGTATTTGAATCGTAGTAGGACTGTGTTCAAGTCAATTCAAATTGTCGTTCTTGTACCAAGTTGTCAAAATTAATCGAAGATATGGCTAGGATCGACCATCGATCAAATATAAAAAAAATAATTGGAAGTAGTTACAAGCGAACGTCCAAACCATGAATTCAAATTTGATATAAGTACCCTAACGTTATGTTTTTCAAGTCTGTGAACTGATCAGTACTTAGTCTACTGCAAATCGCATGTTGTACAGTCAACCGTACATGGTATGGTAACAATTAGAAACTGACAGCACCTTTATGTCCTAGAAGTAAAGGCGTCTTTAACGGGTCAAGCTCAGAAATACAATTTGTTTCCTTCAACCTTGGCATTGGCAGAATCATCGATAAAACGATGGAGCCATTACTATAAAATTGGAATTGGAAAGGCGTCTTTTTCTAGTGCGGGTGATACTAATGTGCGGTGACAGTACGACAGTGAGTATCATGGTTCATTGCTGTAACATCGTGAAGTATGTCAAAATGCTGAAACCTAACGATAAAAAGTACAAACAAATCTTCCAAACACAGTTCTAGCTGTTGCAGAAGCATGGATCAGTTAGCAAAAGAAAAACGAAATAGCGTTAAAATGAAAAATTATTTCTCGTGATTTCTGGACTCCCCTAACCCCTAACCGGCTAACCTAACCCCATACTGGGTAAGGTTAGCCATGCACCAGCCTATTATTGTCCTAATGCAGGGTAAAGGCAAAGATCTCTTCTCAGACAGAAATGGCACGAGCATCGATCACCAGGCTTGCTCAAGGCAGCACCCTAATTGCGTAACACACTATTACCCTCGATTAGAATCATTTCGAAGCCTATTGCTAATCTATTGCTTCATATGTTCGAAAAATGTGTCGTCTCAACAACGTAAATAACGCAATGAATGTTGTTGAACTGTCAAAATGAAACCCATTGCTACTGATAGTGTGTTACGCAATTAGCCTGCGGGTTAACGATTTCAGTGAGCCATAAGGTCAATTTGGAAGACTTGTGGGTTGGAACGCTTGCGAGTACCTCCTCCTTCTCTCCGTATTGTCACACCTGTATTTATTGACTGTCCATGTCGCTTTTAAGAGTTTCGTCATGTAATAATAATTAATTTTATCACCATGACAGAAACCTTTGCGTCTATTCATAAATGTACAGACGCCAGCACATCAAGCTACTACAATCTGTCAGATTTCTTTAATAGATTTTCAACTTTAGAGCTGAAGCATAAGGTTCAAAGTTGATTGGGAAAATCTGACAGTTTCGGGTAGCTTGATGTGCTGGCGTCTGTACCTACCACTTACTGCCCTACTACTTCCTACTAAGTAGGTAGGTACTGGCGCCGATGCCCGATTCCCTTGTTCATAAACTAAACTAAATTTAAGTTCAGTGCATGTTTTTCAGAGAAGGACGGAAGATAATATTAGTTTAGTCCTGTCAAACTAAGATACTCCATAGACAAGTATAGACGTGATTAAAAATACGTCAATTTACGTCAGCCACTGACTAATTTGACAGGACTAACTAATATTTATCTTCTGTCCTTTTCTTAACGAAATAGAAAGAAAAAGATGCACTGAACTTTAACTTAGTTTAGTTTGTGAGCGAGGGAATCGGCACCAATATTAATCTTTGCTTATCTAAATTGGAAAATACATAGGTAATTGATTTCCCAGATTTGGTCATTTATTAGACTGATTCTTTGAGTTAGAATTTTAATATAGTAATGTAAACCTGTTAAATAAAATGTAACATGGCATTTGTACTATGGTAATTGTTAATAAAACATTGGTTTTATTTTTTCTGTTTTTTTTGTTGTTGTTTTACGTACTGTAGGTAAGTACCTAATACCTAGCTACCTAAGAACAGTTCGATCACATTTAATTTACCACACCAGCAACCGAATAGCAACCTTATTGCAGCGACAATAAAAATCATTGTGATTTTGACAGACTTGGCAATAACAACAATCCAATAGCAACCTTATGGCCACGACATTACAGATCATTGTGATTTTGACAGTGATGCAAATCAAGGTAAAACTGTGAACGGACTGCTAGTAGGTAGGTTAGGGCCCTTTCCCACGGCAAGATCCCGTTTTTTGCGGACCGTACGGTTTTTTGCAGGATCCCATTTAGTAGTGTACGTGTTTAAATATATTATATTCACACACCCATCATGTTTTCCGGATACTGCAAACAGGATGCTTGTGTGAATTATGTATATTTAAACACGTACACTACTAAACGGGATCCTGCAATAAACCGTACATACCTGCAAAAAACGGCATCTTGCCGTGGGAAAGACCCCTTCCTAGGTACTTGATATATTTGCTGATAAGTAGTTTAATACTGCGCTCCAAAACAAAGATAGCTGACGTGGCTCAAAAGGCTGCCCAACTTAAATGGGACTGGGCAGAACATGTCTGCCGTGACAGGCTGTTGGCCCAAATAACACAGAATTCTGTGTTATTTGTGAGTGGGTCAAATCGCGGCAGACCACGTAGGAGATGGTGGGATAAGCTGGATAGGTTCCGTCAAAACTGGAAGGAGGACGCGCGGGCTCGCGAAAGATGAAAGGAGTGGAGGGAGGCGTTTGCCCAGGAGACGGACAGCGTAGGCTAATAAAAAAAAAGTAGTTGTAATGCCTAAGTCCCAGGCTGTCTCTCAATGTTTTCCTTCATACTTACTCAGTAGGTGAGTAGGTACCTACCTACCATCATAAGAAAGTGGACTCAAATGAATTTTAAGAAGCCTTAGGTTGCATACCTATCACAACTTGTACCTGTAACGTATGTAGAATCTTGTGCCGGCCCTGAACTATGGAGAAAGATTCGAAGAAAGAAACAGATGTGGTTCTCATTCGGCAAAAGGAACCAAATCGACAAAATTATAAGTATTACCTACTGGCTACTGCATGCAATTTGATCTGTGTTTGCATGTTTTGCACGCTAATATTGCATGGTTAGAAAGATCAAAAACCATCCTTATGTTTTCCTACAACATTTACGGGCAAAAAGCTCGATGTCATTTTCATGTCAAAAATATGCAAATATTTGTGTTGTCTGCTTCTAGTAGTTTATTTGAATGAAACCAGCACCCTAATTGCGTAACACACTATTACTATCAATTTGAAGCATATTGCTAATCTTTTGCTCGAAAATGTATTTGCTCAACAACGTAAATAACGCAATGAATGTTGTTCAACTGTCAAATTGAACACTGATAGTGTGTTATGCAATTACCCTGCTAGGTTGGCAGGGACATCGACGTGTAGGGGAAGTCAGCTCAAAGCGGCCATAGGAGGCAAAGCGGCCACGCTTCATTTTTCGCTTATTTGAAATGATAGCGTAACGTTGCCATTCTGTACGCATAACTAGACCTCCCGCCCCGCGCCAGTCACTCATTCATTAGCGGTGAGAACGAATGCGTGGCTCTAGTGACGACAAATGTTTTTTTGTGTGTTTTGTTAAAATAATACAAGATAAGTTCAACCTGTTTTGGTCAAGACTGTTTATATTTAAATGCTTTCAATACACGTTTAATGTTACTTATCTATTTGGCCTTTTTTGTGTGGTATTTGGTTCGAAATATAGTAAATAATGTGAGTGAAATTAATTTTTTAAACAATATGGCTGAAAAAGGCAAAGCGGTTCGGGCAAAGCGGCCAACTGACCGCTTTGCCCTTACTTTCATATTGTGGCTGCATAGATAATGCTTACCTAATTATTTTGTTTAGATGGTCAATAACTACAAAAGAAAAACAGCCCATGCATCATGGGACGAAGCTACGATGGCCCGAGCAATTAAAGGGGTAAAAGAAAAGCGCGAGTCAATTAAATCCATCGCAATAAAACATGGTATCCCTCGCACAACCCTGAGAAGACACTTAAACACTGGATCTGCCATAAAAAAACTTGGCAGATTTACCAGTGTTTACACCACAGCAGGAAGAATTAAGATTTAGAGGAATAATTTGGATAGAAAACTTTAAGACTGTTGAAAGGCTAAGTAAGAGAAATAATTGTTGATTAATAACAATTTTAAATGATAATAAAGACTAAACCTGATGTTTAAAGTTCCTAAGTTAAATTACTTTATGACTGACTGTGATTAAAACAGGTAAACTGTTGTTGTTTTTTTTTACATGTTAATTATATATGTTGATTTTATATTTTGCATTTTTATTTTGTCAAACACGATATATTCCAACAAAAAAACAATTCATTTCTTGAAAACTTTTGGGGTGGCCACGTTGCCCTTTCCCCCATGGCCGCTTTGGGCGGCCACTCGGGCAAAGCGGTTTTATGACAAGTTTTCGTAATCTGCAAATCATATGTCTATTTTTAAATTTGCGCAAATTTGAATTGGCCATTACAAAAATTCTATTAATTATCTACTTGCTAGTATAAAATTCTCTTAAAAAATCATTCGTTGGATAGTTTTTTTTTTAACTCAAAGTTAAGGTGGCCGCTTTGAGCTGACTTCCCCTAACCCATACATTTTGACCGCGTAGGTATTGCACTTTTCAATGAAACAGCTGTCTTTTTTTTATATCCGACGAAAATTTTTTTACGCTAGACGTCTAGAATCATGTGCTGAATGTCCCTGCCACCATAGAGACAATGCTGGTTTTCACCTATACCTATTGATTTTTTATATTGATTTGTTTTCTTCTGAATCTGGTCACATAAGACTTGAATGTCGACTAGTTTCTCACCTAAAGCCCCATCTAGACGATGCAAGTTTCTTGCCTGGTGCCATACCATAAACGTAAAGCAAGAAATGACTTGCATCGTCTAAACACTGCAACTTTTTTATTGCTCCAACTTATTGCATACAACTGCTATTAAAATGTCACCGTCAAAATTTGGGTGAAGTGAACTTGAAGTGCACTGTCATCCTACCTGCCGGTATTGTCGGGATTGACAGCCGGGATTGACAGCTCACTTCGCCTAAATGTTGGCGGTGAGATTTTTACAGAATAGCACTGCTGGCAACTAAATCGCACCATGTTATTTTATTAACTGTGTGTTCGAGGAGTTAAGAAGAACACTGCTTATGAGCATAAGCGTTGATGCACAATAGCGACAAGACGCGAACGGCAGCACAGAGACGATTGATGATGGTATTAATACCTAAGTAGGTAGAGGTATAGGTAACTTTATGAAAACCAATAATAGATGCCCTAGTCGTACCTACGTCCAAAAGAAACATTGAAGCAGTCCAAACAAGGCACTCATAAACATTGTTATACAATAAATTCTCGTTTCACATCGCCGCGTGCTGCAACTGTGCATCAACGCCAACTCACTCGCAGTATTCTTGAAAAACAGAGTTATTTTAATAATTTTCTTGCAATATTCACAGGCTCTAGTTCTGGCTTCGCTGGACGCATACGCTCGGCCACTGGATAAGGTGTCGACCACACAATCGGCCACGCTCTCCGCCACTGGCCTGATCTGGACTAGATACTGCCTGGTCATTACACCCGTCAACTATTCTCTAGCTATATGCAACTGTATGTTAGGGGTCGCGAATGGAGTGCAGACTATTCGCGCTTACCGTTACCAGAATCAGAAAGTAATTGCTTAAGTTGTAGGAAGGGAATGTTTAACGAGTTTGCTGCCGCTTGTGGGCAAAAAAATACGCAGTGCAAATTAAAAATTAACTGCTCAACAATATTCATGAGTGAAAAATGGTGTATATGTACTCACTTAGCCTATTCTAAAAGTATGATCAAGTCTGTGATCAGTCGGTCTATTCTGTAAAAATCTTACCGTGAAAGCTTATGTGAAGTGAGCTGTCATTGTTTGGCACTGTTGACAGTTCACTTCACGCTCACTTCACTTATGTTTTCATGGTGAGTTTTCACAGAATAGCACTACAGGAGGTAATCTGTTAGCAAATCTCATTACAGATGATTTGTTAATGGCTCTTGCTGTGTGAAGGTAGGTAAATTGGTTTGCTTGCTCGCAATAACACGAGCCAATCAAATTGCCTGACATGAGATTCGATAAGTACCTACCAACGTAACAGATTAAATTGTGTAGCCTTTGAAGGAAAACCCTAACTTATTTGGTAGGTAAGTACCACAGGGCGGTAGCAAACACGTTAACTTCAAAGAAAACCTTCGAACATAAAGGATGGGCACGATTAACGTCTCGATTTTTAAGAATAGAGCTAACTATGGAGCCTACTTCTTAGATGTAGTTTTTAGAAACTGATATAAAAGGTCCGATTAAAATAGATGGTCAATTTTTTAGAAATCATTCAGACCACCAAAAAAAGGACAATGGTAAAAAATACATAAGAAAAACGCATTATATACTTACAAGAAAAATAATCAGCTAACGAAAATACATTAATGTGCCGGTAATTTATTATTTTAGGTCAAAATAGAATCACTTTAATGAGTGTTTTTTTTTTTGCTTGGATATCTTTGGTTAGACGTACTGAGCGCTGTGTGAAAATCGGTCCATCTATTTTAATGGGACCCTGTATAGGTTCTTATAATACTAGATACTCCTTTGAGTGCCATGGCGATTTACAAGCCACGAAAACATACGCTGAAACTTTGTATAAGATATTGGGTAACTTTATCGAATTTATTAGTTTTAGACGTGTTGTCCAAATATTGTTTATTGACTAGTCACAATTTTTAAAGCATTTCTTGCCAAAAATTTACCCACCTGGCAGCGCGGTATATTTTATTAGTTTTTATGGATAGTGTTCCGCCACAAAATTGGATTACTGAACACTTGTTTTCACAAGGATAGTTATTTTTGATATAATTATCTTAAAAAGATACTTAAGGTTGTAGTAGTAGTGACATATTACTATGTTAGTGCTAAGTACAGACGCCAGCACATCAAGCTGTCCGAGACTGTCAAATTTTTCCAATCAACTTTGAACTTTATGCTTTAGCGATAATGTTGAAAATCTATGAAAGAAATTTGACAGATTGTAGTAGCTTGTTATGCTGGCGTCTGTACAATGCTATTCGACGTGTAGACACATCGTGGTGTTAATTCTTATAATATAGCTGGCCTTGAGCCTTGTAAGCACAGTTACTTCATGTGAGTAGGGGCCAATTTACGCTGGTGGCGCCATCTGCTAAGGCCAAGTAAATATGGAATGTATCTAATACCACATGAAGTATATTTTGCTTTGAAAGATTCTGACTGGTTATCTATGCGATTCGTCGCGCCACCAGTTTAAATTGATGTGAGTGATTTACTAAAATTCAAAATGATTGCGTAAATTGGCCCCTACTAGTGTAAGGGCCAATTTACGCATTTACGCATTCATGTGAATTAAATGTGCTAACAAGGCTCAAAGCCACACATATTATAATAATTAACACACCACGATATGTCTCCACGTCGAATCGCATTGTATGTACTTAGCAAAAACATAGTATTATGCTACTAACTACCTCAGTATTACTTGTCCGTTGAACTAACAAAAGCAAGGTATGTTAATTGTTTACGTTTCATGTTGACGCTCGCTTGTTGGTTTATTTTTAATCGCTATGCTTAGAAGTAATAAAGTCAAACTTTGAAGATGAAGAAGTCAGTTAGATGGTCTTATGGCTGAAAGGAAATGCAAGGAGTTTGAAAACAAAAAGAACGGGGTGGAAAGTCCGAATGGTCTCTGGTTCCCTCCAGGAAGCAATCGAAGTGACTTAAGTATTGAAGTTAACAAATTGTAAGAATTTCAATATTTAGGACATACTTTCTCTTTACCCCTTCCTATCGCGTATTTCACAAGACCGGATTTAAAAAATCAAACCAGTGATAACATGTAAAAAGAAAAGATTTACATTCCTATCAACTAACAGTTAGCTCCAGTTTCTGGAATTTAAGGCTTTCAGCAAACCTGGGTTATAGTATTTTTATAATATACTCCACAAACTACTAAAATTGATCTAATTACCTACTAATCCAAGTAGAAACCTAGTGCCATTGATTGCCAGAACAAAATGTAATGAAGCTATATTTATTTTATTAATATTTTTGTATTCATATCATACTAACTATAATTGTATATTTAATGATTTTAGAAAGTAGTTGTAGATTGTAGTTTAGTTGCAGATACATGGATTGCTTTGTTAAACCCGATTATAAGTTACAGAAAGTGATAAGAATTATCTTCAATTGTAGGTTTAGATAATTGCTTAGCACCTTACTAAGATATTAATATTTGCGTTCCAAAATATGGAGAAATATCGCACAATAATATTTAATTACCACCTTTAGTATTACCATATTTAAAGCAAATGAATGCCTTCGACTTTCCGAGGCGTATCATATTACCCAGTAAATGGGTCGTGGAGGTCAGATAGGCAGTCGCTCTATATAAAATTAGCTGCATCCGGTTAGACTGGAAGCCGACCCCAACATAGTTGGGAAAAGACTAGGCAGATGAAATGACTTTGAAAGATTTCATTTTATCGTTTTCTGACTTGCTTTAATCTCTTGATGTTATGCGAACTACTCTTGATAAAGGGCCACAAACTTAAAGAAACATTATTTTGATTAGGTAATTCATTGGAGCACTTTATGGGTACTTCTTGCAGTCCATGTATTTATGTAGAAAGTAGTTTATAGTATGCATGCACGCATGTAATTGTGTTGTTTAATATTGCACGTAGTGTTATTAAATCTTGCCGCCATTTTACTTTTTATTTTCATTTGTTTTAAAAACTTGACCTTGAGCTAGAGCTTTTGAAACCCCGACTTTTTCTTTCCTTATGTATTATAATTATCCAAAACTCCTTTTACAAAACCATTATTAGATCTTGAAACTGAAGAATTACAAATAATTTAAAAAGAAGAGTCTGAAACGAGACGTATGAAACTATTAAACAGAAGACGAGACTTGAAAATCAGCCAATACAAATGACGCAACGGAAGAGCTACCCAGTGACATACGCAATACGATTTATAATCGTGCCAACTACTGGGAAACCTTGGCATTGATTAGAGGTTATCGTTTGTTTGTTGTGATTGTGTGTTGACTTCCTCGTACGTTTAGTTGAACTTACAAACGCGATCGCAGAGCGTCCTACGTCCACTTCCCAGGTCAACCAAACCTTTTGCCCGGTTAATGGGAATAGATTCGCCCCTTATTACAATAGACTGGCGAAATATGCTTTACTTTACACCACCTTTCGAAGCACTCGGGTGAAGTTATCTAAACTAATATTATAAAGAGAAAAGATTTGATTTTTTTTTATATCTGTTTGTTACGCTTTCACGTAAAACCGGTTGAACGTATTTGGATAAAGGAGTGTACCGAAAACTGCCCCTCATCATGGACACAGAGGTTGTGTGTTTGAGCCTTCCTGTGTGATGAAAATGGCGAAGAAAAGAAAATCAGATAACTGAGCTGTGTGTAGATAAGGGTTGCTGGAGGCTCGTGTGAGCGAAAGTTCACCTTTTGCCTTGCCAAGATTTTTGAGTTAGTTTGTAGTGGGCCGAATGACCCCTAACCCGTTAGTTTTATGGGTGAACCAAACGTTTCCGGAAAGAAATCTTTTGTGCAAAGAATAACCACCATTTAGTTCTACAAACCTGAGATATTTGCAATTACAAGGTTCCGTTGCCAGTTCAAAGATCAGTGTCCCCACAGGGTTCAATGCAACTTCAAGGTCATTTTTGAAAATGTTCCTATCAACCTAGAGATATAAATCTTTTTGCTATAGGCTCAGGACACATTCTAGTTAATTTTGGCCAGAGGGCGCACTTGTCGGTTGAGGGGGCAAACTCGGTAGACTCCTTTGGCACATGGATAGACCATGACCTGGATTAGGACATAGCATACTTTTATCCCGATATTACCACGGGACGAGACTTATGCGCGTGAAACCGCGGGGCGCAGCTAGTGATAAAATAAAACGTCAAAGTAAATACTAATCAGAATAATTTTAATACTCAATCCTCAACCATATTCAACAACTTGTCCATACTAATAGGGTTGAAAGTCCTACCACTATCATCGGAAAACATGATCACATTTCTTATAACATAACACTGAAGATCTCCAATTTTATACAACGGTCTACCTTCCCTGGTTTTTCCCGCTATAGGTACAAAAGTGATCCCTTTTTCGATACATCTAGTTTCAAGTAACTCTGAGAAGCTTTTGGCTTGTGTAGCGGATGCTAAAACTTCTACTAGACGGGATGTTTCTTTCGGCTCGGGCATGGTGAAGCGCGGAGGCGGGGGAGGTTCCACTGAGTCTATGTCTGCGCTTCGATTCATCATGTCTAAGGCTTTGCGGAAGGCGTCTCGTATGGCGGGCTCTTTGAGAACTTCTTCCGGGAACATTTTCTGGGAAGAATAAATTGGTTATGAAAATGATATTGGTGTTTTTATTTTAATATTTAACCCTTTATTTAGATAGACAACTAAAGGCACATCTGGCATATAGTAAAGCGGTTTTCACAGACAAACAAGACGTATCAACTTTGTAAACATTGAAATAGAGGCAAAAATAACGTGACACTGGCTGAATGCACAAACCGTGCGAAGCCAAAGGAAAAAAAAAAAAAAAAAAAGCAAAAATAGACAAATTGAACCGTGTATATCAATCATTGTTCTAGTGCTAAAAAGAGATGGTTATAGTGCCATCCCTTTGACTTGTAACATTTCCTGGTTTATAATTTCTTATTTGTTTTTCGCTTTGGCTCGGAAGCTTTTTGGAATGTACATAAAATGAAATACATGGCATAGTTACCTTAAAGTCCGTATAAGAGTTAAGTACAGTAGCATGCGGCGGGTTGGTGTTGAGCCACGCAGCCAGCGCGGCCAGCCAGCGAGGGAGCAGCGCACGCGCCGCTATGGCTGCTACTGTCGGCGCGCCGAGGAGTTCCAGCCACTCTACGCACCATAGCCACGCCGCTGTGGAATATAATATCAAGTTAAATCATCATCTGCCTAGTCTTTTCCCAACTATGTTGGAGTCGGCTTCCAGTCTAACCGGATGCAGCTAAATACCAGTATTTTACATGTAGCGACTGCCTATCTGACCTCCACAACCCAGTTACTGGGTAATACGATACCCTT